>JAQHUG010000059.1:2399106-2458590 GCA_028555095.1 Dicrostonyx torquatus
TCTGAAGACCCTGTGGGCCTGAGCTCTGCCAGGGTCTACATTACCCCGCTTCCCTAAAATATTGCTGCTTCATCCATGCCTTTCTTGGGAGTCTGCAGACCCTGTGGGCCTGAGCTCTGCCAGGGTCTACATTACCCCCGCTTCCCTAAAATATTGTTCACCTTCATTAGCTTTACAGAGGTTTCTTTTATTTTATCTGAGGGAAAAGTCTATATTTGTGACCTATTTGGACAGTGCTTAGTTCTTCTTGAGCTCTTCAAGGGTTAATATGTGCTGCTTTTTTTTTTATCTCAGATGATTTGTCACTGAGATTCCTCACTGCGTTGAAAGATAACACATTTTCTGATGACGTGTCCCTCCTCGACTCACGTCTGGGCTGTCACAGACTACTCACCTGACTGTGGTTATTGTCCCCGTATCTGCCCATCAGGTTGACACGATGGCAGTTCTTATACCAGAAAGCTCCTTTGTAGGACAGAGCACAGTTGGTGATGGCTGAGTCTGTGTCCTTGTCATAGGTGGAGAAGGATCTGCCATTGTGATATGTCATGGAGTCACCTAATTTAGAGTAAAAGAGAGAAAAAGAAGAGAGAATAAAGACCCCCCCAAAGTCACAGTTGTACATCCGCCGAGGTTGTGTAGGGCGGAAGCAAAGGTAACAACTGAAAGGTCCATGGGTATGCTGGCGCTGAACCTCAATTCCAGGATGGGGACTGAAGCTTGGGATATGAGTGTCACCCTCACCACTTATCTCTGAAGAAAAGCACTGTTCTATGGTAAGAAAGAAGGCTGCAGGTGGCTCTGGAAGGTTCCATTCAAGTCTCATCGCTTTGGTTTTCTAACTGTGACCTGACACAAGCCGAGTGTCCTTCTACCCCTGAGTTTTCTCATCTATAAAATGCAGCCATCCCATGAATTCTGTCTACCTCACAGTGCTGTTCTAACACTGGGTATGAAATTGTTTTCTGGACAGGGAGACTGACATGAAAGCAGTCAAGGTTATTGTTCACGATGTGTCTACATTTTCTTTGCATAAAAGACCGAAGAGGATAAGAAGAAAACTTTACATTTAATAATGATGTTTGCATCAGGTATGGTGGTGAACGTCTGTAATCCCAGCATGAGAGTGGGGTGGGCTAAGGTAGGAAGCCCACATTTGATGACAGCATGGGCTACATACTGAGACCGTGTGCCAAAAAACAAAACGAAAATAGTAAGAGTGGGCTTGTCCCTCATATACAAAGATATCTGACTATGGTCATAAAACTAAGACCTTCAGTCTCTAAATATTCAGATAGCCTGGGCATCACATAATCATTTTATAAAAGTGTTTACCACCAGGCTGGTGTTATCTGATTCATATGTAAGAACCTCATTTACATATATGCTACTTGGGAATATTGCCTGGGTCCTCCTTACCCTTAAACCATATAATTGTGTGCAGGCATTCTAAGACATCCAGGTATTTGATGCTGAGATCTTGGAGCAAGCTGTCAATGGATCTCAGGAGTCTTTTTAAGTAACGATGCTATCCATAAGATACAGAGAGCAGGCAGATCATTGATGAATATTTCTGTGAAGCACCACCAAGCATGCAGGAAGCTACAGCCTGAAGATGTTACTCTGAGAGAAGGGAAGGGGTGTTCTCCTTCATCAGAGATATAAAGAGTAGGCACAGGCAACAGTCTTGTTGGTTAGTGGCTTTTCTTGCCATGTAACAAGATTCTTTCTTCCTCAAGCGATCTCAACCAAAGAGGTATTTCTTGTCAGGCGATAAAGCATCAGATATTTAGTGCATATAAGCACTAAAATAACTTCCACTCCTGACTATTTCTCTTTTTTCCTACCAAATTGCCTCTCAAAGGAGCTTTGTGTCCCCTTTCCACTGCAGTCTGGTTTTGGGACCCATTAGTTAGTGAAAGAAGACTTTTCCCTTTCTAGAAGGGCTCTCAGAGAGGCTGCAAATCTGCCTCCTGTTTTCATAAGCATAAAATAAGACCACCCAAAGAGCCATGGCCTGCATGAGGTGGTCTGCATTCTTTACCTGGCCCCTCCTTGTTACCACTGCTCTTCACAGGCACACAGACATGCGTGCATACACGTGCACCTACGCGTGCGCACACGCGCGCACACACACTCACACATACACATACACATACACACACGCATGCACACGCACCACACACTCCTTCTGTGAGCATCTTGGACAAATTCCTGAATTTTCCTAAGCCATTTCCTCATCTTTATGTCATTTTACTAAAAGACATTTGTGAGGGTTCAGTGGGGTTGGGGAGCAGCCCAGTTAAAAAATGCCTGCAATGATGGGTTCTACCTCATAGCCTGGATAAGAATGGCTTCCTTACATGTTGCTGCTCTAATGTAGAAAACTATACAAAAACCACTTCAAGTCAAAGACATTTTCACAACTAGGGTTATAATCTAGGTGAAGAACAAAAGGTGTCTTGCCAGTCAATCAAGAGTCTAGCCATGCCAGGAATGTGGGCATCACCAGGAAACTTATAAGAAACATAGTATCTCGACCATGTCCCTGTCACCTGGTTATGCCAGAATCTGAACATCAGTACATCCTCATAGACATCACGTGCCTGAGGAGGAGATGAAGACAGAGCCTTTGGAAGGCCACTTTCCCATCACTCTACAACTATTAGCTACAAAGGAACAGGAAACATAGTTCTTGAGAAAGTGAGAGTCGTTATAACTCAGCCATAGTTGACATGATTTCCGACCTGCTCTCCATCTCAGAGATCAGATGTTGGCCAGACCCTTTTAATAATAGCTTTTCTGGATTAGCATACATAAGACATTCAAACATCTACTGATTCAAGTAAGTGGATAGGTCAGGAAGGGAAGATATGAAGGAATGGTGAATGAAGGAATCCACAGGAAGTCTCCCATGACGTCAGAACCTCACAGTGTAGCTAACCCATACCTGCTGTTCCACTGTACCCTTCTACCTTCAGCTTGTAGCGACTCTTGGCGTCTCCCACACTGAATCTGTCATACACAGCGAAGGCTGACTCCCCATGGTCTTGTAGGTCCACTCGGAGCTCGTACTGCCCTTGGGCTGTGATTTTGCTCAGGTTATCCAGTCCTGTGGGTGACAGGCAAGGACTGATAAAACCTTCTCTGTGGCTGGTATGATGTCAGGCAAAACGAATGTCATGTTTCTGAGCCTCAGTAGAAAGCAGTTCGACACCTTTGCTTATTAACTTTCTACACTTCCTCTTGCATCCTGAAGCTCCAAGGGCCATGACTTACACACTTTAAAATTCCTAACTGGTGTGAAGCAATGGATCCCACTGGGATGGAAATCTCAGGCTCAGTCAGGCAGTGGTGCAGAGAATGATGCTGTGTGCAGGTAGCTTGCGGGAAAGTGTCCCTGATGGATGATGGCACTATAATACGAACTTGGACATTTGAATTACAGTGTATTCATGACATTGGCTGGATTACCATAGACAAACCATAACACCTCCTTGAGAGTCTGGTACCTCATGAGCAAGATGGGAATTCTGTTCTTTGCTGAGATGTTCTGGGTGAGAGATTGTTGCTATAAAACATGAGACCTGTTCAGTATCTGGAGCTAAGAGGGAAGCAACCCATGGCAGCCATGAGGTTGGTTTCATAACTGGTTTAGTGTCTGAGTTAATGCAAGGTTGTCTTATTAACACTTTTGTTTTTATAACCTGGATCATGTAATTATCCCAGCATTCTGTATCTCCCACAAAATTTTTTCATCTAATCCTTAACTTTCCCTGTTGTCCCTGCAGTAGGACAAGTGATGAAGACAGAAATAGGCATATCTGATTCAAACTTTCAGGGCTGCTTTACCAAGCCAGAATTCTTCTCTGCGGTCCCCAAACCCAGCAGCATAGGCCTTCCAGTTCCGATAGAAGTCCTCACGTCCATTCTTGCGTCTCAGGAAAACCTACAACACAGTATATGTGAGTACACTTGAATGATGGAAGGAAGAGAAGATGTCTTTTTGGTAGGAGGAGCACAGACTGTGGGAAGAGCACCCATCTCCAGCCCTCTTCGTTGCTTATTGGCCGTGTGACTTTGGATACATCATGCTCCCCTACCTGCCTTGAGTTTAGGACTTCTGAAAACTAGGGACTGAAATACTACTTAGCTCTGGTGTCAGTGGTACCTCAGTGCCTCTCATCAGTCTTCATGAAATGTGACCCTGATGTTGACAGTGGAGGAGAGGTTGGGGGCAATGACTTGCAAACAAGGCTTCTTAGTAAAATAATAATATCCCATACAGGCAACATGGCCACGTTTTAATCGAAATAAATTCTGAAATTCTGAATATATTCCTGGTAGAGAGTAACTGCTCAGTAGGTGCTGGTTGATATAAGCAGTAGATTTGATTGTCAGTATCGTTGCTAACGGAGTGATTTGACAAAGGACAAAACAGATAAATTATAAAACAATTATTTCCTATGCTACTTTCTTTAACTTACAGTTCTTTCCCCCCACTTTTTAGTTTTCCACCTTTCTACCCCATTTTTCTTTTGCTTTTTCTTTGACTCAGGGTCTCAAATAGCTCAGAATGGCTTCAAACTGATATTTTAAGATGACCTTAAACTCCTGCTCTTCCTGCCTCCAACTCCTGAGTACAAGTAGACATTTATCAACTATGCTTGGTTTTATGCAGTTCAGGGATTGAACTCAGAACTTTGTACCTTCCAGGCAAACACTCTACTAACTAAACTACATCTTCAGCCCTTGTTTTCTATCTAAAGAGGTAATTAGAAGGGTTTCCATGTGACAGGGACTATCTTGCACTATTGTATGCATATGTACGTTAGAACGCACAGTGAGACGGATATTCTCCACTTCCCCTCGCCCTACCTAGAACCTCTAGAATCTACTGTGGTACTTACAATCCATCCACCTCCGTCGGAGGTCATGTCACAGTAGACATTCAGTGCTTGAGTCTTATCACCATTTATATAGATGGTGTAGAGACCAGAGGTGGTGTCGCCATTCAACATTGCTTGAGAGCAGTCCCTGGGGAATGGGTACAGGAGTCCAACTGCAGGATGAGGAGAAAGTGTGACTCTGGGAGCAGAGGGAGGGATGGGTGCTTCCAGAACAGACTGCTGGCCAGCTTGGCAGTGGCTCATTTTCTAAAGGCAAACAGCTCCTGCTTCTCCAAGTCAATGCTCCTTCATGCTGAAGGAGAGGGAATATATATTAAACTCAACAGTATAGAGCCACACACTGAGCTAGGAACTCAAATATAACACCTCATCTTCTCACATGGTACCTGTGAAGAAGGGATGGTTTTTGATCACATCGTAAAGATGAAAAAGCTAAGGCTTTTACAAGGTAGATAACTTATATGCTACACCCAGTAAGTAACGGAGATAAGGCCTGGATCGAGATGAACTCTGATTAGCCCTCTTTTGCCTGTCACCAGGATGTCTGGAACTGTTCACACACATCTACATTCCCCAGGCTTCCGAGCACCAGTAGGGGAACTGGTACTTTTTAGATAGTTTTGCTTGGAAAGTGTAAAATGGAAGTTGAAGAGGAAGTGGAAGCTTGATTCACTGTTACAGGGTCAGACCTTAAGACTGTGTCCTCCATGGACCCCTTACTTGTGGTAAAGATGGTTTCGATTAGTTTGCTCCTTAGGGATCCACTTAATGCTTGGATCCTCACTGTGTAGTGGGTGGAGGGACTCAGGTCTGCCAGGCTGTAGGAGGTGGTATCCGGTCCAACAATGACTTCCTGTGGGCAGGAGAAAGAATCAGTTTGGTCCCAGATAGTCTCAAGGCAGAGATGCCCTCTTTTACTGATCCATGCAATCACCAATTCACTCAACAGAAATCTACTTAGTATCCACTGCATGCAGATTCTATGTGCACATCTAGAATGACAGACATAGGAGTGCTTCATGAGTAAAGGCTCTGGGACCAGAAAGGCAGAGAAAGTTAAAATAACATAGAGGCGATGCTCTGTTTCAGCTACACTGAGTTCCAGACGGAGGGGTAGTGGAAACTGGGGATTAGCAGTAACAAAATACCTTTAATGACAAGATATGCAGTTCACAGTTTATCCTTAAGAGAAATGGGGATATTGAATAAGCTTAAGCTGTTCATATCTAAGAAGCTTAAGCTGAGGGTAAGGTGAATTGCACAAGGGGCAAGAGACATTGAGAACATTTAGGTCAGCAGTTCCTAAAACAGCTGATACCTGGGCCTTAGCCCAGACTTACTGAATTATCACAGGATGAGGAGGCAGATGTATATCTAGGAAGTCATGTTTAGGAGTTCTTGAGTCAGAAGATGATGGTGCTAGCCCTGTAGGTAGGTCAGGATGTAGACTCGAGCTGACCCAGGAAGGACAGATGTGTGACTCACACTATGCTTGTGACCGGTCCCCAGGTTGCTGTCTAGATTAGTGACAGAGGTCACTTTGTAGAAGGTCTACTTTGTCTGATGCTCACTAGGTTCCAATTCTTATTAGCAGATGACTTTGGTGGCTGAGACTGAATCCAATCTCCAACCTGGCAACCCAAACGCAACCCTGCTTTCTACAATCCATCAGCATAGCTTGTTGATTGTAGTTAGTTATAGGTCAGTGTGGAAGCCCCTGGAAGGTTCTTGAACTTCCTAGGAACTGGGGGTGTATGTCATCCATGTTTTTACAATGCAGGAATTGAATTTAACAGAATCTGAGGCACTTGCTCCCAATCCATAATTTGTTGGTGATAAAGGATGGTGTCACATCCTTCTGGTCTCCCAGCATCTTATCCATGATTCACGGGTGTTCACTCAATGCCAGAGACCCAGTGACCTTTGTGTGCATCTCAGATATGGTCCTTGGGGAGGGATCAACTTTCAGGTACAAAGTCAGGCTCACTGAACTGCCTGAGGATAGAGTTTCATTCTTCTTTATGCTTCTGTATTCAGTCTTCTAAGCAACTAGGATTGCCTGAAATGTGACTGAGCCGTGGAGGCCTGATCTTAGAACCCCAGACCTGGAGAAGACCTCGGGTATCTGGGAGTGCATTGCACTTATCTTAAAGGTATGTACAGGGATGACATGAGGATAAAGGGCCAGCTTTAGTTCATGCCTTGGAATTATCCATTGAATTCCAACTCCAGAAAAGGTGGGGAAACTAAGAATGTGTCTACTTCTGGTTAAACATGGCAGATTGGAAATATCAATGTGCCTCTACTTCTTATGTCTGCCCAAAAGTGAGTCAAGTATGAGGGATGACACTATAAAAGTGAAGGGGAAGGGAAAAGAGAAACAGGTAGATTTTATAAACCTTGCTGGGCAGAAGGTAGGTGGAAGAGAAAACAATTCCCACAGGGCTAGCATAGAGAGAGCTAGGGACCAACTGGAGAGGGCAGAGCCACCAGAGACTGGCACTGAAGCATCTAGCAAGTTTTTGATGCATGTGTACAAGAGCACAGCTGCCTTTGCAGGCAGTGTGGGATGGGATTCCACAAAGGTTTCGTAAGTTTAGAAGTTTTGTATGAGACCTTGTTAGATTCCCCATTCTGCTGTTCCCTCCCAGGACAGATGTAAGAATGACATTCACTTTAAAGAGCATCTGAGTTAGAGTGGAGGTCTGGATTCACATCTACCAGGATCAGCTGATGAGGAGGAAGTGCAAGAACAAGTGAAAGGGCACAGCGAGAACTTAAGCTCTCTGGGATGACCCCACAAACTGCCAATGCACAGCTGATTTCTACGGTGAGCCACAGCATCGACAAACCCTATGTGCAGCTTGACTTCCAATCAACTTCTTCATTATTGGTTCAAGTATGAAAGGGTAAACCGGTACTAAGGGACACTGGGACAAAGTTTCTATCATGAAGAAGGGAGATCAGACAAAATCACACAAGACCAAACCACACCAGGTCAAACTGCAGAATAATGAGGTTTGAAGAAACACATTATGAGCTGTCGACTACAATAGTAGTGATGTACATTTCTCAGCTAAAGCGAAGATGATACACAGAACATAAGTGATGTGGTGGAAAATGCTGAGTATGAATAGAATAAGCAAGTTAGCTTAGAAATACAGAAAAGTTCATGGGGGAGAAGACATAGTTAATGTTGATAATAGATGTAGTCAGATGCAGCGGGATACATCATAGTCGGTCAGGTATGTGCCCCTTGGCCACATGTGCAAAGACACAAAAGACGCTGTTGGTGTTTCCTCAGTGAAACATTAAATGACTTTGAGCCCAGCTCTTAAAATGTTGTCTGGGTAAAGTGAGAGGCGAGAGAGCAGACTCACAAGGTCTGGCACCACATCTAGGCTCTACTAGTTTTTTCTAGATTCCTAGTTGCATTGGAGTAGAGAAACAGCATCAGGCAATTCTTTCCTCCTTTGACAATTATGCAAGTGTTTTGAATAGCAATGTGAGATATACAGATACCTTGACTGTACCGTCCAGAGATTCATAGACCAGGAGGTAACCAGTGATCGATGCCCGGGGAGGTCTCCAGGTGAGGAGGGCAGTTTCCGATTGAACCTCAGTAGCAGTCAAGTCTCTTGGGGAATCGAGGTCTGGAGAAGACAGTGTGTAGCAAGGGAGTCACCAGATGTAGAGCAGAGAGTAGGAAGAGAACTGGGTTCAGTCCCTTCTCTAACCTCCTTGATTATTTAGATGAGGAAGTTGAACCAACAATATCCAAAGTCAGAGTTCATATGAGTCCTGTCACCCCAAGTGTCCTTCATATGAGTCCTGTCACCCCAAGTGTCCTTCATATGAGTCCTGTCACCCCAAGTGTCCTTCATNGTCACCCCAAGTGTCCTTCATATGAGTCCTGTCACCCCAAGTGTCCTTCATATGAGTCCTGTCACCCCAAGTGTCCTTCATATGAGTCCTGTCACTCCAAGTGTCCATAAGCCCAACATATTCCTGGCTGGTTTTGGTTGGAGTAAAGGAAAAAGAAAGGCTGTGGAGATCATTACTCCCACTGTTTCTGAGAGGACTGAGGAATACTCACATTGGTCCTCATCCCAGCAGAAGAGACAACTCTTTATTTCCTTAAATTTTATAAAAAAAAATCTCAATACATAAAACCTCAATGAACATCTAAGAAAACTAGCCTTAAAAACTTCTTAAAAGCTATTTCCCTGCATGGAGCATGGGTCATTACCCGCCAAGTTAGGGGCAGTAGAGAAGTTTTTCCACTTGAAAGCCTTCCTTTAAATAGTCTTTCATCTGTCGGGTCATTTCAGTTCAAGAGGAGACAGTTTGCTTCTTTGGGTCTTGACTGAGTGGGCACTGGTGAATCTAACTCATGCTGATGTAATTACATTGCAAGGGCCTGACTTAAGGAGGAAGGGCAGGGGAGGGGATGTAGTTGAAGATGCAGGTTGTGCGTGGGAAATTCAGCAAGGAAGACTTCCACTCTGGCCATCTTGGTACCTGTGGTGAACTTGGTAGTGACGGCAGAGCTCTTCTGGTGGCCTTTTTCTGCAAAGATCCTCAGTGTGTACTCTGTGGCAGGCTCCAGATCCTGTAGTTCATACTCCACCGTGTTCCCAGACACTGTGCGTGTAACTTCTGGCACTAAGTGTGAAAGATACATATGTGGCAAACAGTGTCTGCACCCCCTTCTGAGACAGAACCCTTCAGTGACCCTGTAACATGAGGGCCTGCCCAGTTCCCACAGCCAGTAAGGTCCCAAAGAAAATCATACAGAGGTCTACATAAGTTATAAACTGATTGGTCCATTAGCTCAGGCTTCATAGTAGCTCTTATAATATATATTAACCAGTTATTCTTATCTGTGCTAGCCACATGGCTCAATACCTTTTTCAGCGGGGCAGGTCACATCCTGCTTCTTCAGTATCTGGACAGGACTGCAGAAAGAGCTTTCTTCTTCCCAGAATACTGTTCTCATTGCCCCACCTCTACTTCCTGTCTGGTTGACCCGCCCACACTTCCTACCTGGCCAATCAGCATTTATTTAAAACATGATTGACAGGATACAGAATTGTCCTGCACCATGACTCCACAGTGAAACAGGTTTTATTTTTGAGATGTCTCACATTGCTTTTCTCTCTTCAGAACTCACATGACAAAAGATAGATGATACATGTGTTCAGGCAACAGATGGACAGATGGGGAGATGTCTGTCCACGCAATATGGTATACTGGTTGGAATAGCGTTGTGCTTGAGACATGGGCATAAGCTATAGGAGAGTTGCAGGTAGCATCTCTGAGTGTTGGGCTACTTAAACTCAAATTTAGCTTGTTTTACTTCTGGCTCCCCTCTTTTTCCTCTGTGTATGCTTCCTATTATAAAGTACTAAATTCTGTCAAAACAAGGATCACTGAATCCTCAAGGCTGAGGGGTGACAATAATAGATAACAAGAGCCTGTCAGTGTCTCCTTCGTGTCCACTGGGGAGAATTGTAGTTCCTTGGCAAAACTATTCATCTTATAATCATGGGGGACTCCCATTCTGCTTTGTTCAGATCATGGCTTCCCAGGCATGGCCCTTTAAATGCTAAAACTTTGGGAGTCCCTGGAAAATTGCACATGTTGGCCTCTTGGCGTCATTATCAACAAGCCCCACTGCCCTTGGCTAGACTCTTGATTAGTCCTGATCTAAAATTTCACAATTCCCTCCAACCCTTAGTTAATGTTTTAGGGGAGGCAACACCATCACCCCTGTCTCAGAAGAGTTTCCATGCAGGGAATAACAAAGAGCAAAAGAGATAAACTGAATTTCCCCTTCTGCCTCAGATTTGTTGTTCATACAAATAATTTTTTTTAGGGTTTTGCCAGGGCTAAATTTAGATTTTCAGAGTCCCTAGGCATAGATTATGGTGTCATGAAATACTGTCAGTGAAAGCCAAATAATCATGAGCCATAAGATATAAAATGTGAGAAATGAAATATCAGAACTCTTTCTAGAACAACTCATCATAAAAGTATGAATGGGTTTATTGAAAGGGGCTCTTTTCTCTCTCTTAGAATTGCATTTGGTTTGTTTCCTGGTGGCTGTGTTTGGCTGATGGAGTAAACTGGTAAGCTGGGTACAAAGAGAGGGGAAGATCAGAGTTTTCAATCAAATTTGTTAGAGTTAGGTCCTCCAGGGGCCCCTGAGAAGACTAGTCAGCCTTGACAGCAACATCCTTTGTGTCCTAGAGGGGAGGCACCTTGAGGAGGTGCGGCCTGTGGAACGAAGTGAGCCATTTGAGGTAGGCCTTAGTCTTGTTGCCTGCCCCATTTTCTGTTAACTCTCTGCTTCCTGCCTGTGGGTACCATGTGACCAGCAGCTTTCTCTTCCGGCTGCCAAGACTTTCCTGATATATGGGAATTATATCCTTGAATGATAAGACAGAATAAACCCTTTTCCCATTCAGTTAATCAGTTATTCATTCCTTCACAGCAATAACAAGAGTGACTGAAGGGTCTCGTAGGAGAGGAGGGACGGGTCAGAAAAACACCAGAAGCTCCCGCTGCACCTACTTTTCTCCCCTTGAAGGGCTTACCTAACTCTTTTGAGGATGCAGTCGAGAGATGCAAGGATATTCCAGCACACCGCTAAGTTTTATCATCCTGTGGCATGTTGAAGGGAGATGAGAGGAGTTCTCAGCAGACAATGTAAAGACTATGAGACAGGACTTACCTCTCTCTCCTGTATAGGAGATGACGTAACTGTCCACAGTGGCAATGGCTGGCTGCCACATGGCCAAGGCTTCTGAGTCTGTGATATTTGCTGTCAGCAGGCCAGATGGACCATCCAGAGCTAAAAAGAAATGTGTGAGAGGGTCCGTCATGTTGGAGAAGAATATCAGAGGACACTTGCTCGTATAGGTTCACAGAGTTGGGCGTGTGGAACAGGCTAACCTAGCTTATATGACTCTTTCCTTAATTTGGAGCTCCATTTCCTCACCTGTAAAATGGGCATAGTAATACTGGCTGGGTTTTCCTTGGCGCAATTTTGATGCATACATGATGTTATGGGTAGTCAGATCCTGAACATTGTTGAATATGTGACAAGAGTTATCATCACAAGTCTTGTCCTCTTTTCCAAGAAAGGGACATATATAGAGAAGTCTTGCGTGGTCAGGAATGCCTGAGACTTTTCTGAGCTTTGGGTTATATTTATAGTTAGGGAGTCTTATATGCAATACTTCGGGGGTCTCTGGGCTCTCTAATTCTACTATGATTCATTTGCCTGTGTCTCTGCGCCCTTGGGAAGGCCACTTCACCGGCTTCACTTGTCAGTGGTGGCTACTGTAAGGAATGAAAGGGGAAGAGAAACTCTCAGAATTTCAGTTGTTTATGATATGCTTATTAAAGTTTTTTATCCTGTAATTCCAGCACTTTGGTGGATGAGGCAGGAGGATTGTGAATTCATGGCAGCCAGGGCTATATAGTAAGACTGCCTCAGAAAAACCAACAACAGTAACAAAAGAACTGTTTTGAAATTGAAAGTTAGGGGTGAGGTTTTAAAGCTTATGTTTGAACGTGTGTGTGTGTGTGTGTATGTATGTGTGTGTGTGTCTGTGTGTGTATGGTGTGTGTGTGTATGTGTGTGTATGTGTGTGTGTGTATGGTGTGTGTGTGTCTGTGTGTGTGTATGGTGTGTGTGTGTGTCTGTGTGTGTGTGTTTGTGTGTATGTATGTGTGTGTGTATGTGTGTGTGTATGTGTGTGTGTATGTGTGTATGGTGTGTGTGTGTATGTGTGTGTATGTATGGTGTGTGTGTATGTGTATGTGTGTATGTGTATGTGTGTATGTGTATGTGTGTGTGTATGTGTGTGTGTATGTGTGTGTATGTGTGTGTGTATGGTGTGTGTGTGTGCATGTGTGTGTGTGTATGTGTGTTTGTGTATGTGTGTGAGTGTGTATGGTGTGTGTGTATGTGTGTGTGTGTATGGTGTGTGTGTGTGTGTGTATGTATGGGGTGTGTGTGCATGTGAGTATCGTTTTCCAGGCTTCGAGTGTGGATTACAGGAAGCAACGTTGAGTTCTCTGTAAGCGCAGTGGATGCTCCTAAAAGATGAACAACCTCTCTGGCCCTTAGGGGTTATTGTCAAATGACCTGTACTGACAAAGGCTATTTCAGGATCTTAATCTCTGGCCTCTTTTACATGATCTCATTCCTTGCTCAGTGTTTCTTCCTTGAAAGTTGATCTGAATGTGTTATCTCTCTTTTACTTCTATACCGTCACATACCTACTGCCTCAACAGCCTACCAGACAAAGGCAGCTGTCACCATCATCAGCTCAGGCCACAGAGAACTGTTTACGTCAGGAAGTGCCTTCCTGCTTCACCATGTGTGTACAGACCCTTCTTTAACTGGTGCTGACAATGAGGCCTTGGGAGGAGGTACACCCAGCTTTTGTGTCTGTTGCTGTGGAGAATCATGAATGCAAAATTTATTTGGGAAAACAGAAGCCTGAGTGGAAAGTAGAGAGAACTCTGGGTACAGATGGGATGTTTTAATTGTATATTACCAACTCTTGTAAGAAATTGGATATTTTTGAAACTTCCTGGGGGCCTATCCTTCAGATCACTGAATGGACTGGGTTGGACAGTTTGTTATATCTCAAAGGATAAATTGTTTAGAGACAAAGACTTCTGAAGAGAAAGTTTCCACTTCATTCTTCCACAATAAAATCTATTATCCTTGTTCAATACAGAACAAGCTCTATTTTAAATGGTTGACAGTGCTGCCTGAGTGACCTATGTTCGAGTTTGACTCGTGTTACTTTGCATCTTCCGTGTGCCTCTTCTATAAGCTGGGAATGAAAACAGTGGCGAGGATGCAATGAAAAGCATTTGCCCATAGTGTCTCCCATGCAGCAGCTGCTAATCAGAGAACAGCTGCATCACAATTCTCAGCATCCCATCTCTGGGCAAGCACGTGTTCTGGGCTGTTCACAATGCTCCAGGCATCGCGGGAAGGAATGGCTGATGGGTGAAGTCGCACCTATGCTCACTGACGAGGAGAGCAAAATGGTGTCCATTTCGCAGAAAACTTAATTGGACCTCAGAAATTAGCTGGAAGCTCACGTGGCTAACACATGGAAGATTCCGGCTTTCAACTGAGCTCAGTGTGATTCTTACACTTGACTCTGCACAGTAGTCAAATGGAGGCCAGAGGATGTTCAAGAGTCTCCGGGGCAGCCCAGCTTATTAGAGGCTAAGGATGAGGCAGAGGGAGGTGCTGGGTGTTCTAATTCCAGCTCTTTCCACTGAAGCAAGTTTCTGCAACTCTCAGTCATGAGTCATCACACTGAGGGTAAGGACGGAACGCTGATCACTGCACACACCTGTGGTTAGTGACCCTGAGACAGGATCACTTTCTTCAAAGCCCTTTATGGCAATAATGCTGACATGGTACTCCACTCCAGGGGTGAGCTTCACCAAACGGGTCTCAGTATCAGTTCCATCCACCATCACCATGGAGGGGGCACCTGGAAGCCAGCAAAGCAAAATCAGGGATGGGGAGACTACATCACACTTATTCATCATGGCCAAATTAAACTTAGAGATGAAATGATATCTTTATGCAACCTCACTTTTTTGACTTGCTCTCCTCTTCTCCACCCTCTGGCATGAAGGAAAAGACCTTATTTTTTTGTATAATGCTTTTTCCATTGCTGCAGATGCCAAAAACCCAGTCAGGAATGGAAAAAATCATGAAGTCACAGTATACTAAAAATGGCAAGTTTCCTTTCGGGAAGGTGTTGGCATGTTGCACAAGTTTTATTTTCTTTATTTTTTCCCTCCATGAACTCTGTGGGAAGCTTACAATGTAGCATTAATCCATATTAACTCATTGACTTCACTTAGGATTCTAATTTCTCCCTTACTTTAAGAGATTCTATTCATGATATAAAGATGGTCTCAGTTAAGTCTGTGCTCTTAAATTTATTAGGGAGTCTGGAATTTATATTTCTTAAGATTTCAGGACTGGGGAAGAATTTGCAGACCAGCTGGTCAAACTCCCCATGGAGATATTACAGTGTTGATGTCACCAACAAGCTTGTCTTTATAAACATGCAACAACAGGCATGCTTACTACTTCCTAGGTCAGTGGTTCTCAAACTGTGTGTCTAGACCCTTTCACAGGGGTTGCCTGAGATCACCAGAAAACTCAGATATTTATATTGCAGCTCATAAAAGTAGCAAAATTAGAGTTATGAGGCAGTAATGAAAATAGTTGTATAGTTGGGGGTCAATACAACATGAGAAACAAGGGTCACAGCATTAGGGAGGTTGAGCGTCACTGTGCTAACTTGTGTTTGAATTATACTTTCCTGACGTCTTCACTAAAGTCCGTGTGTTCTGGGCTCTAACTTTGCCAAGTCTGTAGTGACCCTGGCAGATGTGGCCGCCAAGGGCAAAACCTAACACTTATTGAAGGCAAGTGTTCCAGATGACTGTGATCAAAGAGGAAGGAAGGATATACATTCCTCTGTTCTTGTGTTCAAACAGTACTGGGTCCCATTGCCTTCAAGGGTTTTTTTTTTATTTTAAAATTTCAAGACCAGAAAGGGTGTTATTAAAGTGACTTTTCCTAAGGTAGTATCTTCCAAAATACCTTTCAGAACTCCCCAAAGGAAGTCTAGATGATCAAGAGCGAAGCGGTTGTCATCAGCCATGGTATGGTGAGAGAGAAGTGGTTGTCACTAGCCATGGTGTGATAAGAGAGAAGTGGTTGTCACTAGCCATGGTGTGATAAGAGAGAAGTGGTTGTCAGTAGTCATGGGTGTGATAAGAACAGCCAGGGTCTGACTCACTATTTAACTCCCATCTTGCATGCATTTTCCACCCTCTTTCATCTTTAGGTCCCTACCTCCTGTCATAGGCACGTAGGTAATCCGGAAGCTCTCCACTTGGGCAATGGCTGCCTTCCAGCTGACTGTGGCTGCATTGTCAGTGATGTCTGAGAATGTGATTTCCTTTGGAGAACCCATGGCTGTCAAGGCAAAAACAGAACAGAAAGCCTGAAACATCACCTGTCTTGTCCATCAGTAGTTTTTCCTAGATTTCTTACCCAGGAGCACTTAGTATCTGGAACTGATGTCAGAGCCAAGCCTTAGGAATAGAGAATTGTGATACATGGTCACCTTGTGATGGGAAGCAAAATGCACCATAGAGACAGTGACTGTGTAGACCAGGAGTGACTGTGGGCTTCTCTGTCAACGATGGATGTTAGCATGCTTGCTGGCTTCCACAGAGGTGAGGAGAGTGCTCCATAAATCCAAACAACTTCCTTTGATTTCATTTTTAGTATTTTTCATGTCATTGTTTTCTATTTATTTTTAATGCTAAGTCTTAAAAGCATATAGTTCTTTCCAAATTATATGGCTTACTCCTCGTATTTTATGCCTGAGATGAAAATGCAGTTGGAGTCATTGTACAGAGGACCAAAGTAAAACCTCCTTTCTCTAACCAGCATTCTTCCAGTGGGACATTTCTGGATCATTGGTTGGGCAGCTGAGCCGAGAACAGTCTGGTGTCCGGAAATTAAGCTGACTTGGAAACTAATCTTGACAGCCCACTCTAGAATCTTCAAGGAGATCAAAGCCAAGAATCAAGGTCAGGTCATCACTAAAGCTCCCACATGTGTGGAAAGCACATGCCCAGGGGACATGTCTGCCGCCTTACTTTGTCCTCTCCAAGTTTGGTTTCCTTTGGCTTCTATTTCTCGACTTAGGATTCTGCCTGCTTCAGCTGACATGCTAACTCAGAAAGCAGTTTCCGGACTCCTCACCACTTCCCTGCTTCAACCCTGTTGTTCATTAAGTTTGGAAACATAGAGATTTGGGGAGAAAGCTTTTTTCTTATCAATTTCTGTCTTTTTTTCTAATCAGAAGCATCTCCTCATGTCCTCCTACAACTTTCTTTGGTGACCTGGAAACTACTCTGAGTCTCTGTGCCTGCCTTTTTTATTTTTTAATTCATACTGTCCGTGGCAAGTTTTTTTCTTTTTTAGACCACAGGGTCCCTGGAACCTACAAGATCATAATTGTTCAAATACCACTGAAAGGCCGGGCAACCTGGGACAAGTCCCTTCCCTTCTACATCGGTTGCTACATCCCTCCAATGGGGAAAGTGGTACCCACAGGAATGTTGAGGATTAGTAGGAATAATGGATGTAAAACCCTTAGCAGAGCCTCTGGCACAAGGAGAATTCACTAGATGTAATTGTCCTTTCTCTTTTCTTCCTCTTGGTGACCTTTTCCCATGCAGGCTACCCTGAACTTTACGGTACTCCCAGACACAATCTAGATGAGTCTAGCTGAGAGCAGACCTACTGGTGTACATGAACTCTGTCTTGGAGGATTTCCCTACTCAATTCACTGACATGTTCGAACTGGGAACCTTGCTGGTTAGTATAGGTTTTAGAAGCTGTGTCTTATAGACAAAGCTTTCTCCTCTGGATCCCCGTTTTCTCATCCAGAAAATGGAGACATTATCTACACCGTCTTAAACGCTGTAAGAACCAGCGACCTCGTCCATTCTGTACTCAGGGGAATGAAGGTGTTTGGTGGTAAGAGGACCAGCAGCAATGTCATCTGTAGCAGTGTCACAGTAGGTATGGAATTCCAGGAGCAGTGGCCATGATATTTTTATATCAAAGAACTTCCTAGGTATTTGTTGGTTCAGTGTGCAACTTTCTGCTCTGAATAGGGTCCTTGAGTCTTAAGACCTACAACAGAAAGCTAAGCACAGAACGTGGAATCATATCTATTAAAGAGCTGGGGGAGGGGCTAGGGATGTGGTTTAATAGGTAAAACACAGATGTGAGCATTTGAGTTTAGATGCCCAGAATCCACATAGAAGCTGGGGAGACACAGTGACCCACCTGGAACCTGTTTACAGGAAACAGAGGCAAGAGCTTCAGGTAGCTAGATCCACTGGATTTCAATGAGAGATCTTGCCTCAGCATATAAGGTGGAGAGTGATAGAGAATGACAACCAAACTCTGGCTCTGTAAGCATGAGCACACACATGTACCTTGTACCTGTACCTCTCAAACATGTATGGCGACACATGGATGAATACACATTCATAACACACACACACACATTGAGTAGGAGAGGTCTAGGTAATGCTTTCTTTACAATTAGACTCAATTAAAAAAAAAGAACTTCCTTTAGCTAAATACATGGATTAAAAAAAAAAAGCTCCCAAAAGGCTTCTGCTTGCTCTCCACATAAAACCTACCTCTCAACATCGATAATGAACGCCTGTCATCAGTGGCAATAGTCAGCCCTTTAGAAATCAGTTCCCTATTTACAAATTTGTATTGGTCACTTAATATGCATTAAGTTTATGCTCAGCTAAGAGGATAGCTGGTGGGTTTAGAGGCAAGAACTTGGAAGTCGAAACAACCTTGGTAAGAGTTCCACCTTGACTTTACCCCTTACAAACACCGTAGCACCCTGGGGCTCAATATTTACATCTGTGAAATGGGACTTTTGGTTTGCCTGTGCTCTGGACATGTAGCAACGTGCCTAGCTGCGTGTGGCACAAAGCTTGTGCTTTCCAGTCTGCGCTTGCCATCTTTATGCTCCCCGGGAAACGGCATGACTCTGAACCAGAGGCTTCAGACATGGCAAGCCTCTATGATATCGTAGGGAGATTTGCTAAGGGGTATTTCTGAAATTCGCGGATCAGGTTTCCCACAGGATGGAAATGAAGCTCTGTGGTATGGCTTCAAGGCCATCTTCTTTGATATGGGGCTGAGGGGTTCAGAGGGGACCTGATTGGGAGATGTGGGCAGGTTACAGTGGGGTCTTTGTTCTGGGGGCTGAGAAGTGGTGCCAATTACACTTTGGGCATTAGGACTGGAAGAGAGCTCTGCGAACACGTGTACTGAGAGAGACTGGGACAGACCAAGAAAATGCTCTCGGGTTCTTACTTTGAGCACCTTTGGTGGGCTGCGGGAGTCTCTGGAAGAGAAGGGGAGTCACTATTCTCGCTGATGGGTTGCTTGCCTAATTGTGCGTAGGGGCCTGGCAGCATTTCTCTTCCGAGAGGAGGAGAAGCATCTCTCTATGGAGGTCTGACCGCAGCAGGGAGGAGAAGCTGCTGCAAGTGCAGGGGACAGAGGAACAACACAGATGAGAAGCTGAGTGTCCATGAGTAGGACGACTAAGTGATGGGTCATCTCAGAACCGTTGATCAGACGTGCACACACAGCACAAGACAGCAAGAGTACGCGACCCATTTAAACACAGTGCTCGAAGAACTCAGCGTATGTAGAATGCTGTGTATTTGCACATTTCCAGAGAGAAGAACAAGTGATACTCTATTGCCGCCAGAGAGAACCACCGTGTAGCTACATAGTCCAAAACTGCTCCGTTCTAGTCTTTTTAACCCTTGCCTTTGTTGTCTATTAAAAATAAAACTTACAACTAACCATCATGTAATAGCTAGCACAGTCACTGCTGGCGCCATGTTTAAATCTTATGCTGGCTTTTGAGTTAAGTTCTGCTTTCCAGATGAGGTGCTTGAGACTTGTCCAAGGTCCCATGGCTGCTAAGTGGGAGAAACATGACTAGGCTCTGAGAGTTTGCTCAGAGACCTCTGACTAACCACTAGGTTTCACTGCCTTCCCTGCTGCCCTGGGTACTCAAGTGTGGACAGCGGGTATCCAGACAGATCACCTACCCTGGCCTCTCCCGGTCCCAGAGCACGTGTGTGCAGGCATATATGGACACATGCATCGTTACACATGCTGTACATACACATACGCTCTTTCTCTCCTTGGCTGTGAATTTAAGACCTCAAAGATTGGCCCCAAGAGGGGGTCTTCCCAAGAGAAGCAGGCTCTGCCCTTTTCTGTTGTTGTTCTTAAGAAAGTGAATCAACTCATGGTTATTTTTTTTTTCTTTAGAACTACGGGGCTTCTAGAGGAAAAATATGCAAAGCCAAACCAGTGATGAGAAGTAAACGTTGAAGAGCAGTGTTTATAAACTGAGGTCAGTCTGTGGCAGCCACAGGGAGGAGATCAAAGTTGGGGTGCGGTACTCTGGAAGGCACAGAGTACTGTGCCAGCAGTGCATGAAGTGGGGATACTGCATGCAAGAGGAGCGGTGCTTTTCCTCCCCAAATTAATGCGCCATCTCTGTGTCTGCAAGTAGTGTTAGAGTTTCTGTGGGTAGGCCTTCCAGCTTGTTCCGTCCTGTCTCTACACACAATAGCATATCTGTCTCGGTGCTGGGAAGATGGTTCAGACTGGAGTGTGCTTACTGCATAAACATGCTGACCTGAGTTCAACCCTAGCAGCCGTGTGGAGAGCTGGCATGGTGTCACACTTATAATCAAATTGGTGGGGGAGATAGTGACAAGGAACCCCGGGACTTGGTGGCCTGCCAGCCCAGCTGAATCGGTGAGCCCCAGGTCTTGGTCAGAGGTATCATATGAAAAAAGTAAGGTGGGCTGGGAGATGGCTTAGTGGGAAGTGAGGTCCTGAGTTGAAATCTCCTAAACCTACATAAGAAGCCATGCCCAGCCATGTGTGTGTAACTCTAGTATGTGCACATGTGTGTGTAAGGGAATTTCTGGAGCTTGATGGAGGCGATCCAGCTCCAGGGTCAGTGAGAGACCTTGTCTCAATAGATCAATTTAGAGAATGATAGAGCAGGATACCCCACTTCCTCTCCTGGCCTTGGTGCACACAAAGGCCTTAGCACCTGCATGCTCACACTTGTGCACACACTAGATCATACATGTATAATGGGCACATGGTCTATTTCTGTCTATGTTATCTCTCTGTCTCTTTTTTTCTTCACACACATATACACACACAAGAGAGAAAGAGAGAGAGGGGAAGAGAGGGAGAGAGGGAGAAAAAGGGAGATAGAGGGAGGGAGAAAAAAGGGAGAGAGAGAGAGAGAGAGAGAGAGAGAGAGAGAGAGAGAGAGAGAGAGTAGAGTAGATGGCTTGCGAGTATGATACTTGAAGTTGACCTCTGGCTTCCGCATACAAGTGAAAACACACATGTGTGCACATACACATACACTCACACTCACCACAAACCCACCTATACACTCCCACACAACAAAACATGTCTTCATGTAGAGAATAGGGAGTTGGGACTAATAAGCTGTGTGTCTGTCAGACACAGTAAGTATATATATTCATCAGTTATCAGTCACCTGGTTTGCTTATTAAAATAGTTACAATAACACTCAAATAAGCTCAATATAGCAGAATGAGCTTAGCTTTCTGGGTCTCAGATTCTTGATGGTCAATAGAGGAGGCTGTGTTCCTCTGTATGTAGCTCAACATTTCTCGGGTTTTATCCTTTCCCTGGGATTTTCTGATTGCTTCCTCTGGTTCCTTTGCAGTATCTGGTTTATAGAATGCTATTTTGACTCTTACCTCAGTTTTCTAAAAATATTACCATTCTTTCAGGTCTGTCTTTCTCCCTCTAAAGTGTCACATAGTTTTATGAGTATAACAACTATGCATCTAACCATCTTTTCCTTTCTTTATGGCATAGCTGATAGGGAAAAGGGTCTATTTCTCCTCTAGAGGGCACTGACATGTGTTAAAAGTGTCCATTCAAGTTCGTGAACCTCAGGAAGATCAACCTGCTAGTCTCACCAGCTCCATCTTTCAGTTTGTTAGCCATGGTATTTATGGATCACGTGGGACGTCTTCTAAACACTAATCCTTACAAGTCTAGGTACCATGTGTCCATTGTCCCTCACCTAGTGCAACTGGAATATCTGGCCAAAGAACAAATGATTGTGTTCTTGGGTGTATACTGTGAGAGAGAAGGAAGAGCTTTTGGAATTTAAAATGTCCTGTAGTTGCCAAGACAATGATATATTAGAGACACCGTAACTAGCTGTCTTTCACAGAGCCTTTGCTGCATGTCAGGTGCCATGTCATGGGTTTTACATGAGTTAACTCTCTGTGCCCTCACCACGCTGCCCACCCAGCCTAGGAGAACAGTCTATACTTGAAGGAACTAGGATCCCAATGCCAACCTGCCTGCACCAAGAGACTCTTGTAAATATGGAGCTCTACAGGAGGAGAATCCCTGAGTTTCCTCTCTCCTTCTTGATTACTTATAGTACCCGTTGTTGCTATGGCCCCTGTTTGTTTACGGTACCCGTTGTTGCTATGGCCCCTGTTTGTTTACGGTACCTGTTGTTGCTATGGCACTGACAGGCTGGGATCGCCTTCCACCGCTTATTCCATAGAGTTCAATTTCGTACTCAGTGGCCTCTCTGAGACCTGTTATGTCCCTGGTACGTTCGGGGGAAGGGAGGGTTATTTCTTGTGGCTCGAATTGCTTTTTGGTATCTCTGATCCTGAGAACAAAACTGTCGAATATCCCTTCATCAGCAGTCCAGGACAGACGGAAACCACCTGGAGTGGCATCTGAAACTAGAAGGTTGTCAACTTCCAGTTCGGCTTCTAGAGGAGAGAAGATAGTGGAAGAAGGAGGAGACAGAGCATTAATTAGCAGTCCAGACGATCTTCTTTCTGGTGGGATACAGACTATAGTGGTACCTCGGTTTTCAGAGACAGAGTATCCTAAGATACCAGGGAAGAAAACCGTTCCATATTAATAAGTCTAGTAGGGTGAGGAGAGGAAAAACATGGAGTTGACACATTCAATACAAGCCAAGCATACTCTTGCATCTGTGAGTTTTGTCTAAAAGTAATTGCAAAAATCCACATCTGGACTTAGCGCCGGCCCCTCCCCTGCGTTATTAAATAAGTTCAAAGCCATACTTTGTTTGCATTTGCTCTGTCTTCCCGTGGCTAAGTGCCCACCCTCTGTGCGGGCCTTCTCTTTTCTTTTTGAAAAGACAAATAAACCAGCTTTAATGATCTGTGGAATTGACCATAATGATTCTGATGATAATATTCCCCTCGAGCCTGAGCAAAATGACTTAAAATATTCTGGTCTTTTGGCTTTGTTCACAGGAGCTGGTATACAGAAGAGATCTGCTATTCTTTATTTTTTTCTGTCAATTTTATTTTCTCGTTAGTTTAGCCATTAGGTAAGTGCTTAGGTGGTAGAATGAGGCTTGGAACCTCTTCAAATATATTTATATATACCTTGTACCCAGGGCTTCATTCTGGTAACTAGACAAAACTCAAGGTCAAAATAAATCTGGAGCTGAGTTTCCCAAAGTGTGTTCAAAGCGAATTATTCCTGTTCTACCCCCTTTCTTTCCAAAGCATTCCTTGTCAAACAAGAGTGGGGAATACTGCTCCCTGCCAGATCTGCAATGAGATTTCGGAAAAAAGCCTATATGGTCAAAAATCCTGTTTCCAAACTATCCGCAAACCAAATGTCATCGAGATCTTTGAACACTCTCTAGAGCTTGTTTTCTCCAGGAATACTTTGGGAAACACAGAGTTTTGACTGTTAAGATTGTTAATATGATATTTCTATAGAAAGTATTAGTCTTGAGAACATTATGAATTTAGTTTGTATGGAAAAACCTTTCTGATATTAGTTTTCCTAAAAGAGCAGTTTAATAAATTTCATTTAGTTTCCAATAAGAAGACAACTAAGATCACAGGTTGAGACTTTGAAACAGCAAAGATTTTAAAATACTTTTTCAAAATATACACATTGGTATATTTCTTTTGAGAAGGCTGAAATGCAGCTGGGGACCAGCCAGGAAGAGCATAAAGGAAGGTCAGGGGAGTAAGCATGGGAGGGCTATCGGCAGGACAAGGACCTGAGGACTTGGAACATTGAAGGGACACATTTCGACCTTCTCCTTTCTGGAATGGGAGGAGTGAGTACTCATTAGATGTTTGGGACAAGGGAAATCATGAAAGAGCAAGCCACATTCGTGGATTAAATGGGGAATACAGACAAAATGTTAAAACCACAGTGATCCTGTAGACAGACTACATGAAACAAGAGAGTATGGCTCTCTTGAATTGAAATACCTGTAACAGCCTCAGCCCTCAAGGGCTTGGTTTGGTGCCCTTGGGTAAAGCCAGAGACCAGGACCTCATAGCCAATACCAGTTATGAGGCCTCTAAGCTCCAGCTTCCTCTGGGTTCCTGAAAGTGTGAATTCCTGGGGGTCCAGCAGCTTCCCAGAATCCACCACCGTTACTACAAAGCTGTCAAAGGCATTCTCCGATGCCGTCCAGGAAACTGTGAACCCGTAGGGATTAGTGTCGGAAATGGTTAAATTTTCCAGAAGGGGCAAGGCCTCTGAAAGAAGGGAGGAGTGAAAATGACTCAGGTTAGCAGCACTGGTTTGGCTAGGGTAGCACATGACTCCACGGATCCCGATAGACTTACTCCTGTCAATCATACCGTGAGTTAATGCTCATGACTACACGAATCCCGATAGACTGACTCCTGTCAATCATCCCGTGAGACTCCACGAACCCCGATAGACTGACTCCTGTCAATCATCCCGTGAGAGTCCACAAACCCTGATAGACTGACTCCTGTCAATCATCCCGTGAGANAGAGTCCACAAACCCTGATAGACTGACTCCTGTCAATCATCCCGTGAGAGTCCACAAATCCCGATAGACTGACTCCTGTCAATCATCCCGTGAGACTCCACAAACCCTGATAGGTCATCTCACGAGTTAAATGCTCAGAGAGGAACGTTTAGCAATTATGTCTGTGGTACCTAATTGTGTCATGTAGGGTGTTTTTCTCAATAATACTATGCAGCAAATATCATTCCCACTCATAGGTTAAAAACGTTTTTAAGTGGTTGAAACCTATGCCCTAATCTTACCTAGTATGCAACGGATCAAGGTCTTCGGCTTCTCTTAGCTCAGGCCATGAGACCTGTGTCAGTTTGGAACACTGATCTATCTTTTGCTGTTTCTGATGTTGAACTATTGTTGCAAGCACACTTTCTTTTTGGTATATTTAATATCTTACTCTGGCTCATATTTTAAGTCTAGTCATTTGGGCCAATTTGTGAGTAATGCAGCTCCATAAGCTAGGATCCGGGGAACAACCAGTAAGATTTGTTGTCTTTTTTTGTCCAGATTAACATCTTATGCTTATGGTCAAGGAAGGGAGTCTAAGGTGTGCTGCTTTTTGTGCTGTTTTCTGGGTGAGGTTAGAAAGCAAGAGCATATTTTGTTCTCCTGTTATCATGCTTTGTCTTTCCATACCAGCACACATCTGTGTCCCAGATACGCTTGTTTCCTAGTTGTCAAGGGGTCTTCTCATATGCCATTTGGCCTTCCCGAAGAGTGAACTTATGGTAGCCAAGTTTCTGAAATATCTCCCAGTTGAAGAGGCTGCACATGGTGGATCCAGTCTAACATAATGATACTGTAAGGGAGGTGTCGCCACCTCCTGCTAGCTTTCATTTCACTGATGGGAAAAGAAAGACTTTCCCCAGGTCCCAGATCTAGTACATGGATGAGCTGGGATCCAACATGGGCTTCTTGCTCTGAGTACAGTATTCTTTGCACATCACAAGTCAGAGTCTCCATTTGTAAACCCTGCCAGTGCTGGAACATCCTAAGGCATAGAGAAGACTGGAGGAGAAGCCCTAATGCATCTTCTCCAGAGCAACAGCACATAGCAATGCTGAATGAGTCTGTTCTGTTTCAAAGGGGACACGGCTGGGAATTCTATGTCCAGGTCTGCTTTAGGAGCATCTAGCTTAGAACTCCTTCCTTCCTTCCTTTTTCCTTCCTTCCTTCCTTTCCTTCCTTCCTTCCTTTTTCCTTCCTTCCTTCCTTCCTTTCCTTCTTCCTTCCTTCCTTCCTTCCTTCCTTTTTCCTTCCTTCCTTCCTTCCTTCCTTTCCTTCTTCCTTCCTTCCTTCCTTCCTTTTTCCTTCCTTCCTTCCTTCCTTTCTTCTTTCTTTTGTGCAGCTAACCGAGAAGTTTCAAAGTTCTAACTAACCTTGTATTAAAGCCCACAGTCAAACCCTTGGAATATAAAGAAAATGTCTAAAAAGAAGTAATTGCCATCAGAGTGAAGAGTGAGTGGATTCCTTCATCCAGAAGCAAAGGCTGAAGTTTTGCTTTGCCTTGGACTTCCTGTGTCGATTTGGAAACAGTTTGAGAAGATTTCCCAAGAACTGTAGCTTTATCAAAGCAAAGATGAAATTATATTTACTGTTCAAACCGTCTTGCTTTGTAAAGAGAGGGTCTCAAATGTTGCTTTTGTTTAGATAAGTGCTGACTTTTATTGCTGGACTCTGTCACTCTGCGCCATCCAAGCAGTGGATTCCAGTGAAAACAGGTACTTTCAGTCTAATTATTCAGCCGAATGCTTGTCTCCCCCACACCCCAATCTTTCCTATTCATTTTCCTTTCTTTTTTGGCACTCCTCTTTCAAAACGTAGAGTCTTTTCACATTGTGGATTAGCAGAAACAATACTGTAACTGGATCTATGCTTCCTTCCTGAGTGTCCCTCTTTCAGCCTCCCTCTTCTCTCAATTCTGTGGGAGGCCCCACAGAAGATGACAAGTAAGGGCCTGATGGGATCTGTGTTCTTGGGGTACTAAGACGCACTGCTCACACCTGTTCTTTCTATGTTATTTATGAAATGGCTTAAATTTACATTTGATGATTGAAAAGAAAAATAAGAATTTAAAATCTTATGCTACACACCCAATGTTCCAAGAGGAAGTCGTAATGCCTGCTTCTATTGTTTCATCTCGGCTTGTTGGTTCTTTTAGCTATTTATGTCCAGGAATAATGAGAAAATCTAATACCTTACTCATGATGGGCTAGTGATTTTTAACTCTGAGCTACACCCAAGCCTTTTTTTTTTTAACAAGTCCACTTTATTGTTGGGAGACATCAAGAGGGCCATAGCATCCCTAGAATACCCAGAGAATGTAAGGCAGTTACACTTCACCCATGTCTGCTAGATTCCTAATATAGGCAGCCAAGAGTGGGTACTCTCTTCCCTAACATAAGGAAATTGGGGTTCAAATAAATTTGCAACTTGCCAAGGCTATGTTGGCAAGATTATGTGAGAGAGTTTTAAAAATCAGCTAGGCTTGATCTCAGCTACCATACATATTTAGCTTTCCTTATTGATATATCTTACTTATAGTGATTTAGACTCTGGGAGGGACTGGCTTAGTGAAAACAGAAGGCCACATTTGTCTCTTGAGAGTTACTGTTAGGAGAATAGAATTTCTAACCATTTTTTGAGGTTTGCTTTTCTAAAACCATGTGCAGCCTTAGGTAGGACCAGAAAATAGACATCATGTCTTTATGTGTTTCAAAGAAACGTCACAGGTCAAGTTTAACAGGTGGGTAAAGTTTAGCAAATGACCAGCCTTCCTAGGTTGAACTTGTCAGTTTGTTGTGCTTGGCTGTTTTGCATAAGTTTTTTTGTTTGGCTTGGGGCGAGTGTTTTTAAGTGACAAATTATAGTATTGGGGGTACTTCTCAGATGCTAGGATAGGCACTTTAGATCCTACCTGCCACAATTTGTGGACAGAATTCCTGCTCTAGATCGCCACTAACGTAGATTTCACTCTTTATCCAGACTCTCTACACTGTGGATAAAAATCCTATAAAATGAGCACAAAGATTCACGAAACTTTAGACACGTGTGAAGAGCTCCCACAGGGGTTTTGGTGGCCCTCCCCTTCTCAGGAGTGGCGTTGCTTTCAGGGTCACTGCATTTTTGTTAATATTGCACAGCGACTCTAGTCCACCAGCGGAGCAGCCGGTAAGAACATATGGTAGATGCACTGTATATATACACATATATCTCCACAAACTAAAGGCTAATATCACATGTATGTGGAATTTCTTCAAGGGCATCGGAAACTTAAATGTATGCATAATGGGAAACTCCATGCCACACTCCAAATGCTACGAAAGTGAAGATGATCACCATTAATAAACATCTGGCATATGCAAAAGCTGTAGAAAACCTGGAGCTAAGCACTGAATTCCTTAATTAGGGAATTTGCCTAATGGAACCTTTGTGAAGAGGGAGCTGGGTTGAGGCAGAACTTCGCTCGTCCCTTACAGAGCATCAAGCCTCTCATTTAGCACACTAGCCCTCCACAGCTAGTGTCTACTGAGATGTACGTGGGACCAGACGCCTACTCATTTATTAAGCAATAGTAATGTGAAGTAAGTCAAACCAGTGCATTGTAAAGAGAAACAGTATTCCTAGTACACTGAGCTATTAATAGAATTTAGCGTTGGGAAGAGGCAGACTATTTTTCCATCCTGACAATTGTTTCACTTCACCTCCAATATTTGGAGATAAGAACGGGCTCATTTTAAAACATGAAGCAAAGAAAATCAGCCCACAAATCACAATCCTAGAGAACCTAGGCAACAATGAGGACACTAAGAGAGACTTACATAGATCTAATCTACATGGGAAGTAGAAAAAGACAAGATCTCCTGAGTAAATTGGAAGCACGGGAACCTTGGGAGAGGGTTGAAGGGGAGGGGAGAGGCAGGGAGGGGAGCAGAGAAAAATGTAGAGCTCAATAAAAAAAATCAATAATAAAAAAAGAATGGGATTGTTTGAGTAAATTTTAACTGCAAAGCTGCACGGCCCAAATGCTCTGAGTTCTCTAAGGGTCAAACCAATCTGGCGCAGAAACGCTTACATGGCATGACTTTTCTTTCCTGCCAAGCTGAGGTGCGGATAGTGCTGAAGTTTTCACTACCACATTGGCAAGCTTTTTCCCGCACAGGGAGAATAAAGTCCTCCAGATGGAACTCAGTTCTCCACCGTCTTTTGCTATAGAAGCAATCTCCTGAATTAAATATAGAGTCTATCACTCTTCTCATGTGACTGTAAGATGTCAACACTGTCATCATGCAGATGCTTGGTGCTGAGGTTACTGTTACCTCTATTCGATGCCCAGAGGATGCAACCACACTGCAGTGTGAGACGTAAGACAAATTCCAGGAAGAGAATGCTAGTCTGGTGTGTTCAGCATTCCATGCAAGCAAGGGACGCTTTTCCCCCACCCCTTCTAACCCTTACAAACACTTCCTTGACAACTGTCTGCTTCAGAAAGAGACAGACATGTTTAAAGACTTGATGCTCAGAGCAGTCACCGCATGCACTGCGATTCTGACAAGTTGATGGATGGGGAGAAAGTTCTGGTGCTTTGGAACAGACAACAGTGGGTGACAGAGCATGCTTGCCAGAGTAGATGTCAAAAGAGAGCAACATATTTGTCATGAATTCAGACAAATGAAAAATCTCCAGAACAAGATGGCCCAAACTGGGTCTTCCTAGGAGGTTTTGGCTGCAATTTAGAGTTTCTTTCTTAACATTCTAAGGCCCCCAATATATAAAATCCTGGCAAATGGAAAGAGACTATAGATCACTTTGACCCCAAACAGCATGCAGACATTCCTTTGAGTGAGACACAGGAGACTTTGATTAGAAAGGCCGGAGCCAGATTAGAATGAGCACTATGAGGAAGGATCACTTAGGAGCGGAGGAAAAGATGGTGTAGGAACTGAAACAAAATGAGTCATGTTAACTTGACACAAGCAGAGCGACTCCAGATGGGAGTGGCTAGGTAGGGAAGAGCATTTCGACTCCAAAGTTTCTTAGTTTAAAGCTGTAAAGCTCTCATTAGATGCTTTTATCAAATTGAGAAAGATCTGTAAGTAAGAAGTAAGAGGATGAAAATGGGTAGTAGCTGGCTTTTTAAACGTTGCTCAGAGTGGCTCAATACAGCCTGAAGAATCCCTCGTGGGAAACACTTGTGCTGCGTGGACCACCAGGGCCTGAGCATGCTGCCTGCCTCGTGGTTGTGCAGGTAATAGTGTATGTAATTCGAGGAAGACTTGTTCAAGGCTAGGAATGGCAGAATTTCAGGACGACCCAGGACAAAGTATGATCAAGTAGCTTCTGTAAGAAGCTAAAGCAAGCTCCTGCGGTCATATTTGAGGTAGGGATGTGGCTAGGAAGAAAGTTGTCTATGAAAGCAAGAACATTATATATGAAAACCCCATATAAGTCACCATTATAGTCAAAATTCAAATGCAGGTACTCATTCCATAAGGTTTTAGACTCCATCTTTCAGATAAGGATTGTTCTTTGTTGAGAACCAACTCAAAGCAAGTGTATGTAGTCAACTGTCCTGTCGGGTTTTTTTGTACTTAAACATGAATGGGCTGCGGGCCATGTACTCCTGGCTTCCCTTTTTTAGGGACAACCCTGATAATAATTTGCAGTCTAAAATAGCATATAAATGGGGTCTCTGTCAATCATCGGTGTCCTAAGTAGAAGGTAATTTTGATGCTGGAATACCAACCCTTTTCTTGGGTTCCCCAAAATATTGACTCTCCTTTGTGAACTATAATGAAAAAGGTGCATTTTGCATATATATTATATGTGTAAATATATAAGTGTATGCGTTATATACACACACACACATGCATTTCTAGTGTGGGGTGTGCTAATATTGCCTGAGATGTACTGAGAATATGGCTAGAGAGTACGCACCTCTCCTTCCTAATGCACAGATGGTTCCCTCTTACTGCACGGCAGAACTCTTCTGGCCCAGAACACAGGCCATGCTTAGATATTCAGAGCAAGGGCAAATTGCTCCCTTTGGCCTCTCCCTATCTGAACATGAGTATCATCTCCTTTTTGCTACATGTCTCTCAATGTTCTGGACAGGGGCATCTTTTCCTCTCCAGCTGGTTTTGAGGTTGAGGTGATGTGGTTGTTGTGGCTACTTTCTGATTATCTGATTAGTCAGTTACCTTTATTTTTTTTTTCATTTTCCCAGCTAGAGAAAACAAACAAACAAACAAGCAGGATACTATTGAAAATTTCCTGAAATCAGTAATTTGGTATGAGGCTGTTCAAGACTCTAGGAAGACAAAGAAGCTAGGATAAAAAATGTAAATTTGACTGGAAGAGACATCTTTGCAAGCCCTGGACAATCCTCATGATGGCTTTGAAGTCACCAAAGGGGAGAGTTCCTTTTTTCAAATGCTTTATGGCACCCTGGATAAAGGGCCACGCAGTATTCACAATGATCTGCTTATGATAAGTCAGACACATAGGTTCATGAAAATGGTCCACTTAGATGGCTGTCGGAAGAGAGTTTCGTTAGGCAATGGTGTATCCCAGCGACCTAGGGAAACCAGTGTTCCATAGCTTGTACCTCAGTGGCCAATGACATGAGTGGCTTCACCCTGCTAACAGAGACTGAAGAGAGCGTGTCAGAAACTAGAGAATGCTCATGTACCTGTGGTGGCTGTGGTACTGATGGTCTTGGTCCGGATACTGGGAGCAATTCCAGAGAGGTAGACAATGAAATCAGTGCTAGGGGGGAGCCCTGAGATGTGGGCAGTTCGCTCAGCACCAGATATATTACGTTCTGTCGTTTGCAGCAACCTATTGGAATCAATAATTTCAATAGTAAACATGTCGAAGATCCCGTCGGTCGCTGTCCAGGAGAGATTGAAGCTCTCATGAGTTATGCCAGAAACATGTAGGTTTCCAATTTGAGGTTCTTCGGCTGAAAAATGAGAAAGTAGGAGAGAAGAAAGAAGTTGATTATTTGTTTGGCGGTGTTTTGATGTGGAGGTGGTTAATAGAACCATGCCTGGGGAGAAAGATCTGGTAGTTCAAGGTTACAGCAGGACAAAGCGATGCCTACCAGTGTAAGTCAGTGCCAATGAAAGAGAAAAGGGTTTTGTTAAGAGAAAAATGAACAAAGGAAGGTATGGTTATCAGATTTTTCTACTCTACATTTGTCACTCATGATCAGGCCTGGCAAGACACTTCAGGACAGGAGATGAGCTGGCTGGTTTCAGTGGGAATGGCTTTGTCTTAGCTGGACCTGCCTCCCAGAGCTCTGCCATCAGTCAGAAGATTAGAGGGTTGACAGCGGCTAGGCTCTTGAGCTGCACTCAGGGACCAAGCGCTTTTCCTACTTTAGCTGTTCTTTGCTTTGAGAGGGTGCCTATCTCTCTAATGAGTGCTAAGTAAGTCTGACACCATGGCCCTCCCTGGGTGGGACCTTGAGGCTTCAGATTTTGTCACTTGAGAGGATCCACCCACCTCTCAGCACAACTCTTGATATTTTTTCATACTTTAGATAAGGGACAACTAGATGTTCTCATCATCTGTGAAAATGGCATGTCCTCTCTTCCTTGTGTCTGTGTGGGCCAAGAAGGCTAGGCCTCCATTGCCCACCAAGACATCTGAGCCACACAGTTCAGCAGGCCATTTTATCCAAGAAATAATACTTTGTCCTGCCAGAGATTTTGCTTTTCTGAGTGGTAGCAATATAGCTTGCAGAGGGTGTGCATGGGGAGTGTCTGTCAAGCTGCTACAATCTGTGCAGTAAGGAGTAAGACCCCTAATCTCAGAGACACAGAAGAGTTGCAGCTCTTCTCCTCTCATCAGAGACAAGAATACAGATGGCATCCAAACCACAAGATCTGCAGGAAAGATCAGGAGTGCTGGGTGATTGCTCTGCCTTCTGGGAAGGAGACGTTTGTGGATGGCACACAAGAACCCAGAGGAACATTCAGGAAAGCCTCAACTGCAGTCTCTGGGCATTCTGAGGTCACTGTCCACACAGCATGCCCGTGTTTTGAGTACGTATCAGTGACAGTGCTCAGAATGAGTGAGGCAAAGTTGCAGAATCAGCAAAGATGTAAACCTTTTCTGTGAGTGTTTACTCACAGAAATATGAAAAGGGGAGGCAGTCTCTTGGAAGGCAACTCCTCAGGGCACACCGTAAGATGAGCCGCGGAAAACAGGGTTAGGAAGGGCTGTTCCCTGGGCAGACTCCTGGAGGCCAGTGAACACGGAAAGCATTTGTTGCTGGAAGAGTGTGATGGGTAAACCAGTTGCACCGCTGGTGTGGGGTGGGAACTAGCCACCCCAGGACCAGCGCTTCAGGGAGCAACTCTTATTCACAGAGCAAAAAGGGAATACTAGAACTGTTCCATTTGTAGCCTGGGATCCTTGCTCCAAGGGCTACTGCTGAAAACGTTCTCTTCGGGGCATTCTCAAGCCCAGATTGTATGGTGCCACCTCTCCTTGGTCAGCTATTTAGTAATGTGATGTTCTATCAACGACTCTGCTTCTGAGAGAGTTGCCTACATGAGGGTAACTCAGTTCTCTTCTGCTCACTTAGTGTAAAAGAATCCATGGTTAAGTATAAGCGCTGTAGGACCCATCTCCAGGAGGGGGTTTGAGATAGTGAAGTATCATTTTTAAACAGCGAATGAGTCACTAAAATAAATGATCTATGCTCTATCAAAACTCACATGTGTGAGAATGGGCTTTCTCTTTGCCAGGTTTGGAGACAGGAGTTAAAACCAATAGGCTGGTTACCCATTGGCCTTCATTCAGAGATGCCATTGTAGGACTGGCCAGGTAAATCATGAGAGTGGGCACTGGAGAGCAGAAGCGGTAGTATCTTACATGACTCATCATTGCTGTGGCTGAGGCATTGGGATGAAGGAAGAGCTCACAGAAAGGGCTTTGAGCATGCACCATGCATGGAAAATTCTCAGCCATGGAGAAAAGCTAATTCTCTTGCCATCTCTTAGACGAGAGAGAGAGAGAGAGAGAGAGAGAGAGAGAGAGAGGGAGAGAGAGCGCGCAGGGAAGCACGAGGACTGGCATGGGTGTGGGGAAGATACCTGTGGAGGTGTCAGCAGAGAGCACCGGTGTTCTATAGCTCTGGAGCACCCCATAGATGGAGACTCTGTAGGGAGTGGCAGCCTTGAGGCCTGGGATTTCCACAGCCCGGAGGTTACCGGGTACTGTGAGATTCTGAGCAGTCTCCACATTGTTGGCCTCCTGCACCTGAATAACAAAGTGCTCATAGGCCAGGTCATCTGTGGTCCAGTTGAGTGTGAGGCCATCCCAGCTGACCTCTGTTATGGATAAGCCTCCCAGCTGAGGGAGCTCCTCTGAAGAAGGCAGAGAGGTTTCTGTCAGTGAGTGCTGCAAACTGAGCAAGAAAGTCAAATGCCCACAACCCACCTCCAGGAAAGCAAAAGAGGAGAGAGAATGTTTTGCTTTTGGTAATGCCTGGTCTCTGGGTATTTTTGTATTCAGATTTTGATACTCTGGTTATAGTTTTGTTGAAGATTTGAAATTAGTCAGAAAAGGAAAATTTGCATATGCCTCCTTGAAAGGCAAAAGCATGGAAGTCTGCAGGAATGCACAGGAGGTGCAGCAGGGAAAGGTGGGATTGGGAGGGGTAAGGAAGTAGAGTAATGAGCAGCACAGGATTTGGGGGTCCGTAGACCTGGGTTAGGATTCTGACACTTGCAAATCTTGCTTTCTCTCTGAGCCTTCAGCTTTAAATAGAGCTGACAGTACCATCGCATCAGCTTCTATGATGATGATTTAATATGTATCAACATCTTCATATCATGCATTAATCGTAGCAAGTGTCTGATAAATGGCAACTTCAAAAATAGAGCCGTCGGATGTGTTTTGGAACATCCCCATCACATGGGAGAGGCGGACTCAGTTACAGAAGCTCGTCTGTGGCTGGCTACCTGCACTGCACTTGGCCTTGTGGCCGCTGTCTCAAGTTCTGAGGTGTTCTGGTTTCTCTGAGCTTTTCTCAGCTTTCAAGGACTCTTGGTTTGGACTCTCCCACCTTCTTCACCCTTGACTTGAAGCATGTGTCACAAAAGCAAGGCTGGATGACTCGAGCCTGCTTACTTTGAATTAAAAGTGATTCTGTGTTGCTCAACTGTGCAAATGGAAACGGTGCACAGCAGGCCACCACTAGTTCTGGTTTATTACGTAAGAAGGATATTGAATGTGGTCACTATGGCTGATGAAGAAAGTGTGAACTTGGGGTAAGGGAAGTGACCTTGTTTTGGATTCAGCACAGTCTCAGGCTCGCATCCTGAACCAGAGTGGGAGGAGTGTGTTTACATGGATGCAGCTGTGTGTGCGAATGTGCAGGAGCTCGGAGGCTGGCAGCAGATGGCTTCCTCAGTCGCTCCCCACCTCAGTTTTTGACAGAGTCTCACACTGAATCTGGAGCACAGCAATTCAGCTAGCTTGGCTCTCCAGCAAACATCCAAAACCTTCTGTGTCCATTTCCTCGTTTGGGATTAGAGTATATACGCCTCTGTGCCACTGTGCCGGTGCTGAGGGCTGAACTCTGCTCATCATGCTTGAGAGGCAAGCCCTTTACAGACGGAAGGATGCCCTTACCTTGCCACCTTCTTAAAATGGAAGTAGCCGTAAGTTAGGAATTGGGGAGGAATTTATCTGTAGAGGGTTCAGCTTATTTATTTGCTTTTTTTGTGCATAATGCTTGTTCTCAAGTGTCCCAGGATCCTACAAGGAAGGTGTCCCACACAGACCCAGGGCTCTCCTGAAGGACTGGGGACACCGCTGCCCTCACTTGGCAGTGTTTATCTGCTGTGTGGAAGACTTCACTGGGAATTTCCACCTACTAAAGGAGCTGTGCAGTTTCAGAGCAAGGCTTGCAGACTATGAACGCAGGTGGTCAGCATCCTCCTCCCGGGTCACACATCCCAGAGGCTCTGTGTCTTATTTCAACACAGTGCAGGAAATAAGGCGAAATGATAAAGTGGCCATTAGGCAAATGGTTGTTATCATCTTCCTCATATATTTACAGCAATGGCCAAATTTACACCCATGCACATATGTGTGTGTGTGTGTACAAGAAAACTCTTGGTAATTTGGTGGTGTTATGAAAATCCTAGGCACGTGGATGAAGGCCAGCATCAACAGTTTTTGCCACCACACATTTGATGACTCACTGCGGCCCCCTTGGGAGCTGTCTGGACCCCTTATGGATAGCCCATAGGTTTCTGTGATAGATGAAACAGCATATTTTCAATGGAAAATTTGAGATGGACTGTTTTTCCCTCATTTTAAATGAAAAACATTGAACTTAAATGTTCTGTCCTTTCCTGAAAATGTTTTTATTCCAAGTGTCTTTTCTAGAGAGAGTCTTAGATAATTTCTGGTCAAGATGGCTAGATCATCTCCCATATCAAAGAGATCTGACTAGGAACTGGGTATTACTTATTGCCCCTGAGGGAACCTGCTGCCTCTGCTATTCTGTACCAAGATTGATTTTACAACTCTGGTGGCTATTCTGGGTTGTCAACTCAGTTATGACTGGAATTATCTAAAACCCAAGCAGCTGGGTGCACCTGAGAGGAATTATTTTTTATAAAATAAAACACTTGAAGCTGGAAGACCCCCTTTCAATCCTGACCATTTGAGGTGGGAGGATCCAGCTTTCATCTGGGCCACACCTCCTGCTGGCAGCTCAGATAAAGCAGATGGAGGAGGGAAGATCCCTCTCTGCCTGCTTGCTCTCGCTCTCACTGGCATTAGAGCCTCCTTCTTCAGGGTTCCAGTGTATAATACAGGCCAACTGAGACATCCAGCCCTGTGGAATCCATATTAGATTATTGGACTTTCTGTTGGTAGACGGTCCCTGCTGGATTACAGCCTGTAAGCCATTCTAATGAATCCCGTTTACTCGTTCTGTCACTTTGGTTCCTCTAGGACACCCTGAACAAAACGACTATAAACTTAGCTGGTCACTGCTCAACAGCTGGCTACGTGACAGACACTTTGTCAAGTCCTTTCATTTCTTAGTTTACCTGTTTCTCACAGCAGGGATATTATTTTTGATTTGAAGATGAGAAAAGAAGGCCCAGAGATACAAAGCAATACATTTTGAAATAATATTCAGTATGTAATATGGAATATAGCCCAGACCTGATAGTCACAGACTAATGTGCCAATCATATTCAGGTAAGAATGAGGAATTTTTCCTACTTTAAGGACAGGCTCACATATATCACACGTCTGGTCCAGAAAGTACCATATCCCTGTGATGACCTCTACAACAAGTGGTTTAGTATGGAGGTCCCTCATTTTGCCAGACATGGTTACTGTGAAGGGAATATCAGCCCTGAGGATTTCCTTAGTGTATAGGATACCAGGTGGCATGATGAGCTCTTTCTGCCTGGTCAACTTCCTTGACCCAAGTGATAAACTAACCGGACATAAGTCCTGTCTGGTGTGGTCCAGTCCAGTCTGAGAACACCCCAGCTAAGCCTGCCACTGTGAGGTTGCCCAGACTGGAATCTGTTATGTGTGAGGACACAGAGATGGAGTTACTAAAAAGGCAACTGTACTCTGGAGTTCAAGTGAGATGGGTTTGGCTAAAGTAGGGATGAACTGTTTGGTTAGTGCTGACTACAGACTGATTTACTGCAGTACTGAGCACGCTCCAGCTGTCGGCATTAAAGCTATGTTTTCGTTTTAGCCTCTGCGAATAAAATGCAGTTTTTAGAATTGCTCAAAACTTTCATTCTCTACACACAAATAGGGCTATGGGAAGCCCTTAAATGTTCTTAAAATGAGCTCAAATTTTATTTCATACTTACAAATTGTGCTTTCCAACTTTTTAGATGATATAACTGAAACTTACTATGCAAGATAAGTCAGCTCTCATTTTTGAAAAAGAAGAGTAAGTGGAATTTTCATGGAAAACTACTGGGGTTAGTGCAGGACCTGGCCAGACAATAGATAAGACCCTTGAAAAGCAGCAGCAGTGGTCCCCTGGTACTTCCCCTACATGGAAAGGGATAAACCCTGTTGACGGACTTGCTTCTGCTTGGGCAGAGACAAGGGGTGGAGAAAAGGAGTGAAGGAATCTAGAATACCTGTCAAGACTTCAACAGAGAGAGGGTCTGTGCTGGAGTCCTGAGTGAGCCCTTGGATGCTGATCCGGTAGCGAGTGGCTGCTTTGAGCCCAGGCAGGTCCACTGACCTCAGTCCTCCAGGGACTGTGAGGTTCTGGACACTCTGGATCATGTCAGCCTCTAGCACCTGAATGAAAAAATTCTGATAGGCCCCATGTGGGGCCGTCCAGTTGAGCCTGAGGGCATCCCAGCCCACCTCCGTGACTGAGACCTCTCCCAGATTGGGAGTTCTCCCTAGAGAAGGACAAAGAACGAGTTTAAACTACATCATTAGACTCAGGGAGTCCTGATCACAAACAGGCTGTATACCCCTGGAAAACACGACTTTCTTTAGATAAACATACACCATGCAACTTTCTAAGCTTTGGAAAGAGCAAAAGAGGGAGTGTAGGGACGAACTGTCTTAAATTTCAGGGAATTCAGGAATCAATTCTGTGGCTATTTTTATTTTTGACTGAAGCACTTAATGACCCCTAATGTAGGGCCAATGTGCTTGGTTCATGCGGAAATTGTCCCAGACGACAACCTCCATACAGCAGCAATGTGTTGCTTCTGTGAAATGTTAAGGTGGCCTTGGAACTGTGTGACTTGATGACATGGCTCTACAGCATCAGACCCCATGACTACAGCTTGTGGCTGGTAAGGCCACTCCAGTTTCATGGTGTATGATTATCCTTGGTCAGTTTCCTGTTGGGAAAAACAGAAGTTTTAGGGATAAAGGTAGAAAGTACCTGTGGAGGCCTCAGCAGAGAGCACTGGTGTTTTAGAGCCCTGGGCTACCCCATAGATGGAGACTCTATAAGGAGTGGCGGACTTGAGACCCGGGATGTCTGCAGCCCGGAGGGTGCCAAGCACTGTGAAGTTGTGAGCAGCCTCCACCTTGTTGGCTTCCTGCACCTGAATGACAAAGTACTCATAGGCCAGGTCATCTGTGGTCCAGTTGAGTCTGAGGGCATCCCAGCCGGTCTCAGTCACGGTGAGATTTTGTAGGGAAGGCGCTTGTTCTGAACAATGACAGAGACAAGGTCAATTATACTATTCTTTATACAATTATACTATGCCGAAAATCTGTGCCAAGCTGCTGCCACCGTATGCCCGGTGGTGCTGTCCCCATCAAATACAGTACATAAGGTTGGTACTGACTTTACCTTTGTACATAGTTGAGTTTTCTTTTGGAAATACACTTTCTTATTGACAAATGATCTAGAGAAAACTCTAGACAACTGTGTGCTAGACTCCACACCCCAGTTTTCATTCGCCAAAGTAGGTTTTCTCTTTATAATGAGTTAGCCTCAGCTGCTCGTGGGTCTTTGTCCAGCACTTTGACTTTTGTCTCTGCTTAGGTTTGCTTAGGCTTCTGTTGGTGCTGTCTTGAACTCTCCTGAGACGTCTGCTGCAGTATAATTTGGACTTTTTAGTTTCTGGAGTTCAGATCGGTTTTCATAAACCACTCCAGTGGAAAGTAGAGATAAGTGAATACTACAGCTGCTGAATTGGGGCAGATGACACACTTTTGGAAGGTTGCTCCTTACTGCCTGCGATCTGGGAGAAGCACCGTCTTTGTCTCCAGAACACAGACACAGGGCAGTCTCCCTGGTCCAGATCTGCCTTACAGGGCTCATTGCCCTGCACTGAGTTTGTGTGGACTCTGCATGACCTACAGACAAAGATTTCTCTGGAACTGGATCCTAAAATAGGAGGGCAGGAACTGCCTCGGCTCCTTTGAAAAACCACGCCCCTTTTTCTGTTTATGTAACTGCTGATTTCAAATGATCCCTGCACGACCATGAAAACAGCCTTTTGACTTGAAAAAGAGACCCAGCAAATTGACAGAGGTCATTCAGTTAGCGGGAAATGCCCAGGGCTTTTCTAGAATCCATTTTGTTCAGTTTTCCTATATTACTAAAGTTGCAATGCTTTAGTAATTGAAAAAAACGTCCTCTTTTAAATGTGTTTTGGCCTAGAACATGGGTGCATAAACTAGGGCAAACCAGTGGGCCACATCTGGCCTGATGCCTGATACCAGCTTTTACATTTGGAAATCATTGGTTAAAAAAAAAATCCAAAGAATGATATTCCATGATGCATAGAAGTCAAATGAAATTCAAATTTTTATGTTAGAAATGGAGCTTTAGGGGCTACCTATTCCTCCTCCACCTTTCCCCTTCTTTTTTATAGGTGTATCAAGAAAGACCTATGACTTGTTACATCTGAGTGGTGTGTGATCACATCTACAATAGGCCACCCCTCTCATCTGGCCATCAAACACATGCTCAGATAACTAAAAGCCTAAACTTCCACTAATCAACTTATGTGAATGACAAAGGAATTGCAGCGTGGGAGAAGGGTGTGTGTGGGGTGCCTTGACTAAAGATGCAGCAGCAACAGTTGAAGTGGGGACCTGGGATCTGTGTGTACATGCTGACTCTTCATTTCCAGTGTGAATCACTGCAGCGTCAGCCAAGGGTCCTCGTTGCCTACTTGCACCCTAGCTTCCCTGGCATCTCCACTGTCCTCTCACAGCTGCACTTCGGAATCTGCCCTCTGAGCAATGTCAGCGGGGCTAGAAAATCAGAATTTCCAAATCTGTGTCGTCTGTGCTCAGGGTGGGCTGAGCAGCTGCACCGAGGAATCCCTGGTCATCTCTTCAGCCCTTCAGATTCCCGCCATTGTATAGATGGTGGTGAATACTGATTGGCAGCCTACTTGCTCTTTGTGTGTGTGAGGGAATGATTCTCCCACAGTAAGGAGAAGGTTAAATGCAAGTCTGAAGACCACCACAAGGCTTCGAATGTTCCAAACTCATTTTTCTAGAGATAACATACTTGAAACATAAAGTATAAATATATAAATATAACTGCCTTGGGGCTTTCTGGTAATTCTCAGTAACTACCAAGAATGAAGCTAAAGGCCCGGGGCTGTCCCCATGTAGCCTCAAGCCTCGGGACCCACTGTTTTTCCACTTAGGCACACATCAGGACCATGCTTGTTTCATGACTATGAGGCATCCCATGACTCCGAGTTTCATAGATTTTGTTCAACCTTCTGGAAATGAGACTGCCTCCTCCCCACTCTCCTCTTCTTTTGTTCTTTGAGGACTCAGCCCAAGGGCACCTCTTCTGAGATTACTCTGACCTCTTTGTCTCCTTTGGCAGATGGGTTATGGGGACCTGATGTTTTGGTGGAAGCGTCATCCTAGCCCCTGGCATCCATATATCCAAAGAGTCTGGAATGTTTGGGTGGAAGCTCCATCCCAAGCCCCCTCCCCTGGGAGTAGCCTCAGTCCAGACTCCACCTCTGAGAAAACCAGCTAAATGAAGACCCCTCCCCAGAGATGCTCAAGACTACTCCCACAGGGTATTTAAACTGCCCCCCAGAGAACAACCTCATGATTTTCTGGTCTTCCTTCCCCAGTACCTCTCTGGGGGGTTGGAAGGCTACCCAGGAGCATTGGTATCAATGAAATCTGGGCTTTTTGCAATTTGGTTTGATTTGGTCTGATTTGGATTATGTGTCCGCAGAGAGGTTTATTGGGGTGCAGAAACTTTCCCCTGCCTCTCCCCTCTTCCCTGCGTCTGCAACAGTAGAACTGTATCCTTTGAGTCCAGCCTGCATCTTCTCTTCTCAGTGCACTGTTTCTAGAACCTTTCTCTCTGTCGGACTCTGCATGCAAACAGTATAAATATGCATTTTCAGGATAAATATTTGAATAAGCTTCAGTTTGCTCCATAAACTATTAAAGAGGTAAATCAGAGCAAAATGCTGTCTAATACCTGAAGCTTTGGTTTGGAACGAGACTTCGGCTTTCTGTCTCCCAGCTTCACGTCTCAGTAGTGAGGGGTAGATTGTTGTGGAAATATGCCTCATGACCTTGGCCTCTGCCTATTGTCTTCCTTTGTGTCTCTTAGTGCTCACAACGAATTCATAGCCTTGGCTTTAGGCAGAGTTTAATTAACGAGAATGTGAAAGAAGAAAGAAAGAGGAAAAACTGAGAGAAGAGATGAGAATATGGGAGAGTTGAGAGGCAGGAGACAGACAAAGACTACGGCCAGCACACACTAGCTTTCCTCCATGCTGAAAGGGAGCATTGCCTTTCTCCTCACCCCATCTTCCTTTGATCTCTCTGCTTCTCTTCCTCCCTTGTTTCATCCTCTGTCTTTGTAACGTCCATATTAAATAGGCTTAAAGAATTCTGAAAGAACGACTACCCTGCTCCTTTGTCCTGAAGTGTGCTAAACAGCTGCTAAAGTAGAGAAGGACAAAAAGAAGACACCAAAATGTGGTGATGCTGGCTCCAGGGCTGCTGGATCACTGCAGATATTTGTGGCACTAACCCTGGCTTTGGATGTGTTCCAGGCACTGCAGGCAACAGCAGACAAAGGACACTGTCTCTACCTTCTGGTCATGGGGAGGAGGATGAGCCCAGGGACAATGAGGTGAATGACGCCCCCTCTCAAGTCAGTAAGTGTCCAAGGAACCTTGGAGTGGCAGCAGGCACAGACCAGGGTGGGGACTTCCACAGAGGGTTCAGAGGATGCCTTTGTTTTCAATGGCACTTAAAGTCAATGAGACTAGAGAGAATACTGTGTGGAAAACTGGAGACCAGTATAGCAAAAGGTTCAAAGGCTTGAAGGAGGAGGCAGGCTTGGTGAACATCACATGATGGTCAAGGACATACGTCCTGGAAGCGAGGTCTGAGAGGCCAGACTCTGAAGGCCCACCCAGCCCATGAAAAAGTTCTTTGCTATTTTGATTTCTTTTGGGGCAGGCTAGCCATGCAAGTGGTATTGTGTGTAGAGAGATTAATCATGTTTTCAATATGATGCTACATCATGGAAGAGGCCTGCACGTGGGCCACTGCTATAACTGGAACATGGGGATTCTTTGGAGAAAACACATGAGGGCCACTGATTCTCTGCTTTCTCACAGCATCCATAGATAAGAAGTGTCTTGCATCTACCTCCAAAGATGCAGGATTGGAGTTCCCTTCTGGGGGTTGAAATAATGACTCTGGGAAAGAGGAGAGAGTAGAGAAGAGGGGAAGGGAGGAAGGAGAAGAACGTTTTCTTCCTTCTTATATTTCTGATTCATTTTTAGATCACTTGGAACATTATAATAAATACATGTAAAGCTGAATTACTAAAGTTGGACTTTGAGATTCATCTGTTTTTAATTCTACTTCCCTACCTTTGATTAACTGAACCGTGAGAGGTCAATGCTGTCAGACATGCTTGCAAGGGAAAACTAATCAAAGGTAAGGAAGCAGATGACCACGTGACACACTTTTTCTCTAACACCTGAAGAGTGGAATTATGCAGTTATTGCCTAACACATGGTTGTTAATGAAAATGGAAGCTAAAACTACCACTTGCCAAATCTTAAAGAATATTGAGAACTTAATGGCTCAAATTGAATGTGTCATTTTTCATAAAACAAAAATTATTTTTCCACCAGAAATATGACAGGAAGGAAGATTGGTGGGGAGGCTCCCGGATTAGCCTGGGCGAGCCAGGAACCTCTTCATGACTGGAAAGAAAGGGAAGGTGACAAGGGTGCTGAGACAGCCTGGGAACAAGTGTGACTATCCTGGGCCACCTTGAGGAAAGCAAGAGACCTGTAATAAAAGCACTCCAAATATGAAGTCCAAATAATGAACCCCAACATCCCAGGCATCTTTCAGGTAATAAAAAGAAAAAGTAAAGTTGTCGTTAGATTAAGGAAGAGAACTAAGGGATTTAAAGGGTTCCGTAGAGCACACCATTATTTAAAAAGAAATAAAAAATCACCATGAACAAGACAAACACTGTTCTCCGTGCTCTACATTTCCCTGTTAAAAACACGTAACAATCGGCCTTTTGTGGTGAGGGCACTTGGTTCAGCTGACTGACAGGAGGAGGAAAAGTCAACCTTACAAAAGACAAGGAAGTTGCCCTTTCAGTGTGGCAGAGAGTGCTTCAAGAGGATAGAGAGGAGCATGTTTCTCCCCTGCACACCCCATTCAGACCACCCAAAGTCAGCAGACGACTCGGGGAAGCTCAGGATGACCTACCCGTGGATGCCTTCACATGCGCAGGCTTGCTCTTGTGTCTGCCCTTCTCGGCAGTGAGAAGGACAGTGTATTCTTGCCCTGGCTCCAGCTCTGTCAGGACATGGGAGGTGGCATCCTTTGGCAACTGGACCTCTTTTGACTGGCCTGTGGGGAGGCTGTAGTTGAGGCGGTATCTATCAAACTTAGCCAGTGGTGTCTTCCAGAATAGAGTCAGACTGTCCTGTGAGGTTTCAGACACCTGCAAGTCCTTGGGTGCATCAATTTCTGGAGAGAGAATCAAGAGGGATCTGTTTTAGATTGCAGATCAAAAGGGGTTGTGCAGCTGCAGGACAGTCGCCGGTCTGACCTTTGATAGACATGTGCCTTTCATTGCTTACTACCTTTGGGGATTTGGGGGAAAATTAAAATGGAGTGGTTTATCTAAATTATGAAATGCTACTTAACAAAGCACTTCTCAAGAATGCTAAAGGACAAAAAAATATGACACTTAAAACCTCTATTGAAACCTAATGCCCAAAAGAATGCTATTCAGATGTGAGGGTCATCATCAGGTGCATGGTTAGGTTCAGTGGCCTAACCGCAGAGACCCAGAACAACCTCAGACCCTTCTGTCACTTGAAGAGAGTCAAGACAGACATCTCAATGGACAAAATAGAGAGCCCTCAATAGACACTGATTTTTCAGCCCTTTTAACCTTACTTGTCAGCACCAAGACTGTGATAAAGAGATCTTTCTGGTCTAAGGCATTTTGTTGCTATAGCCCAAGTGGACGGATACATGCCACTTATATTTTTGGTTGCTAGCCTAACCTTTAAAGATGGAATCATCTCTATGGTCCCATTCCACTTATTTAAGTCTATGAAATGGTGGAATTACTGCTGTGATGGGAGTACTAATAGAATTCTCAGGGTCATGCAGAAAGGGCAAGAGGGAAGTGGCCTTTGTAAGATATTTAAACATGGGTACTCAGGATGCAATGCAATGATTCTGAGTCTCTATTGTCCATGCCTTTGCAAACCTACATGTGATGAGATGCCTAGAACTAACACACATGTACACATATATGTGCACACATATTCATGCACACACACATATGCATATACAAAGTGTATGCAACACTACTGAAATCTAAAGCCAAGAGCTTGCATCCAGTAATAGAATTATTCTTTATGGAATCTATTACTTTGAGGGAAACTGAGTGAAGGATACAGAAGTATCTCTGAATGATATCTCATTAACGCATATCAATCTACAATTGTCTCAAAATTACAGTGCATACATATGGATATGTTATAAGATATACATAAATAAAGATGATGCATGTTTTGTACAGCTAGATTTTGCATCCCAAGGAAACCCAACCAAGTATGATCTACATCTCACGTACTCTAGTCTTTTCTCTCTTCACGGTGCCAGGGCAGGTCCGCTGGAAGTTGCTGGGAGGCAGAGGGGCAGTTTTCTTTTCAAAATATAGATTTTTCAGAAATAAGGAACACTTTAGGAAAGAAACAGTGGTTCCAAATCCTTTAGCCCTTGCTGGTCTTTATCCAAGGCTGTACTATAGGATACAATGGGATTGGGGGCTGCACTGACCAGATGAGTGTTTGAATATTTGCCTGGTAGAGATATTTTCTCAGTTGCTAAAGGTAAACTTCATATTTGTACCAATTAAACTAGCTATTTTGAAAGGGTAGGTTGACAAAATAAAAATTTATATCTTTTATAATGTCTGATTCCAATTTTTCTTTCAAATTCCTTTATTCTCTTCCCTCTCTAGAGAGTTGTGTTAGGATGTTCCCTTGGGGTTTGTGGTCTTAGAGACCCCTTCTCCTCCGACTTCCTACATTTTATAAACACGCTTCTCTCAGCAGCACTGGCTTGCCTGCTCCATCTACCTCAGCAATGGTGGGGCTCCCATGGACCTCACCTGTGGCTGCATTGATGGTTGCTGGGTCACTCTCCTTGTCTCCCTTCACAGCAGACACGCCAATGCCATATTCAGTTCCTGGCCTCAGACCTAAAAGAGAATGTGCGGGTAGCGATCATTCTAGAAGAGGGCAGGGAAATACAAGATTGACCCAGGCTGGACCCTGTCACTGTGATTTCTGTACACCCATCATCCGTTGCAAACTAATTTGAAATGTTCATAGCAAGAGGAATGGATGGAAGCTGGTCTTCCTTCCTACTCCTTGGCAGGTTGACAAACAGGGACACCTGGCCGCCGCCTCCTGTTCTTCTGTCAGAACTCACCTGTGAGTGTGGTTTTGGTTGTGGCTTGCTGGCTCTTGGGAACATCAACCTCAGCATGGTCACCTCCTGAGATAGGTGCGTACTTAATTCTGTAATTGTCGATGTCCGCCTTGACATTCCTCCACTCCAAGGTGATGCTGTTGTCTGTCTGGGAGACACGGCGAAGGTTCTTGGGTGCATCCAGGCCTGTTGAGGAAGAGAAAGGAAGCTTGGCATTACACCAGGCACCAGGATAGTAGATTTGACATTTCTATCAGAGATTCAAAAGGCACCTGCCCATGGATGGAAAAGTCAGAATTCCCCACAGTCCCTGTCTTGATAGTGGATACACGAATTTAAACAAAGAGCACAGGCGTGGCTCCTTTTTAATGATTTATCAGCTGCATTTTTTTTTTCATTTTTTGTGTTGGAAGAATGAAAGCTCCTAAAATAAGACTGTGAATGTGAAGACTGTTCAGTTGACTTAGTGGATTCTTAATAACTTAGAGATGACCACTGGTTCTTACCAAACCCCTGTAAGGAAAGTATGGGATGGACACCTTTGAAGTAATGCCTTCCGCTAAGGTGTCAGGCAAGTGCCTTACTCACTGAGCCACTACATTTTAACTAGGAATTTGTCTGGAATATCAGACCATTCTCTTCCTCTTTTCTCTTCCCTCCTTCGCACTCCTTTTTTCTCCCTCTCATACATGTACACACGCATCTACATGTGTGCTTAGGTCTGTTTTGGAAGGTTAGTTACAGAGGTGGCAAGGCCATTCTGACTGTCTTCAGGGTCACATGAGTCTAGAGGACTCACAGGTAGAGCGGGGCAGGACTCTCTGTGCTGGTGGCCTGTTTTTTCTGCACCTGTCAGTAGGGCAGGCCTCACCTGTGGTGAAGGTCTCCTTGGCAGGGTTGCTTGCCATGTCCACCCTGCGGGAGACAAGGGACACCTCATACTCAGTGTCAGGCCTCAGGTTCCCAATAGAATACTGGTTTTCTTCGTGTGTGAGGTCGATGGTGGTGCGGTCTCCAGGCACATCCTTGATACCATAGGAGAGCTCGATGCCATCAATCTCTGCCAAAGGCTTGAACCAGGTGACCAGGGCTGTGGTGTCTGTGACATCTCTCACCTCGATCTGGCTGGGGGCATCCAGGCCTGTGACCAACAAGGGGAAGAGAGGCTTCAGAGTGCTTTGCCACAAACCCTTGTGAGTCCTGGTTTCTGTCGGACAAGTCATGTGGAGGGACTATGATGTCTACCCTGAGGGCTTTTGTGTTTGTTTCACAAATAGTAGAGGAGATGAAGGCTGTAAAGCACCTAGGGCAGAGCCTGGCGCACAGCAGTCTCATGATGGAAGTCCTTCTCTGCTGCTCTCACCATTACCGTTACTGTTAGCAGCTGCTGTTCTCATGAGCTGAGGGAAAGTGTCTGTGTGTGTCTCCTTTGCTTCATCTCCCGAGACTGCCCTCCTCCCCTAAACCCTTCCTGGCCATCCTCTCCAATGTGTCTTGTAAATTACAGCCTAGCCAGGAGCCTCTTTATCCCTGATGAACCAGGTACGCATACCCTCCCTACCTGTAGCTGCTACTTCCCTGAGAAAGCTTTGCAATAGAACACTTATCTCACTAGCTTGGTATAGACATTTTTGCAGTTTGGATACATTTAGATTGGGTCATACATTCATTTAGAAAATGATGTTTGGCCTTTGTGATCCTCAGGCCACCCTGGGCATTCAATGTGGGTCTTTTATTGTTTTAAAAGTAGTTTAGTCTATGTTTTCAGCATCCATCTAGTGAGCACTTTTGAACAGACGCAGTTGGTGCTCCTGCAGAGTATGGGAAGAGTATCAGTGTCTGGTAGGTTATGAGGAGGCTTCATGGTCCAGTTTTGAAGTCTAAGTGGTTATGTATCAGCTAGTGATTAATGAGTCCACCAATCATGAAAATGATGTTGTACATGGGCAGTGACACTGCCTTGCCTTTCAGTTGTCAGTCGCAAAGCCACAGAAACTGCTAAGGAGTGGCTAAGGATACTGACATCACTCTGCACATCTGTCTCATGAAGCTGTGCCATCTGTGCCTCATTCTTGTGACAACTTCATGAGATGCTATGAACTCATTTCTCCAGATGTTGTTCCCAAGACTTAAAGAGCTGGGATATATTAAAGTGATAGAGAATGGTGAGAAAGAATTTAAACTCAGGAGCACCACACCCTTTCACTTTCCCAGGACAATGGATCTCATCAGCATTTACGTGTCAAGAAAGATGGCAATAAATCAGAGAGAAAGAATCAAATAAATCAGAGAGAAAGAATCAAATAAATCAGAGAGAAAGAACCAAACATGTTTTGCGACCAAAAGTTAAGGTTCTTTAATTTCTGAAAGAATCTTAGAAACTTATGCAAAAAGAACAAGAAAGTGTGTGCCCATCAATGTTGGTATTTACATGTTCTAGAACTTCAAAGGCTGTGCGTTTGTCCTTAATAAGCAGAATATAAAGCAACCAAGCCTCACATTTGGATTAAAGAGCAAAAGGTAGGTAAAAGAAGCCACCTGACTCTTCAGTATGCTTTCCCTAGAATGGATAAGCGTTTTTTTGATCTTCCCGCTGCCTTGCTGCTGATCTGATGGTTTCATTTCCTGTCAGTACCTGCCTTGTACCTACCACAGAGAGCTCTCGTCAGGATGACGGAAAACACTTGCTCACAAAGCACATGGGTTCATGAATTGGCCCTGAGCTATGCAAAACGTGCAGGCACACAGTGCGAGGTGTTCCTTCTTGCCATTCGTCAACAGGCCTAACTTTCCCAGCAACCCCCGCCAACAAGAGTTAATTACTCAGAGTTGGCACATCTGTTCTCTTGAAGAAAATTTTACTAAATAACAAAGCAGGACTGTTTTCTCTATTCTTCCTTTATGTTTTTTTTTAAATTCCTGTTAGAACAATTCCAAATTCAGTTATATCCCATAAAAGTCTCTAGTTGTGTTAAATTCCAAGAATTTCTAAGGATAGTAGTGCCAAGTAAAAGCTGTGTATATGTGTGCATGTGTGTGTGTACGTGTTTGAAAATGTGTGTTTGTGAATCTGTGTGTGAGTATATGTGGATTTGTAAAAATGTGTATGTGTGTGTGTGACAGAGAGAGAGAGAAAGATGGACTTTGTGAAAGTATGAGTATATATGGTTATGTGTGTTTGGATGTATGTATATGTGTGTGTGTGTGTGTGTAAACTGTATATATGTGAATGTGTATGAGAGAGTGTGTGTGTGTGTGTGTGTGTGTGTGTGTGTGTGTAGCTTTTTCAGACAGGGCTCTGGCTAGCCTTGGCCTGGTCAGCAAGTCTCAGGCTTCTTTTCTCCACCCCTCTGGATTACGTTATTTATCTACATGCCTAGCTTCTTACATCACTGCTGTGGGCTGAACTCGGCCACTGCTTTTCTGACTTCAAGTAAAATTTTATTTAGGTTTCTACTAAGATATGAAATCAACATTCTGCAAAAGCCAGAGTATATCAAGCCTGGTTCTAAAGGCAGCCATGCTTGGAGTCACGACCAGCACTGCCTGGACTGCATGATGTTAAAGCGACTCAATCCTCCAAGGCTCGGTCACTGCTCTTCACATTTAATACCATGAATACAGGTCTCGCTTTTGTCATGGGAGACTTGGGATTAGCACTGAGATAATGTGGTAGATGTCTTGTGATAATCTCAGTGATTTCTCCTCCTGCACCTATGGTCTCTGAGAATGTGACTTTGGGGTGCTTCAGAGAGGAGATGCTTGTGTTTCTATGTCAGTGTGGAGTCTGTTGCACAGCCACGCCAACACTTCCCAGAGCAGGAAATCACCGTCTTGCTATGCTTTACTTTTGTTATTTGAGACCGTGTCTCTCTCTGTAGCTACACTATCCTGGACTTCAGCATGGAGCTCAGGATGTCAGTGCTCCTGTCTGAGCCCCCAGAGTTCTAGGATTACAGGGGCTATCCTAAGCACAACAGTCCCAGTCCACAAAGATGCATGAGTGATTCCCGTCAAGGACAAACCCTACACAGCTGAGCCCAATGCCAAACCCCAAATCCGCAGACTTATCATTTGCGGCTCTCCGTATGGACTTTGTGTTAGTGAGCAAGTTCTCACTGCTGCAGGTCCTGAGTCAGATGTTGTAAGCCAGAAGGCGTAGCAAGATACAGCCCTATCGCAGGTCTTAGGTGATACTCACGGGTTGTGGTCACTTTCTTCAAGCCAGGGCCTCGGGTGTTGTTTTTCACAATGTGCAGAGATATTTCGTATTCCTGCCCAGGAGCAAGGCCAGTCTGTCGGTAAGAGGTCTCTGGTCGCCTCAAGCTCTTGGTAATCTCCCCCTCATCTTCTTTATTCTGTAAGAGGGAAGCCCAGCACTAATGTTCAGAAGTAGTGACAGCCCTTCATTCCCATGCTTTATTCATTTTCTTCTTTTTGTTTCACTATTCACTGGGTGTCTCCTCTGCCTCATAGCAGACTGGGAAGTTAATGCTGAGAGTACGGAAATAAGAAAGATGCTTCTTGATTTCATCCCTTCCTCATCCTTTCAAATGGCACTGAGTGGGAGTTACCATCCACCCTTCCTTGAGCTCATTTCTTCCTTCCGCACACACCTGTGCTCACCCTGTCAAATGGCACGGGATGGGAGTCACCACTCACCCTTCCTCTGACATGTCAGCATCAGAGAAGTTGGTAGCTTGTCTGTGTTCTCACAGATAATTAGGAACAGGGCCCAAGTTATGACAAGCAACTTGCTTTTACTTTTCTTTGGGGTTTGGGGACATCTTCTCAAATTTGTGACATGCCAGGAGATACTGTATGGGACAGACTGTCTCTAGTTCTGTGGCTCCCAAACAGAGATTTGCAAGATGGCACCTATAGATGACTTAATTTACATTCGCTTAGATTCTCATCCCTAAGTGGTTTTTTATTTATTTATTTATTAACAGCAGGGGAATCCCTTTAAGATATGCATGTGAACATCACAAAATGATGGTGCCCAGCCTCCCATATGCAGCTAAGGAAACTGTGTGACACGAATGTCGTCCTGCAGATTGCCTCTGTCAAACGCTCCTCCTCCATGGAGCCCCTCACCATATTCCGGAAGATGATCTCCCACGTCTCGAAAGCAATGTCTAGAGGATCCCACTCTACTTCCACAGATGTCTCCTTGATAGACTTGAATTTTAGTCCTTCGGGTGCAGGCAAGTCTGTAATAAACAGCACAAATAGGACTTTAGAAAGGGTAGGGTCCTTGGTAAAGCCATGCAGTCAAGGATCCATTAAACCTGTGATGGACAGCTGTTACTTTGAGGTTGATAACCAGATCTGTGGTCTACTTAAAGACTCTTCTGGCATACTATATACTGTAAGAAAATGTGAAAGCCCCTATTATGACTAGTATTATGACTGTCTATTTGCAATGTTGTATAGAATCAGACAGACACAGATCAACATCTCTCTTGACAACTGATAACATCGTGACCTAGAACAAGATTTACACAAAGAACTGAGATAATTTCTTTTCCTGAGAGAAGGTGGTACCTAACTGTGTGTGCCCTTGGGAATGCACCAAGTATTGAGTGATACATTTCATGAAGTCTGCTGGCCTGACTCCCAGCATGCAGTGTAGAATCAGAAGGAAAGGCCAATGCTGTCATTACTAAGCAAGTAAGGGCTGGTTTCTAGCCATGAACTGCTATTCAGGCATAAAAGTCATTACACTGATGCTAGACTCTACAGGAGCAACAGGAAACAGTGAATTTGATAGAATAGAATTCCATACAACAGCGATGAGATGGCTAAGATTTGCTCTTCCAAGACTACCCAGGTCAAAGTCCAGCTCCATCTTTGTTAGCTGTGGGCTTGAAATGAGATGATAAACCACATAGTCCCAGTTTCCTCAGAAGCGAGTGCTTCTGTCTCATTGTGTGAGAGTTGTTAGCATTTACTGAGCACTACAAACAAAGTGTGCAAAGTGTTCACAGCTAGGTCAAGGTCAGGTATAGAGTCCTTTGTCTACTCACAGGTGGCAACCCTTGCACTGACAGGGATGCTCCTCTTGTTCTCCAAGACGGCGAACACACGGATGAAGTATTCCACTCCTGGCTCAAGCTCCTGGATGGTGGTGGAAGTCTGGTCCCCAGGCACACGGAATTGCATCTCCAGACCATCAGCATGGGTGGGTGTATACATAATTAGGTACTCGGTGACACGCATCTCATTGTCCCATGCCAGGTTTACGGTCTCTTCTGTTACCTCTGTCACAATGAGGTCTTTGGGAGGGGATACTGGAAGGATAAGAAAGGACGTTGTGAGTCAAGTGTACACCTATAGTGCCCTAGGGTTTAATTCCTTCAACACGTCTCTCTTACTATTTGCAATATAGACGTGAAGTTGTCTCTTACTGGAGTATGTTCTCCCGACATTATAGACTGGGCCAGAATTCTCCTTTGGTTCATCTTTCTTTTTAGTGGTGTTCAAACCTAGAGTCCTGTGTATTCTAGGCTGAGAGTTCTATCAATCAGTGGGATAGAGACATTAGGTACTTCTGCTCTTGCAGAGGAGTACCGAATGGTGACTCACAACATCCCCTAACCTTCAGTTCCAGGAGATCTGATGCCCTATTTTAACATCTGCAGGTACAGACTCACACATGATGCAAGACGAACACTAATACACCTAAAATAAAATAAATAAATCTAAAATAACATTTAGAAAAGTTTTGTTGTTTTCTTTATAAGCAAATTCCCCTCCTCTGTTTCTTGAACTTGAGATCTTTTTGTCTCAGCCTCTGTAGAGGCTGGGCTTGCAGATCTGATGGGTTCACCATCAGAAGTAGCTTTGTAACCCATTGGTCCACTGTCTTCATGCTGACCAAGAGTGTTGCTTTCAGCACTGCATGTGCCGTAGTCCCTCCCACTTGTCCACTTTCTAAGGTCAAGCTCAGACTTAGACCATGGGTGGAGGAAAGCAGCATCTCAGCCTGCCTCCTGTGAATAGTCATCCAGGGCTTGTCTAGCCAGACGTGAGCAGTGAGGCCCAAAGGTTTGCCTGCAGTTGCCTACGTCAGATTGGAGCTCACATCTCTTTGCTAAGTTTGCACAGTTCAGCCATACTAGACGCCGGGACTATTTATTCATTCCTATCTATGTTTGGCAGATGTTCTCTGTCGTGATATGAGGATGAGAGAAAGAGAGAGATTGTCATGGACCATGAGGGTTTTTGTTCTTTGCTGGATTTTCATTTACCCCCTGTTTCATCACACACTGTATATGCTAGCTTTCTGCCTGGGCTAATTTCTGGAAACAGTCTTCTTATGCGAGATACTCACAGACCTTGGGTAAAGTTAGCAACACAAGAAAACTTAAGGGACAGACCTAGTTCCCAGGTAACCAGTAACTATTCTTTAGCACACTGCATTAATAGGTTCCCTTATTTAACAGCAATGTCCAGTCAGTCCAGCTGAATTATCACCTCCCTTCAAAGCAGAGAAGGAAAGAAAACTGATACTTAGCAATGGGCATTGGATGGTAGAATCAATACAGATGAGGAAGACAATTTTAAGTAGCAGCTCAGAGTCTTTTGGAGAAGAATATCACTTCTCTGAGCCTTTGAGCCAGATTTCTTTGTGCTAAGAAATGGACCACAACCCCCTCAAAGAGTCAGAGAAAGAGTATATGTTTATCAGAAATACACTAATGGGTTGCATAAAAAGAATTGGTGCTCTGATAAATCCAAATATTGTCTGACAGGCATCAGGTATATACAGCATCAGGACCACTTGACACCCCATGCTGATACTCACCTTCAGAGCAGTCTTCCCCTGTGTACCCTTCGCTGCAGATGCAGCGGCCTGAAACGCATTGTCCCTGGTTGTTACAGTCACCTGGGCAGGAGCGCTGCCCACAGTCGAGACCTGTGAAGCCTTCATGGCAGATGCACTGGCCGTCCTCACAGCGGCCTTGGCCATGACAGTCACTGGGGCACTTTTGCTCTTTGCAGTCTTTGCCAGTGAAGCCCTCATGGCAGATGCACTGGCCACTTACGCAGCGGCCATGGCCATGGCAGTCACTGGGGCAGGAGAGCTCAGCACAGTCAGGGCCAGTGAAGCCATGCTCACATAGGCATTGTCCATCCACACAGCGGCCCCGCTGGCTGCAGTCCCGGGGACAGCGACGGTCTCTGCAGTCTTCCCCAGTGTAGTCATCGTCACAGACGCACATGCCATTCACACAGCGGCCATGGCCATGGCAGTCACTGGGACAGCTCATCTCACTACAGTCAAAACCCTTGAAGCCTCGTTCACATATGCACTTTCCCTGTACACAACGTCCCTGGTTGTGGCAGTCATTGGGGCACCGCTGCTGGCTGCAGTCTTCGCCGGTGTATCCCTCATCGCACACACACTGCCCATTGACACAGCGGCCACGTCCACTGCAGCCATTGGGACACTGAAGCTCCCCACAGTCAGTCCCCGTGAACCCATCGTCACACTCACACTGCCCATTGAGGCAGCGGCCACGGTGGTGACAATCGGCAGGACACCGCTTTTCACTGCAGTCCGCACCAGCAAAGCCCTCATCGCAAACACACTGTCCCTCCTCGCACTGGCCACGGCCCCGGCAGTCGTTGGGGCAGGTGAGCTCTCCACAGTCTTCTCCCGTGAAGCCGTCCTCACAGTAGCAGGTGCCGTTGACACAGCGGCCGCGGTCGAAGCAGTCACTGGGGCAGACGAGCTCACTGCAGTCTTCGCCCGTGAAGCCCTCGTCGCACAAGCACTCATTCTCTATGCACCGCCCGCGGTTGTGGCAGTTGTTGAGGCACAGGGGCTCGTTGCAGTCGTCACCAGCAAAGCCATCTTTGCACACACACCTACCGTCCACACACATCCCGTGCTCCTCACTGCAGGGCACTGGGCAGACCTCTAGGCCACAGTCAACCCCGGCGTAGCCTTCAAAGCACACACAGGCTCCATTCACACACCTGCCCTGGTCATTGCAGTCATTGGGACAGGCCAGCTGGCTGCAGTCTTCACCAGTGAAACCCTCGTCACAGACACACTGGCCATCAAGGCACTGGCCTCGGAGGTTACAGTTTCCAGGACATTCGGGCTCGGAACAGTTGGGGCCTTTCCAGCCTGGTTCACAAACACAGCCACACCCTTCAGCACTGAAGTTGCCTCGGCCACTGCAAAAGGGCCTGGTGTCCAGACGGCCTGCAGTGAAGATAACAGGTACTGAGCTAAGTTCCAGCAGAGCAGTTTCTTGGTACCCACATGGAAAACCCTGACCCCAATTCAGCTGCATCCTTAGGCATCTACTGCCTTGGAGAAAAAAAGATGGAATTCACATCTAACCACACTCTCATTAAACCTACTGTGTCTTCTTGCTTATATTTTCCCAAGGGAGTTGACAGCCGGAAAATTAATTGGTTTATTATTAAAGATAAACGTTTAGAAATTGCCATGGAAGCCTAGAGTCCCACTACACTCCTTGCCTATGGTGGTCAGGTCCATTCTTCAAATCATTATCAAGGTCCTTTCTGATAGTATTTCCTAAGTGGCAGGAGGAGGCGCTCATTTCTGATTTGAAGTTAAAGCTTCTGTAGACCTATGGACCTTGGGAAATGGAGATACCGTGACTCCAAAGCCGCAGAACGCCTGGAATGGGTGCACAACGGCCCGGGATATCCCTAAAGGAAAGTGAAGATAACCAGGAGCATCCAAAGTCTCTGTCCTTCTTTATCATCGAGTTATCCTGTGAGAGATTCCAGTCTTGTATTTACAGAGGGATGCTAACTCTTATCGTGAAGGGTTCTTTGGAAGACCACACAAGATACTCCCAGTTTCTAGTGCACAGGGGTGGCTGCATACCAGAGCACCTTCACATCGTCACGCTGTGTCCCATCACCTTCCAGCACAGACTCAGCCCCACCCAGGTAGAAACATGCTTTGTAAGAACACAGGGCTGTGGAAAATTCTTTAAGACCTAACTCAGTGGGACCCTGAGAACCTTGCCCTTGGCAACCTTTGCTTCCTATTTGACAAGGCTACAGCAGTCTCCTGGAGAGAGTGCCTTTGGGAGAAGGAGTGCTGTGTTTTCTTGGATATTTTATTAGATTTCAGGGATAAACATGTTTGACTAAGACGTAATTAAAGTGGGCACTGACGACCGATAATGGCTCAGCATTTAAGAGAGCTTACTGTGTAATCACAAGGGGCAGTGTTCATATTCCAGCGCCTAAGAGCGGTGTGTCTTATATATGCCTATAATCTCATGTCTCCGTAGAGACAGAGGAGTGCTGGGGCTTTCTGCTTTCTAGCTTAGCTGAGAAAATGAGAGCCCTAGGTTCAAAGAAAGATGCTGACTCAAAGGAATCGTGAGGGAGTGATATAAAAGGGTTTCTAATGCCCTCTTCTGGCCTTAACACACGTATACAATAGTGCATACTTGTAAATGCACACACATGTGCACACACTCACCTGGGGACACACACACACAAAATAGTAAAATAAATAAATCTTTGAACATCTAGATCTATTTATTTTATCGTTTTGTATGTTGAGAGTGCTTCTTCTACACGCATGTGCCTGTAGAACTTGAGTGTCTGGTGCATGCTGAGGTTAGATAAGGATGCTGACACCCTGGGAGTGGAGTTACAGGTGCTGTGAGTGTCTGTGTAGGTGATGGAAATAGAACCTAGCTCCTCTTGGAGAGAAAATACTCCTAACTGCTGAGCTAACTCTCCAGACCATTAAACCTAAAAGATACAATTAAAGTGAAATAAGGTTTTAAGAAGCAGATTTTTTTCAATAGCTGGACAATTGATGCAGAGTTATCATTACCGTGACCCTTTGAAGAACAGAGGAGGGATGGCTGCGCTCTACACATTTACTGGACCTCATTTTTTTTTAATGAACACCTTGACTGTCTAGTTTCTCAGGAAACCAGCGTTAGAAACCACTAACAGATCTTTTTCTGCTCATCTTTTCCCCCACTTGCACAGAAACAGAGGCAATCAACCCTGGCTCTTACCTTCCGCAGGTTGGAGACAACAGCCAGTACCCATGGTGCACTGCTCCCTTAGAGAGGATACCAGCACCTCTAGCTCCTCCAGCCTGCTCAGGAGCTCCTTCACATCCGGAGCTGCGGCACAGCCACAGGCCCGGTGGGGGATGTTGATGCGGTGTGTGAACACAATCTGATTTTCTCCGTTCACTGTGTGCTCCTGGAAGCTTCCGCTGGACTCCGGCGTGGGAGTCAGGGCCTTCTCCCCGGTCACTGACTCTAGATCCACCGAACACTGAGAGCCCATGGGCAACTTGATATTGTAGACATGGTTGAACACCACTGGCTGATTCTCCTCCGGCAAGGTCATGTTCACTCCACTCTCTCGCTTGTGCCGGATCACTTTCTTGAGGACCCCACCTTCAGAAGTGAGGGCAAGCAAAGCTAGAAAGATGCCTGGCAATAGCCAGGTCATGGCCCCCATGATGGCTAAGTGTCTTCACTTTTATAGGATTCTTAACTTCCAATAGAACTTGATATTTAGATGATCTTAACAGAATACAGTTGGATGCCCCCAATCTTCTCGGAAGAAGGATCTGTAAATAAAGGAAAACAGTAGTTATTTGTGTCTTCCACTAACGCATGCTATGGAGTGACTACAGTTCCAGGTAATCTTCAGTTTAATGTCTTGCGTGTCTGAAGCTTTTATGTCCTCTAGAAGGATCTTGTGATTTTTGAAGGAATGTTAGTCATTTTTCAACTTTTGGAAACGTAAGGAGACAGTAGAGAATAGCAAAACAAGAGAAAATGTAAGAATAATGTGGCATGGGGTTGTGTCTCCTCTTTAGCTCCAGGCACAATTATTTAACCCCACCCTTATTTCACTGAAAACCATGGCAATGGCAGGGTTAAAAGACTGATGTAATGAGAACATTTGTAGACCATTCATTGTCTCTCAGTATTTACTAGTTATGTCTTCTGAGAGAATTTTTATGGTGCTGTGAAGGCTTGTAGCCCTGGGAGATGTTCAGCGACTCCTGACTGTAATTGCTGAGTCTCCAAGCTGAGGTAAGCAGGGCTGTCTCTCTGTCAGGGGACACATAGGGTACGGTGAAGGACTCAGAGGAAAAATGAGGTTTTAATTCTAATGGCTTCTTCCTAGTCACGTGGCTCTTCCATAGCATGCCTTCTGTGCACCTGAGATCCCCGTCTCCTCCATTTACCTTCCCAGAACACCCCACAGTCTCATCTTTAGGAGAGCTTGACAGACTACTTCTGAGCCAAGTGTCCATGAGCATCATGGGCTCCAGACTGACCAGTACTGACCGGATTTACAATGACTTTTTCTAGCAAGCCAAGTTCTGCAGGTGGTAGAAATCAATGGACGACCAAGTGTCTACTCTTTTCAGACTTAGCAGCAGGACTAAGGAGAAAATGGCATGGCCCCTTCAGTGCTTAGGAAACAAAGAACACCAACGATGTCTATGGTTTGTTTCCTGGGTATAGGAGTAAACAGCTTATGGCTGTGAAAAGCAAAGGAAGTGTCCAAGGAATGACAGAGTGTGAATTATTGGAAAGGATGAGACTTAAGTAGTGAGGGTTAGATGAGGCAAAGTGTGAAGAGAGATATCTTCAAGTGGTTTGGCTGCTAAGTTTTCCTACTTGCCTGTCACATAGCCATTCGTATATATAGACAGGAGTTAAGAGAGGGAAATGTCAGAGGAATCACTGACTGAATATATGAGTGTCTACCTAAACTCAGGCTGATTTTAAGACTTAAAAAAATAATGATTCACATACATAGACGAATAATCTATGCTTGACATAAAGTTACCTGTGCCTTTCTTGCTTTAAGGCATATGCCTGAGGTGTAGATTGAGGCCCAAAATTAAGACTTAAGGATAATGTGGGAAGAAGGAGGCTGTTTCATTGTGTAGCAGAGGAACAATGTCTTTGAGAGGTGCCTCTCACAGAAGCTCATGGTGCTCTGAGGATTGGGAGGATTAGGATGCTTCTGTGATTTGGGAACCCTCACTCACAACTCTAGTGTTGTAGAAAACACATCTAAGCTCTTTCTAGCTCAGTAACTTGGGCAAGGTAGTTATCCTCTAACCCATGACCTCATTTATAAAATAGCGGTCAAAATGATTTCAAAGATGGCACAGTCAGTGAAGTGCTTGTTATGAAAGAACATGAATTTGATCCCCAGAGCTGGGCATGGGAGCACATCTTTATAGATCCCTGAGACCCTACCTAATCGGCAAATTCAAGAGCCCCTGAAACTGGGAAAGACACTTGAGATTGACTCCTGGCTTCTTCTGCAGCAGCAGCAACAGTAGCAACAGCAACAGCACCACACACACACACATACACATACACACATATACACACACACATACACACACACATATACACACACATACACACACATATACACACACATACACACACATATACACACACATATACACACACATATACACACACATA
>JAQHUG010000059.1:2459005-2492207 GCA_028555095.1 Dicrostonyx torquatus
ACACACACACATACACACACATATACACACACACATATACACACATACACACACACATACACACACATATACATACACACATAGACACACACACATAGAACACATATACACACACACATAGACACACACACATACACACATATACACACACACACATATACACACATATACACACATACACACACATATATACACACACATACACACACATATACACACACATACACAAACACATATATACACACACATACACACACATACACACACATACACAAACACACATATACACACACATACACACACATATACACACATACACACACACACACACACCAGAGGGGATTAAAGATTAGAGATCTGTACTAGAGCTTGAGTATGTTGTCTGGCCCATTATAAACACTTAAGCAAGAGGACATGTCATTCTGTCATTCTATTCCATTCTTGGGATCACAACCTAGCAAGAATCTATGCCAAAAATCCCTTTTGCTTAGGCCAAAACTTGACCTCTTAGTGGAATCCAGTCCAAATTCAGTGGCAACTTGGACCTAGGTCAGAAACGCTGTAGAAATCACTGGTGTATGAGAAAGTAAGCCTTGTGAAGATGAATTTGTTAGAAGTAGAAATATGTGCTCTGGGGGGGGGAGGAGTAGAAATGGAGAGAAATAATGATGTTAGTAATGCATAATGTTTTGCATACCAACAACTGGCTGGTTTATGTCTTCTTTGAAGGCAGGGTTTGGGGAAATTATTGTTGAGATTGCAGTTTGAGAGATTTAGGTTAGACATGGGGGGTGAAGTTTGGATAACTGTGCTTTCATAATTTCAGGAAGGGCAAATTAACCTACAAAGACCCTAAAAACACAGATAGATGATTATCACTGAAAACATTTATTATATGCATGAATGTTTAACTCCCTGTGCATCAGTATACCACATGAATGCCTTTTGACCATCAAGACCAGAAGAGGGAGTTGTAACTCTTACAACTCAAGCTGTAGATGGTTATGAGCTGCCATGTGGGTGCTGGGTCGCCTGGAAGTGCAGCAAGTGCTCTTAATGCTGTCATCATCTCTCCAGCCATCTAGACTCTTCTATTGATGGAGAGTGCTAGTAATAAAGGGCCTGGATTGTATGTGGTAGGAGGCTGATGACTGTGCTTCTTTTCCCATAGCTGTGAAAGGCAGCATTAAGTGGGGTGGGATTTCCACATATCAATCTCGGGGACCCAGGTGTGGGGTTTGTCTTCACATCTCCAAAGAAACAAGTGCTGTTGTACCTGGTGAATGGCAGAGTTGAGGACAAGAATGCTCACATCCAAACGTGGAGACTTTAAGCTTTAAGAAGCAACATGAGATTAATTAAGGGTTATTTTTAGATATCTCTCTGAGACAAAGGAGTTAATCTTTGAATATTTTCCATGGTCACAGCTGGAGAATAAACAATACATGATTTAAGTTTTAGACATGTATCATCTTTATCTGAAAGCCTTATGTGATTGGAGACACCCTTCTGAATTAGTTACTGGTGACGTCATGATTAGTAACTCATGAAGTATGTTTTTGACTTAGGTATATACATGGAATATCCTTGACTTGGAAACAATGCTTCCATATTCTTTAAATGCACACACAATTTGCTTCCACATCAGTTTGGTGACTTAAGGTATTAAGGAAAGTTTTCTTTTGGCTTCTAGGGGAGAGTTTACTGTGCACAGCCAGTCAAGCATGGGGCTGCTAACCCAGGCTTTGAAACTACTCTACAAATTCTTCACTTCTTGTCCCTTCCAACATCCATGAATTCCTTCTTGGAATGTGTCAGGAAGAGCTAGGAGCCAGGAAACAACCTTTAGCGTGGATTTGTTTTCCAAGGACATCTGACCCCCTCCCTTGAGTGAGTCCAGCACTCAAGGTGAAAAACCTAGAAATGAAACTTGAACTGACAAGACCCTTCTGAACGCTGAGGTTCTAAATTTCAGCACTGGCTAGTCATTATCTATTTGAGATATGGTCCAGGTGTCTTAAATGGCGCCCAGGAAAATGTCAGTGGGACTGCCATTTGTCCCAGAGACTTGTCATTTAATTTATTTACAAATGGCTTGTTCTTTTTTTTTTTCTTTCAATAGAGATGAGTTGAATGTGATAATAGGCCTTGGGATAGCCTTGGACTAGTAGAGTTTCAGAGACAGTGATGGACAGCTCTGTACTGCTACTAATGAAGTCACATGTCAGTCAAGGAAGCACACATAGAAGCAGATCTATACTGGAAGGAAATATAAATGTGAAAACGGACAAAGGTCACAGAAGAGACTACATGATGTTTGGGAACATCTGTTCTTGAGGCAATCAGATATCATTGTAGCTTGACTTTGCTCTTCCTATTGGTGTGTGTCATGGGAACTGCAAATGGTCTTCAGATAAAAAGAATGGCTAAGTGGTAGCAATTCCACATAATTCTACCTAGTAGCTATGATAGGGGATGTAAAACATAGCTTGTTTGGCCCTCTATGTTAACACCTGTAAGATGACAACATCGATACCAACTGCAAGTGAGAAGAAATGAGATAATTTATTCAAAACATTTCCTTAACTTAAAAGAAAGTAGGTTTTTCTATACTTTGTAGGCACGACTGCTTGTGTCTTGTTTGGAGGTTAGCAAAAGGCTAGGCTCTGATTGAAAGTGGGTTCTTAGTGTACTGTTGAGAAATCCTTCCTTCTTCAAAAGTCTATTCGCTTTTTCCTTAAGCCCACAATTCCTTTATCTTTGCTCTTCTTCCTTTCTTAAAAATTATTTAATTGTGCATCTGTGTCTATATGCATGTGTGCACATGTGGTAGGCAGAGGTTGACTTGTGGGAGCTGTTTGTCAACCTTGTTGTAGGCAGGGTTTTTCTTGTTTCTCTGCTGCACTGAGCACACGGTACTAGCTGGTCCATGATCATCTAGGTAATTCTGCCTCTGCCTCTCATCCTGCTGATGGAGTGTTGGAATTACATACTGTTGCCATTTCATCTGGCTATTTCCATGGTTTCTAGGGAGATGAACTCAGGTCACCGGGCTTCTTTTGTAAACTCCTTTACTTATTGAATCATCTGTCTAGCTTCCACTGTGGCTTCCTCTATGTAAGTAAACAGCCCTCAGTGCTTCAGCTAGCTCAGCATTAGGGACAATCTGAAACCTTGGTAGAATGAAAAAGCTGTGGCTACAGACCCAGGATTCCCTCAGCCTTAGTCTAATTCAGTAGCAGGAACAAGGGAGTGAATGATCTGGGTGGGGCTCTCTTCTGGGAGGTCAGAACTTTGGCCAAGCTGCTGCTGGGAAGATTGTCCATGATACTGGGCCAGCGATTTCTTCAGAACACACTTTCTGTGGTTTAGTCCTTCAAAAACTGTTCTCTTAATGGAAAACACTTGGTCCAGCCTCACAGTACTTTCCATATGCAGACAGAAATGAGGTTATAGAATCAAAATCACACTTGAACAGGGATTACAACCAACAGTAGATGATCACTGAGTCTAGAGGTGGCAAAACAGTGGTACCCATGCACATGGTACTCATGCAGATGCTGCTGACAATGACTTACTTGTCATACTGCATATACTACCCAAGTGGCCACATACAGTTACCAGAGCATATACTTATTCATGGGAACCATAATGGTGAAACGGATTGATAATATTACATTGTATATTTGGAATTTTCTAAGATAGTAGATTTTTCGTGTTATCACCATATATAAAGAAAGCTATGTGAGATAGTGAATATGGTTATTACCTTTAAATTGGTAATATTTCTATCTAACAATCACATTATACATCAATGCTTTTCTATTCTACGTCAGTAAAAGTGGGAAAAAATAAAAAAAAATAGAGCCAAGGAAATTTCTCTTTGCAACAGATGGAGACCACTATAGAAAACCACAACCAATCAAATCTCATAGCTGTGGAGCCCAGTCCTATCTACAAAACTTTCCCATACATAAGATTCAGGGAACATTGCAGTAGAGGGGATAAAAAGCTTGTGAGAGCCAGAGGAGAGAGGAGTTTCCCGTGAGACTGTGTCTTCTAGTGACATCAGAAGTTACAGCCATAAACTTTCACCAACATGACTAACCAAATGTGAGCTGAATGAAGATGACACCAATGACCACAAAAGAAAAGAGGACAAGGAAAACCCAGGACGCCTTAACCGTACACAAAGGCTGAGGAATGCTGGGAATGAGAGAGGTGATCCTCTCCAGGGAAGAACGCACTGATTGGTCGTCCAGTGGCAAAAGGCCAGCCCTGAAAACATACACATAAGCAATATTATGCAGACTGAACAGGCTCTCTTTAGGAATGTATATGTATGTATGTATACATATATGCGTCCAATAACAGTGAAAAAAGTCATAGATTTGAAGAATAGTAGGGAGGGGTATATGGATAGACTTGAAGGGAGAAATATTATAATTATAGTCTCAAAAACAAAATACAAATAATAAAAACAAGGAAGCACATATGCAAAGTTTCCATTAATGCTTAACTGAAGTCCAGTTCAATGGTCTCCAGAGACTGGGAGGGCTAACATGCTAAGAACTTTCTAGAATTCTTGATTCTGTATGACTTTATCCTATCCCCCATCCATCCTTATCAAATATCTACCAGGTGCCATGCCCCTAGGTAAGCATTAGTGATAGGACTGGAGCCCACACAGATGTGCTCTCTATAATATAAGAAAGGTTAAAGTCTGCTCTTGAGCACTCACAGCTGTCACTGCTCTGAGCCCGTGCGTTGCTGTTTTCAACGGTTACGACCCTCGCAAGCACCACTATAAACTGGGAACATGCTGCATGGGCCTGGGCCGACAAAGAGCAAGCGTGATGAGACTCCTTCCAGCAACAATTTCTTCTTACTCTTTGTGGGCTTCACAGTGTGCAGGACACTGGGGAAGAGGGAAGAGTAAAGAGCTGTGTCCTGTTCATGGGGGGAATCAGGAGAGTACGCCTGGAGAGGGTAGAGACAGCTCCAGTAGCAGTGAAAGACTTAGGGAGGGAAGTGGTACTCTTGACTGAGGAGCTTATGAAGGGCTAACTGGAGGAGGAAGTGGAGGAGGAAGGGTATAATGGACTAAATACTCACTGCAGAGGCTTTGGAATATCACGAGAAGTATACCAATGACAATAGAAGTACCAAAGATTATTATGTTTTAGCCATTGACTGTATTTTTCCAGAACATGACCTAAGCCCTTTGAATACACAATTTCAAATTCTTTCCAAATCACAAAGTAAAATTTTTTATTCATTTTGCAGATGAAGAAATGGAGGCATTAATTTATGTCACATGTGCAAACTGGGATGGCACTAAGGAGTGAAGGTATGGACCCAAGCCCCCTGGACCAGAGAAGGGACGTAGTATGTGAGAGCAGCTGCTGCTCCGCTGATCCGACTTCCCAACAGCAGGCTCAAGGGGAGTCTGTAAAACCCCTGTGGTCAGACCTGATGGTGCTGCACAGTGAATCAAGCTGTTGGCGACCCTTGAGATGCTGTTGAATCTAACTTAGTTTTGGAGAGGGCTCCTGGTGTCTTGAAGACTTCTAGAAAGCCCACTTTTGACTGGACAGACCTAATCTGTCCTTCATGTGAAACCAAAATAACCTTCATTACTGGAAGTTGACTAGTTGTTCTGCTGTCTGGACTGAGTAGTACTATTTTAGAAAAGATTTTGAGAGAGGTGATGTCTTTGTGTCAATTCTATTTTATTTTTATTTAGGCGGATTTAGTTATGCTTTGCCCATATAGAGTTAGACTACGTAGGGATTTTGGTTCATTGAAGGCAAGTACCATTATATGAGAAATCCAGTTCTGTATATCCAACACCTAGAGTACAGTGAACCCCAGTTTTAGAAGTCTCTTGGTTGTAATGATCTGTGAACTGTTGCTAATTTGGCAATAGTTCTGTCTAACCGGATTTAGCTTTCTACCAGTATTAAATACAAAGGGACTCAGATATTATACCGACTTTCCCTTTCATAAAGGATTTGGTTGAATCCCTGGTGTTATTTTGTGGCTCCTCCTACTCCTTGAAAAAAAGTTTCATTACTAACCAAATTAAATCCTCAAGTTGTAATCCATAAAATATTTCCATCTAGGCACAATAATGAGATTCATATTTGTGGTTTAGTATACCTAGGAACAGCCCAGATGAAAAATGACTAGATCCATTGATGCATTCAGACCACAAGCTACCTTGCTATGGTCTGGTTTCAATTTTTGAAATACAATTTCTGCAGAGCAGTAGTTTTCTGTCTTCTGCTTCTTGCCTAGACATAAGAGAAAATAAGTGGGTCTGAATGAATGGCAATACTATAGATTCCTATAAAATTCTGGAAAAGCATTTCAAAAATAAATTTGAATTTATTTTTCCTGGAACAATAGACTCTTCTATTTCCCATTTCCAGCAGATTTTTTTTAAAAATGCAGTTGGCTCTTTCTCAGATCTCAAATACTTGAGCCAGGGGTAAAAAATTAAAACTATTTATTCAGGAGGCACAGGTCATTAAGTGCAACTCAGGAACAGGGCAGTGTGGATACATGAGCTAATTATATGGCATTTGGGAACTAGAATGTTTAGAAACTTTCTCGGAAATGGTAGTCCTGTGTCTGAATGAATGGAATTCTGCTGGACTGGGGTCTGCTGTCAGATGGAGCCAGAGAGAAACACTGACAATTACCAAACCCAGGAAGCATCAAGGACAACCAGCCTTGACACACTTTGAGAACAGCCGACTTCCAAAGTAGCAAGAAACCAGACGCCATGGAAAACTCAGTCCACTCCAGTAATTAATTAGTGTGGTCCTAGAAAAGGCATGCAGACACACACTGTCTACTTTTCCTCTCTCAAATGGGATCACCTAAAAGCTACAATAACAGCGGCAGCACTGATTGAAAACATCTGTGCCTCCTGTGCCCTATATGGTTATTCCATTGGCTCCGCGCTATGATCCCTGATATAGTTTCCTTTACTTTTCGCTCCTCAAGGATAAGAAAACCGAGGTCACCTAGCTAGAAAGGAGGACAGCAGAGTGTGATACAGGTGAGGTGACTCACCAGTCAGGGGCAGCATTCTTAACCCTCAGTTTTCTTGCAGCAATCTAGTGATGTCAAAGCATGGTTTGCATGACTAAGTTCAAAGGACTAACTTCAAAAGAACCCAGGGTTTGGCTCCCCTCAAAAATACTACTGACAGTGGAAAAAGTCTTCATGAAGCTGCATGGGAGCCGGAAAAATAGAGATAAGTGTAAGCTAAGGCTTAGGCTTAACAAACACAGGAACGTATTTCCTAACATGTAATCTGTGGCATGTGAAGAGGTATTACTGCTAAGCAAAAGGTATTTCCTAGTTCATCATGTTTGGAAAGGCTATTTTTAAAGCCAGTGCTATTTTAAAGCAAACAAATTACGCATCTTTCTTTACTTCAGGATTTTCCAGAGACTTTTATGTGTTTGTGGAAACCTCCACGAAGATTCTTTATAGCATGTTTCCCAAACATATTTGATTCTTTTGTGTTTGAAGTACATCAGAGGATTGGGTTTGATGGCACACAAGGGAGGCAAGTCCTGGGACAGAGCAAACCTAGACCGTCTCTCTGTTCAGTACCTCACATGTAGGCTAGAAATGATGCTATACCTGGCCAGGACCTGTCATAAAAGGAGGAAAGATCTCAAGCAACTAAAGTGGAACAAATCAGTATTATTTATTTAGTCCTTGGTCCTTTCTAAGCAAGCTTAGGTGGTCTGGGAACACTGTTCATATCTTCCTGCTCTCAGAAGCAGACTGAGACTGTGCAGAGGGTTCTCAGGTCAGTGCTACGTGAATCAGAATCAAGGGCACTGACTCGTGATGCCAAAGTTTAGGTTCCTTTTGTTCTACTATGTTATTTTTTGAAAAGAATTATTGTTTGCTTTAAGGTATTAATATTTAAGTAATATATATTGGAGGTACACTCAGTTTCATTAACGTGAATGCATTTGTTAGGGCCACAGAAAGGAAGAATGAAGTTGGGAAACTGGGGTACTCATGGTGGTTTCATTTACTGTTTATTCGAGGAGAGGGCACAAAGCTAAGTGAACTAAAATGTCGAAATCTGGCAGATCTCTAGTGCTGCTGAGAGCAGTCTGCCCCACTTCAGTTGGCCCAGAGGGAAGGTTAATAAATGAGAGGATGATAAAGTGGGAAGCTTCAAAATCGGGAGTTCACACCACGTGTAGCCAAGAAATCAGCTAAGGTATAAGAGTATCTCAGAAACTCTGACACTTAAAACTTTCTTTTCTGGGCTGGGCAGTGGTGGCGCATGTCTTTAATCCCAGCTCCTAGCACTCGGGATGCAGAGTCAGTAGGATCTCTGAGTTTGAGGTTAGCCTAGTCTACAAAATGAGTTCCAGTACAGCCAGAGTTGTTACACAGAGAAATTCTTTCTTAAAAAACAAACAAACAAAAAATCCAAACCACTGAACTAACCAACCAAACAAGTAACAGAACAGCAAGAAAGATTTTTTTTTCTCTGAGAGTAAGAAATTTTAGAGTAGGGGTGTTAACTTGACACAATCCTGAGTCACCTAGGAGGAAAATCTCAGTGAGGGACTTTATAGATGAGGTTGTGGGTTTGTTTGTTCACTTGCCCATCAGCCCATCATGGGTTGTGCCATTCCCTAGCTAGAGTATCCTGTTTGCGGAAGAGCAGAGAGAGCGATCTGAACACAGACATGCATGCCTAGATCCAGCTCCCTTCTTTTGACCTTGAATGCAATGTAACCAGCTGCTTTGGCTTTCCTAAGATGATGGATTCAGAACTGTGAACAAAGCAAATCCTTTTTTCATTATGGTGCTTTCACAGAAACAAGCAAATGTACAAGTGGGGAGAGGAATTAAGTTCCTTCTAGGCATAATCATTTATTTCAGAATATAGTGGGGAATTCAGAATAGTTAACCTGTTGAAGAGGGGTTAGGAAAGACCACAGGTAGAAGGAAAGGGAAAGGAAGAAGGAGGGAGAAAAAGAGAGAGGCAAGAGAGAGGGGGCATGGGGAGGGAGGAAAGAGAGCAAGAGAGGGAGAGAAAGCACAAAATGAATGGAGGTGCCTGAAGGAGTTGTCTGTTGCTCTTCTAAACTTCCTTGTAGGATAGGGTTTGGCATCGTGCCCCTGACTTTGAGGGAATATTTACCAGACAAACTTTTATTCCTGTCCCATTCTCATTATATATGTAATAACATACAGTTTGCCAAGGTAATTCCAGTCATTCAACTAGAAACCGTGCATAGAAACCTGGCATAATGGTTGCAAGGGTCAATCAACATTTTCTTACATGACCAGAGGGTAAATGTGCTCTCTGATCACCTCTTTCTATCAAGTGTTTTATAGGAACCATTTCCTTTGGCTCACAGTTTGAACACTTGGTCCTTGCCCGTGGGACGAATTTGAAGGCTATGGAGTCTTTTCAGATACAAGGTCTGTCTGGTGGAAGGAGAGGGACCATTGCTGGTTATAGTCACTGCTCTTTCCAGCCTGGTTTCCTATGCTCCCTGTCATCCAGGTACACGAGTCAGGGCTGCATGCTTCTGACACCTCAGACTGAGCCCTGAGCTGCAAGCCCCATGCCTCCCCTGCCATCCTGGAGTATGACTTTGAAACCATGAGCCCAAATAAACCTTCCTGCCTATATGTTGTTCCTGTCAAGTATTTGGCTGCATAGACACAAAAGTAACTAATAGAATTTGCAAGTATCCAACTTTGTTACTGTAGAGAACATTGTTATAGAAACTAACCAACTGAATAAGGCTGTGTTTTAATACACTATTTACAAAACTAGGCTGCTACTTCACAGTTTGCTGACTCCTGCAAGAATTATCACTGTTGCTATTATAAAATCAAACATAGCTGGATAGGCAGAAAGACTAACATTTTGTTATGTACCTACTATAAATCTGCTTTGTGAGCTGGTGAAATAGTTCAGTGGATAAAGGCACCTGCCGTCCATCCTGATGACCTGAGTTCAGTCCCTGGGACTCACATGAAAGAGAGAACTGACTCCCTTGCTGTCCCCTGACTTCCAGAGACGCCTGTGCCTGCTCCTGTGCACACACCTGCACTTGTCTTGTGTTGCCGTGCCTGTCTAGAAGTCAAAGGAACACCTGGTGCAGCTCAAGAACTCGTCAGTGAAACAGAAGCAGGTTTTGAAGCCCTCCCTGCGGTTCTCATGTACGAAATTTCAACTACATTGTGCCACACTGGGGAAGCTCCTCAAACACTTTTATTTAGTTATTAAAAATGTGTAAACTTAGTCTGAACTGCTTAGTAAAAAAAATATGAAGAGTGAAAAAGAATTCCTTTACCTTCCACTTCCCAGCCCCAGCGAGTCTCTGGCGGTTGTGCATGTGTAAGTCCTGGAGTGGTTGACCTCTGCCCTTCTCTCTGAGCGCTGACTGCTGCTCCCACTGTGCATGCTACTTCTTCAGAGGGCACTGAAGCCAAGGTGCACTGTCTGCAAGTGGTTATTAGCTCCTGGGTATGTGTTGGCAAGTTCCCTTTGGCCTAGACAGGGTTCTAGAATCCTCTGAGGTCTGGCTGTGATTACTGGGTACCTTAGCCAGAAAGAGTTGCTAATTGGGATGACACTCTACATGTTTTTGCCTCTCCAGTTAGGTTTCCTGACCAGGGCATGCCTGTTTTGGCTCAAGTGATTTGTTTGGCTTTTCACTGTCAATTTAGATGTATGTGTATAAATTGAACGTTCCTTTAAGAGTATGTGGAGCCTGATCCTCTGGTGTAGAGTTTTCCAGATTATGGTCCAACACATTTTAACACATACGCCATATGGCTAAAGGGGTCAGAGCTCCCATCAGTTCAGAAATCAATGCTCTTCAAAATGTTGCTCAAGGGGCTTCCTAGTCTCTTCCATCCTGTGTAGGCTCAGCTGTAGATCTTAATCTATGTACTGATGCTTTATCCTTAAGACTTCCAGGTCTCCAGGAAAGTGGGTTTCGATCAATTCCATATTGCCTAGTACGCAAAATTTTGTCATAGAGGCGCACACAGGATAGGAACCTCTATAATGAATTATCGGTCATTGCCTCATTGTTTCTGCTACTGTGTTGTCAGCATTTAGCATTGCAATGACATGACTGCATCAGCCTTATATTTCCAAGATGTTGTCAAGTGTTTCCCAAACTCACTGGCTACAGAACACTCTTTAAGTGACTCTCATAAGAATCTGTTTCACAGGACACAATTTGAGAACTGCTTACCCAGTGGGGTCTTAGCACCAAGAACTGCCTCAAAAAGAGTGTCAACCACCATGACCATGACCCTTTATATCACATGCCAGTTTTTTTGATAAGCAATATAAGGCACAAGACATTTAATAACTGACATGACCTTCTAAAATAGGTGTTGTTATATTGTGCCATATATATGTATGTGTATATACACACATATGTACATATGCAGTTTGATATATATCGGGAAAGTGACTCTTAGAGCAGTTATTTAATAAAGTTTGTACAGCAAACACAAGTATTTTGAATTCAGAGCCTTTAGATGCCAAAGCCACACTCTTGATCATGATTCATCACTTCCCACGGGTTGTGATTTTCTCCATGTCCAAAGACAAGGAGATCTTTGTCCTTATCTCTTTTCTGAGTCCATCTCTTCCTCCCACTAGTTGCTGATTGATTCATACTATTACAAAAGCCTCTCTGACCCAGTCTCAAATCCCTGGACAGGTGCCCTCTGTTCTTGGTACTGGCTTTTTCCAAACCCCAAGTAATGACAGCACTTATTTTTGGGACCAGTTTTGAAAGTAAAGACAATCCTTGAAGTCTGTGTCCTGACAAGATTTCCTGTCTCAGGACTGGCATGGCTTCTTGCAGGCACAAGGTATAGTATCACCCTGTACAGTTGTGAGCCCAGAAAATGAGCTGTGTAAATAACCTCCAACTCTAACTTTTCTAAATGCGCCTCATGTGAAATGGGATTTTTGAGTCTTAGGAATAAGAACCTTTATCAGGTATTTAAGGTTATCTTTAAGTCATGTTTGGTTAGAGGTGGACCAGGGCAAAAATCTCCTCTTAAAACCTCTGTCTTGCTGAAACGGTTGGTCTGTTGGATAGAAACAACAGTTTGATACACGGGGTAGTGGAAAAGGTCAGATTGTGCAAATGAGATGGGGAGGAACATCTATGTATTTGGAGGAGGTGGCATTTGAACTAACAATTGAAGAAGAAGACGAGTTAGGTGTGAAACAGAGAATGCAATTCTATGTAAGAGGGGATGACATTTGCAAGAAAAAAAATATATATCGAGGTTGGGTGTGCAAAGTTTGGTGATGGCTGAGGCATAGAGTCTGCTTGGAGGTGAGGGATCTGAATCATGGGAAACCTTGAATGTCAATTAGGGGGTGTTAATTTTCTTTGTAGAAAAGAACTACTTGGGAATATTTGGGCATAGATATTCCAACCTTTATAATCCTAGTGACACAGATTGAAGGGGAACGCGTGTAATTAGGCCTAGGTAGAAATTCGTTGCACTGATACATTTATAAATGACCCACTATGAATCTTATGAGATGCTGAGAATTGAGTAGGGAGGTCTCTGATGGAGGGTGTGGGGTGGGGCAGTGAAGTGCTTGGCTTGTGCTAATTATTTTTCATTGATTTGGTCAAAATTCCCAACAGAAACAACTTAAGGCAGAGTTCATCTTGCTTCACTGTTTCAGAGAGTTTCAGGCCATCAAGACAGAGAATATCTTTCCTTAAGTTATAAGACAACAATAAAAGATCAAGCACTCCTCAAGAGACTTTTCACCTATTCTGGGTGGTGGGTGGGTAGGATGGTGTAGTCCATTTGCAGACATGCTTGACACAATGGTCTTCATTTGGATGTTTTGTTGTTGTTGTAGTTTTGAGACAGGGTTTCTCTGTGTCAAAGCCCCAGCTGTCCTGGAACTAGCTCTTGTAGGCCAGACTGGCCTTGAAGTCACAGAGATCTGCCTGTCTTGGCTTCCCAAGTGCTGGTATTAAAGGCATATACCACCACTGCCTGGCCCTTCATTTGGAATTTGAGAATAACATAAGGATATGTGGTTGGGTGTCAGTTTAACAAGGGGTGGACTTGTGATCATTAATCCTGGTTGTCAACTTGACTTGATCTGGAATCCGCTCAGAAGCACACATCAAGGCAGGTCTGAGAGGCTATTTCCTCAAAATGTTAGCCAAAGGGGAAGTACTCTCCCCCAGAGGACATGGTACCTTCCTGTGATGTCCATCTATAAGAAGACCCTAGGAAAAGCTATTTCCCTTTAGCCTGCTTGCATTCTCCTCCCATCGGTGAGTGCATCTACTCTGCTGCCACTACTCTCTCTACTGCTGCATCCTTCACCGACATAAGGACCCAGATTCTTCAGCTTTCCAACATGGACTGAAGACTTAGGGGCTCTTCAGGATTCTTCCAGGCCTTAACACCAGATTGGTTCTTCTGGATCACTTAGCCTTGTGGACTGAGTAGTCACCCATTCTTTGACTCTCCAGTATGAACACAGTCATTGTTGGACTACCCAGACCATATCCTGTAAGCCAACATAATAATACCTTTAAATATCTATTTATCCTATCAGTTTTGTTCCCAAGAGAACCCCAACTATCTAGAAGGTGTGGTGGCTGAAACGTGACAGAAACTGCTCAAATAATGTCTGGAAACACCAAGTCAGAAATAAAGACAGCGAGCAGGGTTGGGTAGAATTCGAAGGCATACCATTTCCTCTGCCTGCTAGGCCCCACCTCTTGAGAATTCTATAGTAGACTAGAGGCTCCTGAACAACATCAGCAACTGAGGACTAAGCATTCAGAGCACAAAACTTGGGCGTTTCATATTAAAAGCATAACATCAATAGGAAATATAAAATACTGTATATGTTACAAAGGAAAGGAAGAAATCAGAATTCCACATTTTAGTCTTATTTATATGCTGGAAGGCCTATATTGGTGAGAAGAAAAGAAGTTTGTCACCTTGAGTCGTTTGCCTTTCAATAAAATATATTTTGTATGATGGTCAATCTTCCCTGTCAATTTGACTGAATCTGGAATCAACTAAAATTCAGGCTACTGGGTATTTGTGTGAAGGATTTCTTAGATTATCTGAAGAAGGAATACACTCCTGCCCCTGTTCTATCTGAGCAGTACCTTCTGGTGGCAGCCCACATGAAAAGTCATGGGAGAAGAAAACTTGGATTTTTGTCTGCTTATCCTCACTCTTTCTGGTACATTCACCCATCCTGATCCAAAGCATTACTTTACCAATAGTAGAATCAGCTTCTCTGAGATTCCAACTCTGACTGAGGCCCGGCTGTTCTCCAGGAACGCTCTAAACCTTCAGTATCAGACAGGCTGCTGAGACATCCACTCTTACAAACTCAAGCTACTGGAGTCTCAGCCTCTCTAGTGACAGTCATTGCTGGACCGCTCAGACCTTATCGTTTAAGCCAATATAACAAATTTCTTTTTGATATTTAATAAGCTGTATTCTTTAAGAGAACTTTGACTGATACATTTGAAATTATTGTTCTGTAAAATTCTAGTTTTGGGGTGATATTTGAAGGAAATCGGGGCTACTTAAATGATCTATGATAACTACCTTACAAATGGCTGGAAAAGTTAAGACACAATTCACCTTGGTGGTTGTCACAATTATTTATTGCCCGTTAACAGAAGGGAAGGTGGAATGAATGAATTTGTCATCTATAATGAGATTCAGGGAATGGTGACACTGATAGAGGCTATAGCAGGCTGCCCCAAAAACAGACTGTACTGATCCTGTCCCCAAAACAGACTGCACTGATTCTGCCCCCCAAAACAGACCGCACTGATCCTGTCCCCAAAACAGACTGCCCTGATTTTGTCCCCAAAACAGACTGCACTGGTCCTGACCCCCAAAACAGACTGTGCTGATCCTGATCCCCAAAACAGACTGTGCTGATCCTGCTCCCTGAAACAGATGGTGCCGATCCTGCCCCCTAAGCAGACTGCCCTGATCCTGCCCCCAAACCTCCTGCTTGTGTAACTGCCTCTCCTTGTGGTGCAACCTAACCATTTTCTTTCAGCTAAAGCTGAATGGCTAAACAGTCATCTCTGTTTATAAAAGACTGTGTTTTCTCTTCTTCTTCCTCTTCCTCCTGCTCTTCCTCCTCCAGCTGCCCCTCCTCTGCCTGTCCCTCCGTTTCCTCCTCCTACTTCTTCCTCTTCTCTCATTTGTTTGGGTGGGATAAATGGTTTCGTTGAAGTGCTCCATGTGAGAAGAAATTAAGAGAGCATGGAACTGAAGCAAGCACTCTAGAAACTATGAGGAGTAGAAGCCAGCCAATAGGTACAGCCTGGAATCAACCTGAAGATACGGTCCAAACCCAGGTCAACAGCAACAACACATGAATGTGGAAAGCTCAGCTCAGCTGTGCTCGGATTCTAGAGCTTCAGAAGTCATGAGATAATTACTTCTGTTTTTATTTTAAACATTCTTAATTTTACATACTAGCCCCACTTCCTCCTCCCTCACCTTGTCCACCCGCCACCTCCCTGCATTCCAACCCCATCTACTCCTCAGAGGAGGTAAGGCTGCTCTTGGGAGTTAACAAAGTCTGGTATACCAAGTTGAGGCAGGACTAAGCCCCTCCCCGCTGTATCCTACCATAGGGAATGGGTTCCAAAAAGCCAGTTTGTGCACCGAGGAGAAGTCCTAGTCCCACTGCCAGGGGCCCCCCAACAAGTCACATAACTGTCACCCACATTCAGAGGGTTAAGTTTGGTCCCATGTAGTCCATAGTTCATGAGCTCCCACTGGCTCGGATCAGCTCTCTCTGCGGTTTTCTAATCACTACCTTGACCCCCTTGCTCATATGATCCTTCCTCCCTCTCTTCAGCTAAGCTCCAGGACACTGAGAGTAGCAATTAATAAATGTGGCCTTCTGAAACTGAAAAGCTTCTGTAAGGGAAAGAACACGGTCAAGAAGACAAAATGGCAGCCTACAGAAAAGAAAAAGATCATCACCATCCCCACATTTGACAGAGGGCTGATCTTCAAAGTATACAAAGAACTCAAGAAATTAGACATCAAAATACCAAATAATCCAATTAAAAATGGCATACAGATCGAAACAAAGAATTCCCAACAGATGCATCTCAAATGACCAAAAGACATTTAAGGAATTTCTGTTTTTTTTTAAAATGACACTGATTTGTGTTGAGTAAATAGGTAATGGAGCCATTAGCTCATTCCTCACACTGTTTGGAGAATAAAACAGTTCGTCTGTAAGAGAAAGTGTTAACAGCAGAGTTTTATACTCTAAGAAAAACTCAGAAGATCCAAGATTCTTCCTTGACCCAATGCCACCTGGCATGACATCTTAGAAAAAGTTCTCTCTTCTCCCTGCCTCAGTTTCGCCATCTTTAAAATAATATGTCAAATTAGGTCAGCAGTTTGTACAAACATTCTCCTTCTCCCCCTCCTCCTCTTCTTTTTGTTCTAGAGAAATTCCATGCACAGAGCAGATAAATATACTTGAATTAAGGTTGAATGTGGTCCCTTGCCTTACCTGCCCACCTCTCCATGGCATTGTCTGAATCACCCCAGGGTCTCTAGGGACCTGAGCTGTTCGTTCCTGCCTTTGAAGCTGCCCAACAATTGGCCTCTTCAGCTTGGCATTCTGTAAATTCTAGCAAAAGTAACCTATCTGCAAGAGCCCTGTTCTGTGATGTTTCTGCACCCCACCACTTCTGCATGATTGTCAGTGGCCCCTGCCCACTGCTGGAGCTGTCCTGGCTTCCTGTCCTCCACAGCAGGCAGACTCCCTCTGCTATGTCAAAGCACCTTTGTAGTTAACTTCGGACTTCCACCTCCCTGGGTGGCTTTATTATCCACTGCACATGTCTCTATTTTCTTTAAATATTATCATTTCATAGACTGGTGCTTCCGTTTAGTGTTTGCAAGGGTCTTTGACTGGCAGATGATCTAGTGGAGCACAGAACTGTATCCTCCCAGTTCCAGTTGCTTCTGCAGGTGACATGCTCTCCTGACATCATGCTTGTATATTAAAACGTTGTAACCTTAACGTTTTGAATAAAACTAATGTTTTCCCCACAGTCTTTAGTTTCTTCCATTTTGTTTAACCCATCCAGTGTCATCTTAACTCTCCTACACACGTACTGGGTGATAAAATTTGACTCTCCCACTACACAGTATCCCAGACTTGTCTAAAGTCCCTCATCCATAATTCACTCACCAATCTAAGCATCTACAGAAGTAGTTTGATCTAACTAGTACTGTAAAAATGCAAGTATAAGCTACAGAGATGAATTTGCTGCTCTTTCCGAGGAGCTGACTTCAGTTTCCAGACTTTAAGCAGTAATGCTCACAATGCCTATGACTCCAGTTCCAGAGATCTGACACCTTCTTCTGACCTCCAAGGAAAACTGTCCCCCGGTGCACCTACCCTGACAGATACACACATACATATACATGATTAAAAATAAAATAAATGTTAAAAATGTAAATATTTATCTAACAAAGAGCCAGCTGTTTCTAAGCTGCTTTTATTATCTGGAAACTTGGATTAATTCCTTAGAACCTATGAAGCACAGTGAAGGAAGCACTGGGAAGGAGCTCTGAATGCCTTTACTTTCTGTTTTATGCAACTAACAAAGGCTCAGTTTACCTTCCTGCAAAGTCTTCTATATATGCTAGGAGTGCATGAAGGTGATCTGCATAGAATTATTTCATAAATGTATCAATTTATGAGTATATCATGTTGTGAAGACCTGTCCTGTGTGTGGGGAAACATGGTAAATCATGAAGCAGACTTGTGAAAGAACTGAACACCACACCTTTAGAAGCCAAACTCTGTGTGTTGGGAATAGCATGGCACTTCATAGACGTTACATTCTGAGGGTCTGATGGGTGCAGAAGGAACATAGACTCTGGAGATAGTGAACTCCCTAAGACAGGAGCTGCAGCATGGTGCCTACCCTAATGACCATTGCCGGCTTCTAGACACTTGGAAGTGAGTTTGGGTTGAGGTCTTCCCTATCATCCATCTTCATGATTGTGAGTAAATTACTTAAACTGATGCAGCCTGGATTCCCAGCATTTGAACTGAGGAATCCCAGTGATATTGAAAATAATGGGAAGTGCTAAAATGTCACAGTATTTGTAGACCACATGGCAAAATTTCAAATACTGGCTACTTTTGATCATCAACTTGATAGGACTTGAAAACTGGTCTAGAAACAAACATCTGACATGTCTGAGAGCCAGTTTCTAGATCAGGTTATTGAAATATGAAGACAAAGGCTATGTAAGCATGGCACCATCCCATTGACGACTACGTGAGCATGGCACCATCCCATTGATGACTACGTGAGCATGGCACCATCCCACTGACTACGTGAGCATGGCACCATCCCACTGACTACGTGAGCATGGCACCATCCCACTGACTACGTGANGGCACCATCCCACTGACTACGTGAGCATGGCACCATCCCACTGACTACGTGAGCATGGCACCATCCCACTGACTACGTGAGCATGGCACCATCCCGTTGACTACGTGAGCATGACACCATCCCGTTGACTACGTGAGCATGGCACCATCCCGTTGACTACGTGAGCATGGCACCATCCCATTGACTACGTGAGCATGGCACCATCCCATTGACTATGTGAGCATGGCATCATCCCATTGACTGAGGTTCCTGCACTTCATGCCTAGGGACAAAGCTAGCACACCAGCTTTGCTCACTCTCTGCTTCCTGAGCATGGGTGCAATGTGACCAATGAGCTCCAACTTCTACAACTATGCTTTCCCTATCACGATGGACTGAGTCCCTGAAAACTGTAAGCCAAACAAACTATTCCTCCTCAAGTTGCTCCCTGACAGATATTTGTTGCTGTGACAATGAACAAAGTAACTAATTTAGTTAGTTTCCCATTTATCCCTCATTCATCTTCACGGCGGACATGTTGGAATATCCTTAGAGCTGTTAGCAGCAGCCACCTTCCCTCCTTTGGGGTAGGAAGTGACCTTTGGCTGATTCTGAAGCAAGACATCTACTTGATGGCCTCATGAAACCCATTGTGTCCTGGCATTATGGTCAAGGAAGGGTAAGGGACCAGTCAAAGCTATTTCAGTTGTTACAGTGCCCACATTTCATAACTTAAGGACATCAGGAAATTTCAAACATCTGAGATGGCTTGGAATGAAAAAATATTTTTAAAAATTCCACTCACAAACAGAGTAAAAATACAGATGGAAAGGATTTTCCATTCACAACCTACTTTCAGGGCAGGCATTTTGTTCCACAGAGGAGGTTCAGAGATGGCAGTGAGCGCACTGAGTTCTAGGTGGCTCTTCAAGTCTAGGAAGTCTGGGTAGCAGATGGGAGGAAGCCGAACAAAGATTACTAGATTTAATGTCACACTTAGCAGAAGTCTGGCCACCAGGGCTAGAATCAGGTTACCATGCAGTGGTCTCTCCCCACACAAAGTCGCAGAGTGTGTGCGGATTTTATAGCAGGCAAGGCCACCAGGATGCTCTGTGTTGGGGAGAAGTAGAATTTTCAGGCAGCCAGGCTCACTATACTTTAGGGGGGGTTTTCCTTCTTGGAACAGGGATTCCATTTAATGTTTTCCACATGCTGGAGGTGTTCAGGCTGGTCTGGGATGGGATTCAAGGGGATTCCCAACTATCTTCCCACAATGAGAGGTGCTTGGATCACAACCCTCCTCTCTTAGGCTTTGGCAGAATCTGTAACTTGGGGCCTCACGGTCCTGGAGTCCATCCTCAGACGCCTGGTATAGCCCTTTTCCCTCCACAGCAGCCCCTTTTAAACCATACATTCAGCTCAACAAAGCTTTAGAAAATTCAGGTATGGTTCTGTTCTATTCTCCCATCCTAAAGTCCCCTCTCCGCAGTCTGGGAAAGTGTGTGCTGAGTTTTCTAACATGCATGTCACTAAGCAATGACATAAGTGCTACCTCTCGCTCCCTCCCATTCCCCCTCTCTGTCTCTTAGCTGAAACTTGAAAGTTTCTGTTTCTAGGCAGTGAAGTGAGTCGCGCTGCCACCAGCTAACCTTTTCCTGTGCACCATGAAAAATGATAGCTGCCGGGTTCCTCTGTGACATCAAGAGGCTCTGATGCCAGCTGGAGTCTTCTGTACTATTTTGGCCATTCCCCAAAGGACACCATGTAGGGTTCTGCACTTGGCTAGCCAAGCCTGACATCAGGAGGCAGTGTGGCACAAGAGACAAAATAGTGGGCTTTTACTTAGAAAGTTTGGGTTTGCAGCCAATTCTGACTCTTTTATGGAATGGCCCAGGCTGAGCCACTCAGTTTTCTTGAATCTTAATTTCTCCTTCCATTAAATGGAGTTTTTAATTCATAATTTGTAGTTTGTAAGTGAGACGTCATAGTCTCCCTATCACACATGTGTCACGTTGTTAGCCCTGACTGTAGCTATTTTATGTCTGTGTTTGATCGTCAAAGAGAAACTGTGTATTGAGAGCCAACTAAATATTTGTATCTCAAGTTCTTTTCAAACGGAAAGAGCCTCTGTATGGAGAAGCTTTGTGTTTTACGAAAGCTGGGGATATTATTCCATCAGAAGCTCTAGTTTGTAGGTTCATGGAATTGCAGGCAAAGAGACTAAGAGGTGTTTTTAGTTCATTGTGAACACTAGAAAGGGTAGGATTCAGGGGGAATGTTTTTCATTCTGTCAGCTTGTGTTCCCTTTCCAATTTCTATTCTTGCTACACGATCAGGCTATTGCTGTATTTATGGGTGACCACAGTCTGCCTGCAGGAGCATACTTAGTCAGAAGGGACGTGCTTTCCTTCTGAGGGCTATGCAAGAAGCTGACACATTGAAAAAGAACCTAGCAGAGGAGCAATATGGCTGGGAGTGGAGGCGTGGCTTAGATTCTGGCCCATCACCTGGGTCCTAAGACCCAATCTCTATGCACCCGGAGTCTCTGTCTCGTAAGTACATCCATGCTTCAGAGATGTGCTGTGGCCTTTTCGTGCCATGATGCCCAAGGAGGCATCAAGAGCCTACAGTTTACACGCTGGGCTAACTCTATGCTGGCAATGTCTATCACATTGATTAAAATAAGCAACTTTCTTATGCCTCTAAAATTCCTGTCTCCTGTTTCATTTGGGGACCTGTCCTTCCTCCCATAGCTGCCGAAGTTCAGAGCTCCAACCTGAATGAGCACTGCCTGGCTAGGAGGTCTGGAGCTGTGTGTCCTGTTGTTTGCAATTTGGTGAAATGTTTCAGGGGATGGAACACTGCAGTAAGGTTTGACTCTTTAACCTCACATCAGCCCAAGTAGCCTCGTGTTTATCTGTCAGAAACTTGCAGTATTCTCCAAATTCTATTAATAAATACTTCCATTGTTAAACTCTAAAATTGTTTTAGGAATGTTAATCTTGAAGCTTCCTGTGAACTGCTAACCAGATAAACAGAAACACCTGTCTATACCAGGTGAGTGCCCCAGAGCCTAGGAGAGGTAATTCCTCACCAGCACTGGGTGATGACAAAGCTCATGGCTAGAAACTCTGTCACCTTTTGAGACAGGATAAGGAGGGGATGGGAGAATGAAGCTAGGTGTCTGAAAAGAGCAGGGGCAACTCAGAATAGTCACACTCTGCACCCCCTTCTTTGCCCAGATGTGGTTACTGTTTTTGGAATGCACGAGGCCAAGGCGCCCATCTCCATACTCAGTATAACAGGAGTGCTTCCAGTCACTTTATTTAGGCTGAGCAAACCTCTCCCTAGTCCCAATATGGCTTGCTCTATCTCAGGACAAGGGGCCAGGGTGGGGAACAGCTTTCATTTCTAAGATGCTCATGGGAAAGCTTGAAAAAGCAAGGGAAAAAAGAGCCACAAAAGCATTCAAAAGAAACGTTCAACCTTAAAGAGAGTGCCCTGTCCAGGTCACCCTCTGACGCAGAGCACTTCCCAAGAATCTCTAGCTACACAGCACCATAGCCAAATACTTGTGCCTGTAATGCCTGAGGACTTTCTGGAGTCAGAACTCCACATTCGCTGCCAGCCCCAGGTTGCTACCTTTTCTCCTAACAGTGCCAACACAACCTCTTGCTTCTAAAATGCCTGCCAGGCTAGCAGGCACTCTCAGATCGGGCAGGATAAAATGATAAAGACTAGGGGGTGGGGATGAGCAGAAACACCCGGAACAGGGAAGGTGGCTTCTCGTGTCTTGGGAAGATGTTAAGGGGGATTTCCGGCTCTGAAGAGTGAAGAGAGACCCTGGTGGGGAGCAGCATGGGATTTGGATAGCCCTGTAACCTCTAACCATGCGAAGGCCCCACCTGAGGCCAGTGAATCAGGAGCCTCCCACTGGAGATTAGCACCCTGCTCCAAGTTGATTCTTGCAGCCTGTAGGTTGCTCATCTGTGCCTAGAACTCATAGCCTCACTTTGGAATCCCAATGCTTGTTTTTGCAGAGTGAACATCGTGAGGAGCACATTGAGGTGGGTGCGTGGGGGGGGGTAGCTGAAAACTGTCAAGTACTGAGATTGTTTAAATATACAATTGTGTTCCTCCTACTACAATCCTCTGTCATTCAGCCCCGTGGCTGTGAGAGAATGCCACTTTCAAACACTCAACAGGGGGAAAATCCACAGGTGAGAATCAACTAGGTAAAGGGTTAAGAGAAAAACGTCTTATTTTTCCACCAAAAAAAGGCAGAGACAAAAACTTTACCAAAATTTTCTTTGAGTAGTGACACAACACAAGCAAGGACTAATTAGGGTACATCGGATCAGATGCAGCGAACCACTCCGTTACAGGGAGTGGAAATAGAACACACGTTTTAAGAGTTACAAATCCACACCTCACTGGGTACCAGGAACGCCAAGGGCACATCAGGAAGACTGAGTGATGGGGTCAGCAGACTCACCTCTTTCAGGTCGGAGAAATCTAGGTCGCTGGGCGCACAGGCTCCCTGAAGAAGTACCTGGGCTGAGATCGTGGCAAGTTCCCACGCAGTCCCTAGTGTCTCCCTGGCCGGGCGCAGTCCCTAGAGTCTCCCCAGCCTTTGTGCCCACCAGAGGCTGGGATGTGTGTCTGCGCGGGAGAGGCGTGCGACAGTAGGCAGGCTGTGGCCAGAGCAGCCAGCTTTGACTGGCTTTTATAGGGAGCTCCTTCCTCTGTAATGGGACGCCTCGCCTCCAGACATCCTTTCCCACTTTTTTTTTTTCTTTTCAGTTTTCGAGTTAAAGGAACAGCCCTCCCAGCGGAACCGGGTTAGCTCATGAGAGACGCACTCACTCCAGGCAGCCGGCCAGCTAACAGATCATTTGCATACAATTTATAGTGAAAAAAAGAGTAGGAATTTCAGCTCCCTCCGCCTCCGCAGAATAACTGTTAGAGAAGTGTGATTTTTGACTTGCTCCACAAACAAGTATTCTAATTGTGAAACAGAAGCCTCTGGAGCTGAGCAAGAGGGAACCGGACCCTGGCTCTGCTCCTGGACTCTAGCAAACTGGAAACCCGACCTGGGTTCCCTTAGGCTCTGGGCGGCAGCTGCGGGGTGGCACCTCAGAGAAAGCCTGACGCTTGAGTCCAGTTCCTGGAAAGAGGAGGTGGAGGGCTGTGCTAGCCCAAGGCAGTTCAGGTTTCTCTTGGCCCCAGGAGATAACTCAAGATCAGTTCTCAGCAGCTGGGGACCATGTTAGAAGCTTGGAAGAGTAGGCTTTTCTGAAGTGGGAGCCAGCCATGCCCAGCTGCTTAGAGGAATGATTCTGATCCCAGTGTCCTGTCCTGCAGGGGCCACTTTTCGCCATTACATGCCAAGTGCTAAGTGCCTTCTACTTAGCAGGGTCTCTTGAGGGTGGCTTCTGAGCTCCCAGGGCCCATAGATGCTCAATCCAGACTTTTTTCTTAAAAAAGAAAAATCAGTAATACTTTTCAAAAGGTAACAACTTTATCTTTAAAAGTCAAAGATTACTTCTAAGTCTGGGCTTCATGTTTGCCAAGTAGGAATATCCACAAGACACACGGAGGCATTCGAGGGAGACAGAAGCTGCCTTCATGGGTTTGTTTTTGACAGTGCTTGTAGCCTGCAGTTTAGAGAACTAGTTTAATGTCATTGGTCTCTGCCTGAGAAGGATTGTCAACTGGTGGCTCTATGACACACTACTGACCAGAAATAGTGAGTGACAATACACATTAGTACAGACACCACTGCCGTGTTGAACTATGGAAAATGCATTTCTTTGTTCTATAATTTATATTTAATTATATTTTAATTAAGAATCAGTAATGGAGGTTTCAAGCATCCACTTACCTGCAATATTGTTTGATAGCACCCTTCCGCCTTCATCAGAGCAGTTGGTCTCAATCTCCAGAGGAAAAAAGGCAAAACAAGATTAGGCTCTCCTTATGTAAGCATTGACTCCAAAATTCTAGAACTTTTTGCAAAAGCCACTCACTTACCCTCCACCCGCAGACAGCAAGAATACATAAATCATTATGTCATAAATCATGTGAACTTTTGAACTCATTTGAACTTTTGAACCATTTTGGCCGATTCAAATGTTGGTTGTTTAGGGAGTTTTTTCATTCTGTTTTTCAGCGAAAACATATTTCAGTAGCATGCGCCTGACTTTCACCAGCAGCGAGTGCGTCTTTATCTCTGGACTTTGCCAAATGGACCCAGGGCTACATCTTCTCAATTAGCAAATAAAGTGCTGGAAGTGTCCATATGTTCTATGAGCTGTGTTTGTGCAAATACATACTCAGTTTACTTGTAATTGGCTACATATATTTCAACAAGGTATTTAAATAAGTTGAGAGAGTCTGCTAAAAAAAAAACAAAAACCAAACTGGGTGATTAATAGGGCTTCCTCTCGAATGTTTCAGGCCCCAGGTCCCTGGTTCCCAACAATTCTATAATCATAATTCACAGCTATTACAAACTGTTTAGCCAATCACAGGAAAGCAAAATGAAATGTGACCAAGCTCATTCTATGGAAGAAAACAGCCAGTAACCGTGACACATACGAATGTAACCATCACCTGCCACAGAGGTGTATCACGACACCACAGACACATCGTTAGTGCAGTCTACGTACACAATATGTGTCAGCCTGATGAGGGTGCTCACTCTTTAGTAAATCTGGCATTTGAGAGGTCTAAGCAAGAGAATCGCCACGAGCCTGAGGTCAGCCTGGGTTACAGTATGAGGCCTTTTCTCAATGACAAACAAACAGAACCAACCCAACAAAATTACTAACAACAAACTAAAACAATTAACCCTTTCCCCACCAATGAAAAGAATTTTCTCCAAAAACCTATGGAAAAAAAAAAGCTGTACCTTAGCCTTGAAGTGAGGAAAAGCACCCAGACTAGGCTTGTTCTGTCCCCTTGGACCGTTTTTAATTCTGCATAAGGTAGTTTTACAAAGTAAAGTGTTTGTTGTGCTATTTCTATCGTGTACATAATGGGCTTTAATATTCAGCCCTCTAATGCCTTTCCTATCCTTGTCCTCAAATATTCCTCATATTTCTCCTTTTACTTTTTTTCCTCTCCTGACTTACATATTTCACGTAGCATGGTGATCTCTAGTTCCATCCACTTTCCTGCAAATGTCACAATTGTATTGTGCTTTTTGGCTAAATAAAACTCCACTGGGCCTTTTCTTCATCCTCTCATCTGTTGATGCCACTTACTGGACAATGGGTAGTTCCAGCAGCACTTAGGTCATTCCAGTATTCAGTATCTCCACAGTAAACTGGCTCTGATGTGTGTAAATGCCATGTGGATCACATGGCAGTCCTAGTTTCAGTCCACTGGTGACCTCCCCAACAAACACTTGCTGTGGGACCCTGTAAAGATTTATCAGTTGTATTGCTTTAATAAAACACTGATTGACCAGGAGCCAGGCAGAAAGTATAGGCAAGATGGTAAGAACAGAAGAATTCTGGGAAGAGGAAAGGTTCAGTCTGAAGTTGTCATCCAGACACAGAAGAAGCAAGATGAGAATACCTTACTGATAAGAGGTACCAGGCCACATGGCTAACAGAGACAAGAATTATGGGCTACTATAAGTAATAAGAAGCCTGAGCTAATAGGCCAATCAGTTTATAATCAATGTAGACCTCTGTGTATTTTTTTGTGTGTGTGTGACTGAATGGCTGCAGAGCAGATAGGACAGAGACCTATGTCAACACACACTGATTTTCACAGTTATTGGACAATTGAATTCACATTACTACTAGGTGTATGATACTCTTGTCAATATTTGTTGGGTTTTGTTTTCTCCAGATAGCCATTGTGACTGGGCTCAGATGATTTCTCAGAGCAGTGTGGATGTTTGTTTCCATGACAGGGAAGGAGGCTAAACAGTTCCACTATATTTATTGCTCCTTCTTTTGGGAACTATGTGTTTAATTCCTTTGCTCATTTCTGGTTTGGAAAGTTTTTCTCTATGTGTTGCTTTTATTAGATAATGAATAAAGAAACGACTTGTACCTATGACAGGGCAAAACAGAGCTAGGTGGGGAAAACTAAACTGAATGCTGGGAGAAAGAAGCCATGAAGCTACCACTAAGGACAGATGTGCTGAAACCTTGCTAGTAAGGCAGAGCCATGTGGTGATACACAGATGAATAGAAATGGGATAATTCAAGATGTAAAAGTTATCTAGAAATATGCATAAGCTAATAGGCCAAGCAGTGATTTAATTAATACAATTTCTGTGTGACTATTTCAGGTCTGGGAAGCCGGAAATGAACAAGCAGTATCTGGCTACAGATTGGCGTGTAGCCAATCTGTACATAGTTAGCTACAGACTGACTATGTAAAACCTGAGGAAGCTTGGAAGGGAATCGTACACACAAAGGAACAGAGTTAAGCACGGCTTTTTTTGTAGCAGCGTTTTCTTGGGTGGGCTCCGTTTTCTAGAAGCGAGCAGGGGCATGATTCCTTTAAGAGAGGTCTTTCTGATTTAGTGGTAAAAAAGAAAATCTGTGAGGTGTCGAATCAGCGGAAACAGCGGCTTCTTGGTCCATGCTGCTCACACAAAGTCTGGCTCTTTCAGGAGCTGAGCACTTGAATAGGGTTTGTAGGCAGTGGGCTGCAAGTTACTTGGTGGCAGCGTGGGCCTACTGGTTACCAGCATGAGCGTGGCTCCTACCTGGCAGTCTCAGAGGCAGTGGACAGAACTCTGCTTTTGGCAGAGCCAAAAGGCAAAGCAATCTTAGATGTAGTAATGCGGCTTAGAATTTTAAGAAGCACTCCTGGACAGAAAAGGATTTCAGATACACAATAGGACAGATTCAGGCATAAAAGACCTCTAAATGAGACACAGTGTGTTTAAAGGTATATGTAGGTTTGGGAGAGAAAAGAAAAAACGGTAAAAAGACAGTAAATGTAATATAAAAGAGTAAAGACAGTCATAGATTAAAGGAGTAAAGAAAAGAAAATAAATAATAAACTTGTAGAAAAGTAATAAAGAAAAATAGGCCCACATGAAGATGAAATATACCCAGAGAATCTCGATTATGAATATTATTGTGTTTTCTTTAAATTATTTGACTGTCAAGGAGCTAAGTACAGAGAGAAATTTCATTGTATGGGCTGCCAACCTAAACCAACCTACATATTTTAAAGATACCATAACTTCAGAATTTGAGTCCAGACTAATGTGGTTTGATTGACCAAGACCCCTCAAAAGGTCACCATGAACACCCCAAAAATTACTTCACCCAACAAAAAGCAGGTGGCAATTTGGAGAGAACTATGTCCAAATTCCCAAATATTGTTTATAAATGTTAGTTTACATTTAAAGGGGGATATGCTATAGAGATGGATACTTTGCATTGGTATGGATCTTGGTTTATTGATACAAATTTAAGGTCAATTTTGTTACATGTATATTTCTGCTCTTGATTAAGGTGTTGTGTTTGTGCGGCTCATTTAGAAATGTTATATATAATTAAGAAATATAGGTTAATAGAGAGTCATCTATAATAGTCAAGCTTGTGGTCATGTTAGTTAGGTTTTCTAGATGTACAGAGTTATATTTCAGTTGGACATTCTCCAAACCTTTGAAAGACAACAGACTATGACATTATGTTTTAAGATCTTAGGACTTCTCATCATATTGAGACACATCTGTTCCTGGCAGCACCAATGTACATTAAGAAGAAGATAGGCATCAAAGAGGCTCCTCATGGAGTTTGTTAGCCATTTGGGCAAGAAACTGTTCTTTTCTGAAATGCTTGACTGGACTTGTAGGACCCACAGAAAAAAAATCACTGCTCAATTTGCCTAAAGGTGAGATGGTTTTTCAGGGTTTTTGTTCCATGAAAGAACCTGCTAGACATTCTTCAGGACACAGAAGAAAGCAACTGACAAACTGTCAATATAGGAGGAATTGTGTTTGAAATTTCCTGCTCCATGGGAAAGTCTGCTGGATACTATGGGCCTGTAGGCTGAAGATGGGTGTTGAAGAACTCTCAGTGACTGTCCAGGCAGCGAGATGTCTCTGTCAATTCTAGAGTTTTGAAAGTTGCTTACAATGCACTTCTTGTTAACTTAGGTAATATTATATCCTTGTGGAGTCTTTGATGGTGTTAAAGAATAGGTAGTTACAATATAGTTTTTCTTAGTTATAATAAAAGGTAAAGTAGATATAAATGTTGTAACTGTTATTCTTTCTTGATACCTGTTTTGTTATATGCAATTTCTCTGTTAAAGTTAAAACCTTCCTTTTTATTTAAACAGAAAAGGGAAAATGGTGTGGAAATCCTTCTGTATATGTGTTGCTTTGGCCTGTGATAGGATAGAACAGAGATAGGTGGGGAAAACTAAACTGAATGCTGAGAGAAAGAAGGCAGAGTAAGGAGAAGCCATGTAGCTGCTACCAGGGACTGACATGCTGGAACCTTGCTGGGAAGCCACAGCCATGTGGTGATACACAGACAAATAGAAATGGGTTAATTCAAGATATAAGAGTGATCTAGAAACATGCATAAGCTAATAGGACAAGCAGTGATTTAATTAATACATTTTTTGAGTGATTATTTTGGGTCTGAGAAGCTGAAAATGAACAAGTGCCCACTGCAAACACATTTTTATATTGAATTTGCTCGTGTTTGTGTGTGTGTGTGTGTGTGTGTGTGTCTGTGTCTCTGTGTGTGTGTGTCTGTGTTTGTGTGTTTATTTTCTGTAAGATGAATAGCTGGTGAGGATTTTCTCCCGCACCGCATGTTGTCTACTCCTTGGGTAACTCTTTGTTCCATTTGCTGAGCAGGAGTTCACCACAGCCATCTTTTTCAGCCTTTGTTCTGGGGATATGGGTCTGTGTAGATCACGTGCTCTCCAAGACCTGAGCCTTTGCTTGTGCTGAACTTAATCTGCTCATGTCTGACTCTCACAATCATTTATCATGTGCTTCCGATCCTATTTTACTTTGAAGTTTTCTGTATATATTTATTTATTAAAAAGTTTCCAAACCAGGTGTGTTGTATCATCCCTTGATCCCAGCACTCATGAGGCAGAAACATGCAAACCTCTGAGTTAAAGACCATCCTGGTTTATATAGTAAGTTCCAGGCCAGTTTGGGTGATGTAGTGAGATTCTGCCTGTCTTAGTTACTATGATAAAACACCATGGCTAAAACAAAGAAAGGATTCATTTTATTTACCATTCTCAGGTCACACTCAGATCATTGAGGAAAGCCAAGGCAGGAATTCAAGATAGGAACCTGGAGGCAGAAATTGAGACTCTGTGAAGGAATGCTGCTTACTCGGCTTCCTTCCTTCTCACTGCTCGCTCAGCCTGCTGTCTTATCATGCATAGTACCGTCAGTTGTGGGTGGTGCTGCCTTCAGTGAGATGGAACTCCCACATCAATCATTGAGAGAATATCCTAAATATTTGCTTATACACCAGTCTCATAGAGGTATTTTTTCAATTAAGATTTTCAAATGTGTCTAGGTTTATGTCAAGTTGACAAAATCGCCTAGTAAACTCTCTAAAGGCAAACACAATAAAAATAAATAAAAAACAAAATGCTTCCATGCACATAGCTCAGCGCTGTTACTATATTCATCAGTTCCACATGACGTGGTTTTACACATGTATGTCTAATTTTCCCTCCCAGACCCTGGGCTTCCCATGGGTCTGTGATCAGGGCTGTTTGTCTCTGTGATCATGAAGACATGTAGACATTGCAGAATCTCAGGAAATAGTTGTTGAGTATATGATGGAATGGACATGACTATTTGAAATACTATGTTTTATAATTAGGCTTTTCTCTTTCTACTCTAAGGAATAGTAAGAGAACATAAAGGAGCATTGGATTATAATGTCCTTCACATTCAGTGCACTGATGAGGAAAGGGGCCTCAGCAAGGAGAAATGATGAGCCATATGCCAGTATGGCAGCTGCTCATGCAGATAGTCATCACAGTCTGAACTGAGCCTCCAAAATCTATCAGGCATTAAGGCAGAGGATGCTAATATAAATTAATAGCAATTCATCTTCTCATTTGGCAAGGGCACATGACTTTCGCCATCTGAACTTGCATTGTTATATCCTTCTCCACACTGTGAGCTTTTTTTTTCCCATGTGAGAGGGCAAAATGAAGGCTTATAAACACATCAATTCCTGCCAAGGACTGTCTTTGTTATTGCTTGTTTGCTCTTCTCATTCATGAGTTGCTGGTGGAGGCTGTGGTTGGAGACCAGAGTACGGAGGATTGCCCCAGGTGAGATCATTCTTATTTTTTAATGGTCTATTATGCACAGTACATTTTTCCCAGATGGACTAGACGGTGAGGAGAATGTTGGCCAGGACGAGCTTTCTTGAGGAAGTCAAATGATCACTTTCTGTCAGCATATCTGGCTTCCGACTGTGATGGTATTCTCCACTGCTGCCCCTAACCTCATCGTCTTTATCTTGGGACTCATTTAGCATGCCAGAACACTTCTCAAAGTCCCATGTGACTCTACAGTGGCCAGAAGTCTTCTCAAACGGTTTGAAATAGCTTAGATTCAATGCAGAAGTCATCGCTTAGAGTGAACTTTCCCCTTATTGTTTGACTATTCTCATTGATGATCACCTCTTTTCACTTTCCCACCTAAGAAGAAAACCACCAACCAATCAATAAAAAAGCAAAATCCAAACCCTCAAAGATGTTACTGAACGAGAAACAAGATATAGGGGAACTTGCCTTGCACAATAGAATAAGTCAGGTACACAATTAACCAAGTCGGGTATGTGGTTGAAGCTGCATAAAAAGAACTTCGGTACTGAGTTCAAGCCCCAGGGGTGGTTTATTGACTGTGTGACTTAGGGCATATTTTTTCCACCTACTAGTTCTCTGTCTTGATATCAAATGGGCACTTGTTAAGGATATTAGAAGCTCAAATCAAAGTTGAAATTTAATGAGATAATTTAGAAGCCTGAGTTCTTTTTTCCATCCAATTTGCTAAGAGGAGACATGTTTTACTGTCGTGATAAATTACATTTTCAAGTTTTGTTCTGTGGTGTTTTTCTGAGTTCTCGCATCCAGCCAGAGGGACTCTGTGCTCACTCACAGTCGTTCTTCATTGTTATGACATTGCACACCATGTTTCCTTCACCTCCTTGCTCTACTAGGCCATGATCCTGTTGACTGGCACTGAGTCTTGACACATATTTACTGGCAAAGCTATTTATAGCAGGCATCTGTTTATGGCCAATGCCTATACCCTGACATTTCTTAATAATTTTTAATATCATTCCTTTTCAAAGTAAAGAATATCATATATTTTGATGATGAACATCAGAATCATTTTAAAATTTTTCTCTTTGATGATTGCAGCCTTGAATGTTATCACTGATTTCCTTGTCATTCCATAGCAGCTCTGTAGAGGGCCTGCTTGTTCGGGGTTTCTGTCCTGCCCAGTTCCCACAATCATTAGGTCCCAAAGAATCAAACAGAGGTCTATATAAGTTTATAAACGGGTTGGCCCATTAGCTAAGGCTTCTTATCAGCTCTTGTAACTTATATTAACCTATTATTCTTATCTATGCTAGCCACATGGCTCAGTACCATTTTTATCAGAGCAGGTCACATCCTGCTTCTTCCATGGTCTGGGCAGGACTGGGGAAAGAGCTTCCTTCTTCCCAGAATACTCCTGTTCTCATTGCCCCACCTCTACTTCCTGCTCGCATAGTTTTTGTGATTACCCCCTCTTTTTCACTACACATGTAATGGCTCTCTCTCTCTCTCTCTCTCTCTCTCTCTCTCTCCTCATGCTCTCACACAATGTTCAGAGGCAATAACTTATAAAAACAAATACATTCCTGAAGCTATGTCCAATGTTGCTCTGAGAGAGTAATGTCTTGAACGAATATTATTGCCTCCGAAATGTGTAACTCCCTTTGCCTGCCTCCCAACAGCACATGTTGAAGAATATCACTGTTCTTTCATGGCTTTCTAAGACTGCACATTCTGATTCTCATGTAGGATGATTCCTCCACCCAGAGTCAGCTCATCTCAGCCAACTCAATGATAGAAACTACCTCAGCCAAGCCCGGGAGGGCTAGTCTCATACAGCTAAATGACTCCTTACTCTTCCATATGGGGAGCACCCTAGGCTGACTGTGGTAGCCGCCAGACCAAGGTCACCTTGCAGACTTGCTGTGGAAGGCAACTATTTAGAAAAACAATAGCAAAATGTTTTTGGTTTCAACCTCCGATTCATTTGTAGATTGCCCCAGGAAAAACGGCTATCTCTCCTGCTGAGATGCGAATGCTAGGGCAGATGCTAGGAGACAAAGCACGAGGAGGGATTAGATTCAAGGAGACCCCAAGGAGAAGGCAGAGCGAAAAAATACAGAGACAAGGGAGGAGAAGAGAGAGCAAAAAGGAACAAAGGGAGTTTTACAGGGAGACAGGACAAGAATTGAAGGAAGAAGAAAATATAGCAGTACAGAGAGGGAAATAGCAAGGAAATCAGGGAGAAGAAATGGTCATTAGGAAGCCTTAGGAAGCAAAGGGAATTTAGGCAAATAGAATAAATGTAAAGCCTTTTTAAGCTGTGATGGTGTGAAGCCTTGGTTTCTTTCCACGCGTCTCCGAGCACATCTGGGGAAAAGCTTAAACTTCTATGT
>JAQHUG010000059.1:2497797-2512648 GCA_028555095.1 Dicrostonyx torquatus
CCTAAAATGACTCCCTTAAGTAGATATCTTATTCCCTTCTCCAATATCCACCCTTCCTCCATCTCCACCCTCCCACAACCCCAGGCTCTCCCCAGTTCTTCCCTTCTCCCTTCTACCCCATCCCTTTTGCCTACCCCCATCTCCAACTCCTACCTCCACCCCATCCCCACACCCGTGCTTCCAACTTTTGTTTGGCGATCTTGTTTGCTTACGATTTCCAGGAGGATCTATAGCTCCTTTAAGCTAGTTGAATGGGGTGGTCCAGAGGACAGAGAATAGAAAAATTCCCTGGGAGTTTCAACCTTCATCCTCAGTCAGACAGTTTTTGTAGTGCTCTGTTGTGATTTGCAGTACTGAGTGATTTAGGCCAGAAAAGAAGGTAAAATTTAGACCAACACATTTCAGCCTTATCATCTTAGGGACAGTCTGATGCCAAGACTTTACCAGAATGGACGCTCATCAGTTTTTCCACAGCTTTGTCACATTGAAGAGCTAGGAGATGACTATGCTCAAGTCAGAGATAGGAAAGTGAGGCATAGAGCTTAGCCTACTGATCCCACACACTGTTGGACAGCTGAGGCCTGTAGATGGAGACCGTTCATTTATTTCCTGGCTGCCCAGACCCAAAATAATCACAAAGAAACTATATTGATTATAACACTGCTTAGTCTATTAACTCAGGCTTCTTATTAATTAACTCTTACATCTTAAATTTACCCTCTATTACTTTGTATTTTACTATGAGGCTCTTAATTCATGCGTAAGGTTCTGGTGCATCTCTCTTCTTTGGCAGCTACATGATATCTCTCTGACTCTTCCTTCTTTTCTGCTCTATCTCTGCTTGGAATTCCTACCTTACTCTGTTCTGCATTGCTATAGGCCCAAAGAAGATTCTTTATTAACCAATGGTGTAATAAAACATATTTACAGCATACAGAGAGGGAATCCCACATCACCTCCCCTTTTCTTTCTAAATAAAAAGAAAGGTTTTAACTTAACATAGCAAGATTATATAAAACCAAACAGTTATCAAGCATCAATTATAGTTACAATATTTAGTTCATTTTCATTTGGCAAATTAAGGAAAATACTCTTTATTTATTCTATTTTTGTGAGTCTAAATATTTACACCTAACTATTTTTTAAAATTATATTTATCTTTCATCAATTCCATCAAAGACTCCAGAAGGATATAATATTACCTAAGTAAACAGAAAGTGCATTGTAAGCAGATTCAAAAGCTCTAGAATTGACAGAGACATTTTGCTGCCTGGATAGTCACTCAAAGTTCTTCTGTAACATTGGGGAATCCATTTCAGCCTCCATGGCCATAATATCTGGCATACTTTTCCATGAAGCAGGGACTTTTTTTTTCTTTTAAAGAAAAATTTACATTTACTCCCTTTGTTCCCGGCCCTCCCGCTCCCCCACTACCCTACCACCCTCCCCCTGCTTCCTTAAGATGGGGCAGGATACCCTGCCCTATGGGAAGCCCAAGGCCCTCCCCCCTCCATCTCGGTCTAGGAAGATGTGCCTCCATATAGAATAAGTTCCCAAAAAGCCAATACATGCAGAAGAGCTAGGTCCCAGTGCCATTATCATTGGCTTCTCAGTCAGTCCCCACTGGCAGTCACATTCATAGGGTCCAGTTAGGTCATATGCTCATTCAGTCTTGGTCCAGCTGGATTTGATGAGCTCCCAATAGATCGAGCACACTGTCTCTGTTGGTGGGCCAGTCCCTCACGGTCCTGACTTCCTTGCTCATCTTCTCCCTCCTTCTGCTCTTCCACTGGACCTTGGTAGCTCAGTCCCTTGTTCTGATGTGAATGTGGGTCTCTGGCTCTATCTCCATCCATCATGCGAAATTTCTATGGTGACGATTAAGATATTCAACAAAGTAACTATGGGGCAAGTTCAGTTCAGGCACCCACTCCTCTGCTGCCCAGGTATCTAGCTGGGAGATCCCTGTGAATACCTGGGATCCCCTCTAGAGACAAGTCTCTTGCAAATCTTAAAATGACTCCTATTAATGTAGATATCTTATTCCCTTCTCCAATATCCACCCTTCCTCCATCTCCACCCTCCCACAACCCCAGGCTCTCCCCGGTTCTTCCTTTCTCCCTTCTACTCCCTCCCTTTCACCTACCCCCTCCCCCAATCCCTACCTCCACCCCCATCCCCACTCCCGTGTGAAGCAGGGACTTTCAAAGATAGTTCCACTTACATTCACAGTTTGTCAGTCACTTTCTTCTGTGTCCTGTAGAATGTCTGGTAGAGTCTTTCATGAAGCAGGATCTCTGAAGGACTGTCTCACCTTCTTTAGGCAAGTTGAGCAGTCATTTTTCTGTGGGTCCTGCATGTCCAGTTTATATAGCATACCACCAAGCAATCCAAGTAAGGGAAGTTTCTTGCCCAAATGGGCAGCCTTATCACATTGAAGGCCAATTTCATAACAAGTTTCTTCAATGTCCATCAACCTCTTTGAAGTAATTGGTGCTGCCAAAAACAGATATGTATCACTGTCATGAAAAGTCTTAAGTTCTTAAAACTTTTTAAATGCCATATTCTGTCAGTCTTTGAAGGTTTGAAGAATATATATCCATCTGAAATATATCTCTGTATATCTAGAAAGCCTAACTAACATGACTACAAGCTTGACTATTATAGATGACTATCTATTATCTTGTATTTCTTAATTATACATTATATTTTTAAATGAACCTCACAGACACAATACTTTAATCAAGAGTAGAAATATACATATAACAAAATTGACCTTAAATTTGTATCAATAAACCAAGATCTATACCAATGCAAAGTATTTATTTTTATACCATACCCCTTCTTAAATGCAAAAACAATGAAAACAATCATTTAGAAAATTTAGGTGTTGTTCTGTAGACTACTTCCTGCTGATTGGGGGCACTGTTAATCAGGCCTATCATGGGTAGTAGGTGTGGTAGGTCTATCTCAGTCAGCAGTCATGAAGATGTCATGGATATTAGACCATCTGGGCCATTGCTTCAAGGAGTCTTGCTTGATCAAACTATGTTAGCTGGTAAGGAATCCACAGCTCTCTATCCTCTGTGGAAACAAATGTAGAACCTCTTTCCCAAAGCAACATATCTTTAGAGCAAAATTTTCAAGTCAAGATACCTTTAAAATGTATATGTTGGTTTAACTTAGTAGTTCATACAGTATAATGTCTCTCTATGATTAGATAATTCGCAGTTAAAAAATTCAAAGAAAACACAATAACATGCATAGTCCATACACTGTGTATTCTCCATCATTACATGGCTTATTTTTCTTTACCCCGTTCATCTATGACTGTCTGTCTCTTTAAAGACTTTGATTTATCTTTTTAAGAGTATTTCTTTTTATGACTATCTATACTCTTTTTCTTTTCTCTCCCATGTACACTTATCCAACCCTGTGACCCATTCACTGGTCTTTTTAAGTCTGAATCTGTCTTTGTTGTGCATCTGTAATCATTTTCTGACCAGGAGTGCTTTAAAATGATAAGCAGCTTGGTTGTAGTGGTCCTGGTTGCTGGCTCTGCCTCTCTTAGCCTTTAAGAATGGCAGAGGTACTTTTACTGCCAGCACTGGGACCACTGGGTAGGACTCATCCTTATCACCTCAACTTTGATAAGCAGTTGGCCCATGCTGCCACCAAGTAACTTGCAGCACACTGCCCACAAACCCCAGTGAAGTGCTCAGCCTCCTGAAAGATCCAGAATTGTTCATACAACTAGCACAAACCAGGACGCATTCTTAAAGGAACCGCACAGTTTTTGCCACTACTGCTGAGACAGGAAGCCTTCTCTTAGAGGAATTGTGCTTCTGCTTGCCTCTATCAAACAGAGTCCACTTGATAAAATGGTGCTAACAACCAATTAGCCACGCTCAACTCAGTTCTTTTTGGTGTCTAGCTTCTCAAGCTCTCTCAGGATTTATGGGAATGTAGCTGACCCATGTTGGCACACCATTTCGTATGTGGAGGCTGTTTGTTCTTTTCCCGGCCACCCAGACCCAAGACAATCACACGAGACTATATTAATTACAATACTGCTTGACCTATTATCTCAGGCTTCTTATTAACTAACTCTTACATCTTAAATTAACTCATTCCTATTATTTTGTAATTTCCCACAGGCTTGTGGTTTACCGATAAGGTTCTGGGGTGTCTATCTCCTTCAGAGGGACATGGCGTCTCTCTGACTTTGCTTTCTTTTCTCCTCTATCTCTGTTTGGAATTCCTACCTTGCTCTATTCTGTACTGCCATAGGCCCAAAGCAGATTCTTTATTAATCAATGGTAATAAAACATATTCACAGCATACGGAGGGGAATCCCATATCACAGGCCTGCATCCCTGTCTTCTTAGCCTGACTCAGCACCCATGTGGAGAAAGGACCTGGCCTAGAGCTTCATATAACCGTAAAAACAGGCTTAACATGTTGCTTCAGAACCTTCTCACACACCTGTCTGCCCCTTCATAGCCAGGGGAACGTCAAGGGATTTGAGAGGAACAAGTGGAACCATGACGGCTTCTTGCTTCGTTAGTGCGTCTGAAAACGGCCTACAGGTCTGATCTTTCTATACAGTTTCTCTTTGATTTTCCACTAAGATCAGCAACATTGGCAGATGTGGCTGTGGTATCTGGGATCTGCTCACCGGGCACTCAGTAAGCTTTATGGAAACCATCTCACAGAGTGCCCTCCACACAGGGAGTTGAAGACTTTCTGTCTAGGTCAGGGTTGGACTTGGTTTATGGATGAGTGGTACACTGGAGCTCTCTGAAGTGGGTATAGAAAGATGACTCACTGAGACAGATGATAGAAGCTTCCCTTCATGGATACTTTATAAGGAAATGACAGCAAAGCCTTGATAATCCCTGTGGACAGGCAGGGATGGGGGCCAGGATGAATCAGTGAGACAGCTGCATGGTAAGAATAACTGAAGGGGTTTTGCTTTGAAGTGGATTCCATCAGAGTCTCAGTTATGTAGAAGAGCATTGCCAGGCAAGACCTTCTGAAAGCCTGGTAAATGATTGCATTGAAAGCAATTGGAAGTACTTTTGGTTTTTTGCAAACTACGATTTTATTGACAATCAATCTAAAAGCTGTCTCATATGGAATTGTCCTGAATAGCCGTATTTGACCCCTAAGAACGTAGTTACACATAATACATTCTGAACTGTAGCAACAAATCTGTGATGAAGATAAATTGGATTTCGACTAAATTTTAAGACTTTGCCCACTGTCATGGTTGTCATGGTGATCTCAAAAGGCAGTGAGGTGCCTCAGCTCATACTGTTCTCATACTGTAGCCATGGATAATGGATCCTTTTCTTGTGTCTTTTCTTCCATCTCATCCACCTTGGAAATATTTCCAAACCAAAGAAATTGTCTAGTCTTGGACATGAACCTCTGAAAGGGTAACTCAAGGTAAATCTCTTTTTACTTCACTAATGGCTTGTGTCAGCCATATCTTTTTATAATGGAGCAAAGATGCTAATACCGCATGGATCAAAGAGATTTTATAAAGTGATATTGAATATTAAAGAGCAGGGACAGGTTCCAGAAAGCCAGGGAGATGAACATGGCGCAAGGAGGAAAGGTGTGGTGTCCTTAGACCCACATTCAGGAAGTATGTGAAGATAGCAGCTTTAGAAAGGGCCTCTCAAAGGGGAAAGTCGATTTTCTTTATCACTTCTCATATTCAGTTTTTAGTTATTTATTATGTACTGACTTTATCCTTAGAACTTTACTTATACTAAACTTGTAGCAAATTTATGGACAAATATCTTTATTATTTTAAATGGAGACCTGAGAAAGAGAAGTTACTTGACCCAGTAGAATAACCTGGTTCCAGGTGTGTGATTAGGACAGGAAGGACAGACAAATCTCTTTCCTTGTGAATCTTATCTTTAAGGATATTTCTCAGCAAAGGGTGCATTTGCTCTCCAGTGATGTTTAGTAATGCCTATGGATATTTTAGCTGACACAATTTTGAGTTGCTATTAACATGAAGTGGACAGAAGCCAGGGACTCTGTTAAAACTTTGTAATGTACAGTATGATATCCCACGGAAAGAACTATCTGTCTCAAAATGTCTCTAGTTCCAAATTTGAATAATACTAATCTAGAAATAGGTAGAAAGATTAAAAATTGTGACAAATATCAGATAGCTCATATTAGAAAGACCTGAAGTTAATATCATAGTGTAACATACCTTAGCATAGGCAAGGTTTAGCCAAGAGATTTTCCATGGGACAGTGCATATAGGAATTGCAGGTTTTGTGAAGTGTAGGACTGGTACCTTCTTGCAATATAGTGTCCTGATAGGTGAAGGGATTTGTTTTTGAAATCTGTGGAATGTATCCTGAGATTGTTTTATAAGGGGAGTTCCCAGGCCTTGACAAAATCCTAGCATCATAGTTGGGTATGGAGGGAACACAATTGCTTGATTCTAGACTTACAGCCTAGCCAACGAGGATGCTTGATGGCAAGGACTGGAGAAGGCAGAAAATGGTCCTTAAATGTCCTGGACCAAATGAGACATCTCACAGCACAGGTGAAAGTGAATTTGCTATGTATCACTTACGAGAAAACTTTGAAGAAAATTGTGTGATGAAGAGAATCAAACAAGATCCACCGTGCCCTTAGTGTCAAAATGAACCCACGACAGGGCTCCAGGTAGCACACTCCTAACTAAAGCTTGAGTAGCTGTAGCAATAGCTAGTTTCCTTCTTCATGCCCATGGAGAGCAATGACAGATGAGGTAGAAACGTCTCCTGTTTTCAGAGATGTTCTCATTGGTTGGGGAGACAATTCCCACAGGTGAACTAAACTTTCCAACCCGTAAGCATTCTGTTTTGGACTTTACTTTCAATCATTTCCTTTGTGCATCAGAGTTTGCCTCCACCAACAGTGCCGAGACTAGAGGAAGAGGAATTTATCACCCAGGTTCTTAACGACTTTATTACTATCTGCCCCAAGCAACCCAATATGAACAGCTGGGATTTAATTTTGGTTAATAAGAACACTGCTCTAATATGCCCCTTTAAATGTTTTTAGAATTTATTTAATGTTTTATGGTTGCTTTGTCTAAATGTATGTATGTGCACCACGTGCATGTCTCATGCTCTTGGAGGCTAGATGTGGGCGTCAGCGTGAAAAGGGCATTGGATATCGTGGAAATAGAATTACAAATAGTTGTGAGCCATGATATGGGTACTGAGAATTGAACCTGGGTCTTCTAGAAGAGCAATCACTTCGCATAACAACTGAAGTAACTTTACAGCCTCATTCTTTAAGTCTTCAAAGACCCAGGAAGCTTTATCTAGAATCCAAGCCTTTCACGACTCTTAATAACCATCCTGTAGATATTTGTTATATGTATGACAACTCTTGAGATGCTAGATTGATATTAAAATTTGGTTCACAGTTCTTTTTAAAAACATCCAATTTAGTTTAATACAGAATTTTTGATTAGTTATGTTTTTAAAGGTTAAACAATAATAATTCCACTTTCCCCTGATTGATCTTGCTTATCAGATGTAGGTAGAAATGGCACAGGTTAGAATTTGTGATCTGTGAGATATAAGAAGGGTAACTTTGTTGGAGTTTAGTGGACAAATGCCCCCTAAGGCATCACTGTTTTTTATTCTGCAAACACTTATTGGACTTAGACATGTATCACACCCTGAGGACATGTAATGGAATAAAGTCATAGGGACTGGAAAGTGAACCATTTACCTCTGAAGGATTTGATTGCCCGAGAAACAGTAATTACAACCCAAGTGAGAGGTGCACGAGCTAAACTGATCGTAAAAGGCTGTGAGAGGAGTGAAGACGAAGAGAGGGTTGAATTTTTCCCATTGCTTAAATGGTTCACTACCTGGAAACTCGCTGTATTAGGTGGGAATACAGGAAGAAAGTATATATAAACACTTTCTGTTCACTGTGGATACTTTAGCTGAGATAGGAGTCACAGGAGATCCTAGACCAATAAAAGAGATAACATCTCTCTTTCACAGAACTTCAGATTCACAAGTGAACGTACTATGAAACACATATATAACACATATATGAAACACATATATAACACATATATGCATAAATCCACTTGTTATCACAGACTGATGACTGCAATTGAAAGAGTGCTACCGTGTGAGTCTAGACTATCTCACAGGTTCATGTGTTTAAACTCTCATTTGGTCCCAGTTGTTGCGGCTTGTAGAGTCTGCTGGAGGACGTGGTCACTGAAGATTGATCTTGACTCCACTTTCCTTGTGCTCTGCCTCTTGATTGCAGCTAATGTGTGATTGGCCGCATCTTCCTGGTAACATGCTTTCCTGGCCATGATGGACAGCCTTACACAGAGTTGAGAACCACAATAAACCCTTTGTTCAGTTGGTTCTTGTCAGACATTTGTTGTCAAAGAGAAAAAACCAAGATATCATGGAACAGTCTATATTCATTCCCAGAGTCCATCCTAAGAAGTGGGCATTGTAATCTATGATTCACTGAGGAGGTAACTGAGGCCCCCGCAGCTATAAATTGTCTTTCCAGATTTATACAGCAGGTAAAGTGGCAGATTATACAACAGGTAGACTGGGGATTAGAACCCAGGGCTGCACAAAGCCACGTGCATGCTGTCAAGTGTTAGCCTTTGGAGATGAATGCCATGGCTCACAGCTCCCCCAGCTGCCATGCGGGGGCAGCTGAACTCATGAGAAACATATTTATTAAAACACATTCTTTCTATCCAGCTGGTACGTGTCACCCACTTGGGGACCGATTTCTGCTATCTCCTGTTAATTCTTAAGAGTGGGTTAAGGCCGGTGATTCTGCTGCAGAAGATGAGAGTCCTTCTGAATGAGGCCCCACCCCGATAGCCACTGGGTTCCCTCCTCCCACAGGATATCCAGCGCATGTCCCTGTTACCCACTGCACTGATCATGAAGCCACTGGCCACTGCCATGTGTGTTGCACACATGCCACCATGCCCTTCCTGATGGACACCCTAGGGAAGTTATCCAGCTGTTCCTCAGTCCCGGGGCTGGTGGTTGGTTTTGGATTTGTGTTGACTGTTGATACTTATTTACTGTATAAATATAATTTATCATTTGTATCAAAAAAAAAAAAAAAGAGTGGGTTAATTTTGTCTAGACGCGTGCTTAGAAAGCCTGGTTTGTGTACTCAAAGTCAGTCACTTCAGCTGAGGATGATGTTAGAGGAAGGCGTTCTTGATAGTATTAAGGCATTTCCACGGGCCAGCTCTCAGGGTCCTGTCAGAGTACATCCTGGGTACATGCTCTACACTCCCTTACAGAAGGCAAGCCCATCCTGCCCCTCCTCCCTCTTGCTCTTCTGCTCTTTCCCCCAGGGACCAGCTCTGCATTCCCCCATCTCCCCCCCTGCAAAAACCTCCCACTTGAGTTCTGTTGTCTTGTGTGAGTTCCCTTCCTGCCACGTTTAAACTACAGCATAGGCTTTGATATTTTTATAGTATTGGTTTTTAGGCACCAAAGTAATAGACTAGGAGAATCCAGTGGTTCAGACTTCTGCCATTTAAATTATGAAGATCAGGATTTATATGTATCTGTATTTTATCGTGTTTTTAATTGTGGTACAGAAGCTGGAGGAGGACATTGGATGGCCTCCCCTATCAACTCTCTGCCTTATTCTCTTGAATCAGGTTCTGTCACTGATCCTGGAGCTATGCTGATGGCCAGCAAGACCTTTTCTGTCCGTTACTGCCTTGTGGTTACAAGTGACTCTAGTCATGCCCAATTCTTCATGTGGGCACCTGTGGGTTTGAATTCAGGTACTCATCCTTGCACAGCAAAGCCTCTTACCTGAAAAGTCCTCTCCCCAGGCTCAAAATCTGGATACAAGTTAAAGTTCAGGGATTTATCAATTGTATGTCCTAGATAAAAACGTCTGCTTTCTGCGCCTCGGTCTCCACGGATGAAGTGGAGATAAGTGCTCAGTCCCTCTGCTGTGGGCTTAGGGTACAATGTGCTAGAGTTCGGTCATAATTCCTTTTGGATTTTATTTTCTTAAACAACTGAGATGTGACTCACAAAGCCATTGAGGTTTCTTGAGACAGGATATTAATACACATACACATGCACGCATATGCGCGCATGTGCGCGTGCACGCGCGCGCACACACACACACACACACACACACACACACACCAGATAAGCCTGGAACTGTCTATGTAAAGCAGCCTGGCCTCAACCATGCACAATCTTCTTGCCTTGGTTTCCCAATTTCTCCAGTGCTGAGATTCTGGGAACTACCTTGTCTGCCCCCGATCAGTTTTTAATTCATGTAAAACATTAAAAGGAGTTAGAGACTCACTGTATTCTACCATGTCCTGAATTTTCCCCTTAGCTTTGATAGGAAGGTACTCTGACTTGTTCCATTTTGGAAATTCTTAACTGGCTATAGTTTTATCTCTCTCACAAGGAGAATTCAGAAATGACTGAAAATGTTTTGGTCTGTATCAAGTAGGAGTGGATGGAGGTGCTGCTCTCAGCCAGAACGTAGAGATCAGAATTACCATCGTTCACCTTCAATGGACAGGACAGCCTTCTTTTCCCAGCTGAAAAAAATGTCCACATAGTGCCAAGATCGCACAACCCTGGCTTATATCTGCTGCCACCACACCCATGTGCACTTGCATGTACAACATGCATGTCTGGGTGCACAGCCCCACGAATGACCACGTTGACACAGGCACAGATTTAGTTCTCCACTTCCATGAAAGGAACAGCATACAGAGATTAGAACATGAGTGCGTGCCAGGATGATGTCATGCTGGGGAGACCCACGCCTGCACTGGCGAGACATTCTTTCTGTCCAAGGATCTCGCCGTTTCCGTGCAGGCAGACCCCTCACTACCGCTGCCTCCTCATATCCTGCTCAGGATCCCCCTGGGAGTCCAGGGAAACCTCACAGCAGATGGGGTTTCACTTAGTCACACTCCCTACAGCCAGATCAGATTACATGGCAACAGCTCCGGTGCCTTGAGACCAAAGTTGCCTGGTGTGGTCTCTTGGCTCTTTATCTTCCAAAACCTGGACTCATGCAAAGACTGGCAACTGGGCAAGGGTTGTTTGCAGCTTATGTCCTAAGGAAGGAGGCTGAGAAATACACAGAGCCAAATAACTGCCAATATCCTGTGCTGAGAGCACAGCCTGGATTTACTGTTCATGTTTCATTGTGCTTATCACAAGAGATGATAAGTATTCAGCACGTTTTAAAATAAATACGCAAGTGATAGAAATCTTCATGGAGGTATATGGCATGCGTGTCTTAGTTAATGCTTTTTGCTACAAGAGAATCCCAGGGACTGGGTAGCTGGTAGAGAAGAGAGATTTAGTTTTTATGCTTTTGGAGGCTGTAGAGTTCAAGATCAACACACTGGCAGATGCTGTGATTGGTGAGGACAGTCCTCTCTTGCTTTCACAGTGACTGAAGGAGTCAACACAGTTTTGGGGGCTCCAAGTACAAGGATCCTAATCCAGTTCTCAAGGGACCTATCCTCAAGACATAATAATAATAATAATAATAATAATAATAATAATAATAATAATAATAATAATAATAATAATAATAATGCTTCACATTCTGAGATCACACTGGGGACTAGGCTTTCAGATATAAATTTTGAGAGGAGACAACAAAAAATTCATTTTACTGTGGTTTTTACAAACTAATACTGGATCTTAAAAAAAAAATGAGCAACTCAAATAGGCCCGCTATTGTCTTAAGTGTCTCACTGTCTCTTGTAATCCACAAGTAGCAGTTGTAGATTGTCATTTTGTCACAGTTGATACTGTGAAGGTCCACTGAAGCAGGCTCAATCAAGAGGGAGCAAGCTGTTCTCAGTAAAAAAGCTAGGATTCCAGCCTGGGTCTCACTGCATTCCAGATCTAGATTCTAATACTACACAAAATGCCTCTTCCTGGGCCCTTCTGTTCTGAGGAGAGAACTAATCTGTAGAAAGTATGGGAAACCCAAGAGCTGTCAGCTACTGGATGACGCCAGGATCCTTGAGTGAGAGTCCTCTTGGCACCAAACTTTAGCAATACGGTTTAGATTCAAAAGACTCCCATGGCACCTAAACATCTGTCCATGCCTCCCCCAATAAGTACCTGGGGCTGTACTGTCCTGTTTCTATGTGTTTCCTGCATGCTTATCATAAAGTTAGACACCAGAGACCTTCACTTGTAGTATTACTATTCTTCAGAATTTTAGGTAATTATGAAAAACAGAAGGTGTCTCTAAGTGAAGGAGAAGTCTTAGAGCAGAGAGAGATAGGAGGCAAAAGACATCCAGTTTGATGCTCAACTGTGGCAAAGGTTATCTGATTTACTCCTGAGTAAGTAACAAAATTACTAAAAGCAAAGAAGTTTGGGAAGTGCTCTGGTAGGCACTCTGAGTGTGCGGAGTCATGCAGGCATAGGGGAGAATCCAGGAGCAGTGTTCAGGGCACAGGGAGATGGGAGCTTATGAGCAGAGAGCAGAGAGTAGCTCAAATTCAGTGGCTTTTCTAACCTTCCCCAAATACCAACGTCATTTTGGGACATTTTTCAGATAACATTTGTTTATATAACTGTCCATAGTTGGCCTTGGCAAGAATTTGTTGCTCTTCTGTAGTGAATTTGGTATCATCATTAACCTGTGTGCTTGTCAGCAGATGACGAAATTCTACTAGGCATGTGTCTCTCAAAGCTGCACTCCCCGTAGAAACTCCACTACCCATTCAAATCCTCCACAAATCCTGTGGTAAATGCCAAACGGGCACTGAGAACCTAGCTGTCTATCTGCTCTATTGCTTGCCAAGGACTCTCTAATAAACTTATGTCTTTTCTCCTTTAATCTCCAAGGAGACTGATAGCTGGTTTGAATTTTCAGAGAAGTTTGGATTGTGGCATTGCCATTACTTGAAGGCTTGGTCCCCTCTGCCCATCAGTTTTTGTGGAAGGGAGCAATGGTGGTGAAGAGAATTTCAGTGGGCACTCAAAATGCACTCGCTCTATAGTCTATTTTTGGATATGAAGCAAAGCCACATGGAAGAGATTTAATAATGTTAACAAATGACACAGTGACAAGCAGCAGAGCCAGACAGCGTTTCTTTCCACACCCCAGTGATGCACTTTCAGTAGCTCACAGTTCTGGGAAGAACGCCTTCTCATGCTGTCTAAAATGCAACGTCAGCTTCCGGTGCTCAACCCAAGTGTCACCTGCTCTTTCAATCATTCCTCAGCCTTCAGCTGCAAATGTTTTATCTGTGCTTGTACGCCCTAACTTCCTCACTTTGCCTGGGGTCTGTGTAATTGCTTCCATATGCACACTCCCATGTGATTGTAAAAATGAGGAGAGAAACATTTATTACAAGCTTTTATGTGTCAGGTACTGAGATAATTGTTTTATATGTTGAATTTCATGGAATCTTCTTAAATAGACTACAAACAGATGCTAATGTCCCCATATTAAAAATTAGTCAAAAGCAAATCCTAGATTTTAAGTATTTGGAGAACTGAAAATTTTTTTTATCATGTCTCATGTTCTAGAAGCTTCCCAGTTACAATAGGAATAGGGTAACTTTCATTGAAACCTTCCACTTCCTCCTTTTTCTGGCTCAAGTACTATAATATCTATTCAAATTTTATTTTATATTAGAAAAACATACTATGATAAGTTAGCAGTGATGTATCCTAGGAACAAAGCCATTGAACATCTTAAGTTCTTGTTTCGGCTCTTACTACAGGATAAGAGCTGTGCATTGTTCTTGGTTTCACTATGATAGAATCCTTGCTGATGTCATTGATTATTCCAGGATTAGATTTGCAAATCTCTGTTTCCAAGAAGCTGTGTGTCACAGTGTGGGCACATCTTGGACCTCTGGGCTACTCCATTTTCTGCCTTCAGTCTTTTTTTTTCCCTCTTGACCTTTAAAGAACACAATGACTGTATCTTGATGACACAGCTTATGAAACACAGACCTTCCAAAAGTCTTTCCCACTATTCAAACCCTCTTTCTCTCTTTCTGAGTGTAAATGTGTGTACATACACATGCATGCTCTGGGGGATGGAGGGAAAAGGGAGAATGGTTTCCATTCTGTGGTCTGGTGTCCACTCTATTGGAAGAATTCCGCTCAAGCTCTTCATTTGCACAGTTCAGAATGGAGCCTTTTATTTTGGAAAGGTGGGTATGGAAAATTCAACTTTCTCGCCAATGGTTAATATGCCTATTCCCTTTAAAACTGCCAAGGGAATGAGTATTTGTTAGCTCTTGTGAGTTAAAGGCACTGACTTTCCTACTAAAAAGAATGTGAGTCCATGGATATATGATGAAACCATCTTTATTGTTCCCAAGAGAGGACCCTGTTTGGCCCTAGTGAGTTAAGAACAATGTTAAAGTTCATTGAACTATAGTCTTCTGAGCTGGGTGGTGGTGGCACACGCCTTTAATCCCAGCACTCGGGAGGCAGAGGTAGGCAGATCTCTGTGAGTTCGAGACCAGCCTGGCCTACAAGAGCCCGGATAGCTCAGTCAGTAGAGCATCAGACTTTTAATCTGAGGGTCCAGTTATTCAGGGTTCCGAAGAGGCTCCTACCTGAAAATCATGGGCGAGAGAAAGGAACGAGACCAAGCAAAATCTCTCTTGTCAAGGTCTCTCTTTATTGGAGAACAAAGCCAAATATATAGCCCCAGAACCTGTGGGGCTGGTTCTGGGGTGGGGGTCGGTAGTCAGAGAGCAGCGGGAGTTGAGGGTGATAAACACCTTGGGGCAGAGAGCAGGATATGCAAACTTTCCTTT
>JAQHUG010000059.1:2517340-2541808 GCA_028555095.1 Dicrostonyx torquatus
GGAATGCTAAAGAGGGGAATCTCTGTAAACTTCCTGGAGGCTATGGCTTTCTTATCTTAGTAAATTTCCTAGAGTCAAAATTCCTAGCTGGCTCTGTTAAGCATTCTAAGTTAAAAGGTCTTATATGACCTTCTGTAAATATTAGGGCGAATGGTCCCTGACATATCTGTAATTATTAGGGGGAATGTTCCCTGACAGTCTTCATCATTATGCAAAGAAATTTTACATCTTTTAGGAGAGGATATAACAGTCATTGAATAGTGATGAGATCTATCTGTTATCTATCTATCATCTATCTATCTAATCTTTCTTGTTAATACATAGCCTCCTATTATTTTCTATGTGTTGAACATTGTGCTCAGAAGTGATAGATTTAGATGAACCATGGTTCCAACAGCTAAGAGAAGCTAGGCAAGCAAACATGACAATTGCAAACCAAGTGCTGTGACACTGTAAACTGAGCATGTAGAAACCAGTGTGGCTGAAATGTGGGAAAATCTTGCTAGAGAAACATATACTTGAACATAATTTCCAGTTGAGGAGAAGAAACGATGGAGTGTGAGAGGCCAAAGGCTCAACTCTTCCCAGCTTGAGCTGAGAACATGCTGCATTAGAGGCACGGCCTTGGTTGGAGATCTCACTGGTGATACACACTACCCTGAAAGATTCTCCTCAACTCTTTTCTAAGAATATGATAAGAAACCATTCCAAGGTGTCAACAAGGAATAAGGGTAACTTCATCCTTTAGAAGCATCAATCTGCCTGCAGTGGACGCTGTGGAGCAGAGTCAAAAGCAAGGGGCAACTTAGATTCAGAGCCACTGATGAGGACCATTCTAGTCAGTCAAGTAAGAGAGAATGGGGACTTGGTGCACAGTGGGCGTTTTGAGATGTTCTTGGTTAGGTTCACAATGGTGATGCCATTCACTAGAATAGTGGGAGGATAAGAAGGAAGAATGAAGGGTGACCCAGTAGTGTTAGGTCAGGAATAAGGATTGCAGTGGCTCAAGGGCTCCTATTTGGGTTGACTACACAGAGAGTCCCTACACTTTGTGGGCTTCCCTATATGGTCCACCTTTATTTGCGATTTAGACAAGTGTAGGCAAGGTCCATGCCTGGAAGCTGTATACCCATTGTTTTTATTTGATTTGATTCATAGCAGGAAGTAACCAAGCTACTTACATAGAAACAGCACTGTATCTATATAATGGGAATGCAGTCTGCTTGCATTCATCTATTACTGAATTTTCTTTAGCTGTTTCGTGAACTTAGGTGAGAAATTCAAGCCATCTATAATTCAATATCCACATTTAAAAATAGGAGTTGTAATTGTTACTTGACAGATTTCTTGTAAAAAAAACAAATTTTTAGATTTATATGTAAAAGAGCAGACATCTGATAAATACTGATTAATATTCTAGGCTGATTTTGATTCATTTATTTGTCTTTAAAGTATAAAATTCTTAATGGATACATTGTACATTGTGGATTCAGAAACCTGTTCTGAAGAGGATAATCTATTTGTAGCTAGAGCTGATATGTGTGCTTTTTTATCCACCAGAATTCTTTCTTTTTTATTACTTTAAAAAATACCAATCCAAATTTTCCCACTTCCTTTCCTCCTCCCCCCCTTCCCCACTCCCTCTACACACCCTTCGCTAACCCATCCAATATTAAGAGAGGGCAAGGCACCTCGCCCTGTGGAAAGTCCAAGGTCCTATCTACTGCATCTAGGTTGAGCAAGGTATACATTCAAAAAGAATAGGATCTCAAAAAGCTAGTACATGCAAGTAGAGACAAATCCCAGTGCTGTTGTCATTGGCCACACAGTCTGCCCAAACTGTCAACCATATTCAGAGTGACTAGTTTGATCCCATGATCGTTCATTCCCAGTCCAGTTGGAGTTGGTGAGCTCCCATTAGCTCAGGCACATTGTCTTAGTGAACCCCATGGGTGAACCCCTCATGGTCTTGACCTCCTTGCTCATAATCTCACTCCTTCTAATCTTCAACTGGACTGTGGGAGCTCAGTCCAGTGCTCCGATGTGGGTCTCTGTCTCTGCTCCCATCTGTTGTTGAATGAAAGTTATATGGTGATATTTAAAATAATCACCAGTCTGATTACAGGGCAAGGCCAGTTCAGGTACCCTCTCCTCTATTGCTTAGGGTCTTAGCTAGGGTCATCTTTGTAGATTCCTGGGAATTTTTCTAGAGCCAGGTTTCTTGCTAACCCCCACAAGGCTCCCTCAATCAAGCTATATCTTTCCTTGCTCTCATATCTGTCATTCCTCCACCTCAACTATCCCATTCCCTCAAGCTCACCTCAACTCTCCCCTTCTTCCCTCTTTTCCCCCTTCTCCCCTTCCTCCTACCCCCTGATCCCATGCTCCCAAATTTTGTCTGCTTCCAATTTCCAGGTAAATCTATATGTTTTTATTTGGGTTCACCTCATTAGTTAGCTTCTCTAGAATTATGAACTATAGGCTCAATGTCCTTTGTTTACGGCTAGAATCCACTTTTCATACATACATACCATATTCATTTATTGGGGTCTAGGTCTCTAAATTCTCTCTCAGCTTCTTTATCCTCACTCAGGATAGTGTTTTCTAATTCCATCCATTTGCATGCAAAATTCAAAATGTCATTTTTTTTTGTACCACTGAGTAGTACTCTAATGTGTAGATGTACCACAATTTCTTTATCCATTCTTCCATTGAGGGCATTTATGTTGTTTCCAAGTTCTGGCTATTACAAATAATGTTGTTATGAACATAGTTGAACAAATGCTTTTGTAGTATGATTGAGCATTTTTTGGGTATATGCCCAAGAGTGTTATTGCTGGATCTTGAAGTAGGTAGATTCCCAATTTTCTGGAAAAGACCCACACTGATTTCCAAAGTGGTTGCACAAGTTTGCAATCCCACCAGCAATGGATGAGTGTTCCCCTTATTCCATATCCTCTCCAGCATAAGCTATCATTAGTATTTTTGATTTTAGCCATTCTGACAGGTGTAAGATGGTATCTCAATTTGCATTTCCCTGATAGCTAAGGAAGTTGAACATGTCTTTAAGTATTTTTTGACCACTTGAAATTCTTCTGTTGAGAATTCTCTGTTTAGTTCAGTGCCCCATTTTTTAATTGTGTTATTTAGATTTTTTAATGTCTAATTTCTTGGGTTCTTTATAAATTTTGAAGATCAATCTGATGTGGGGATGGTGAAGATCTCCCATTCAGTAGGTTTCCTTTTTGTCTTATTGACTGTGTCCTTTGCTTTACAGAAGCTTCTCAGTTTCAGGAGGTCCCATTTATTCATTGTTGTTCTTATTGTCTGTGCTACTGGGGTTATACGTAGGAAGTGCTCTCCTGTGCCCATGCATTGAAGGCTACTTTCCACTTTCTCTTCTATCAGGTTCAGTGTGTTCAGGTTTATATTGAGGTCTTTAATCCATTTGTTCTTGAGTTTCATGCATGGTGATAAATATGGATCTATTTTCTTTTTTTTGAGTACTGTAATTTTTAATTGTCATTCTTCTACAGGTTGACATCCAGTTATGCCAGCACCATTTGCTGAAGATGCTTTCTTTTTTCCATTGTATAATTTTAGCTTCAAAAATCAAATGTTCATAAGTGTGTGGATTAATATATGGGTCTTCAATTTGATTTCATTGGTCAACATCTCTGTTTTTATGCCAATACCAAGCTGTTTTCAATACTGTAGCTCTGTAATAGAGCTTGATGTCAGGGATGGTAATACCTCTAGAAGTTCCTTTATTGTATAGAATTGTTTTGGATATCCTGGGATTTTTGTTTTTCCATATGAAGTTGATTATTGTTCTTTCAAGGTCTGTGAAGAATTGTGTTGGGATTTTGATGGGGATTTCATTGAATGAATAGATTGCTTTTGGTAGGATTGTCATTTTTACTATGTTGATCCTTTCTACCCAAGAACATGGGAGATCTTTCCATTTTCTGGTCTCTTCTTCAATTTCTTTCTTAAAAGACTTAAGGTTCTTGTCAAAGAGATCTTTCACTTCCTTGGTTATTGTTACCCAGAGATACTTTATGTTATTTGTGGCTATTGTGAAAGGTGATGTTTCTCTGAATTCTCTCTCAGCTTCTTTATCCTTTGTGTATAGGAGGGCTACTGATTTTTTTGAGTTGATCTTGTATCTTGGCACATAACTGAAGGTTTTATCAGCAGTAGGAGTTCTCTGGGAGAGTTTTTGGGGTCACTTATGTACACTATCATATCATCTGCAAATAACAAAATTTTGACTTTTTCCTTTCCAATTTGAATTCTCTTGATCTCCTTATGTTGTCTTATAGCCATTGCTAGAACTTCAAGCACTATGTTGAAGAGATATGGAGAGAGTGGACAGTCTCGTCTTGTTCCTGATTTTAGTGGGATCACTTTGAGTTTCTCTTCATTTAATTTGATGTTATCAGTAGGCTTGTTGTATATTGCTTTTATTATATTTAGATATAATCCATGTATCCCTAATCTCGCAATATCTTTATCATGAAGGGGTATTGAATTTTGTCAATCATTTTTTCAGCATCTAATGAAATGATCATATGTTTTTTCTTTCAGTTTATTTATATGATGGATTACATTGATAGAGTTTTGTGTGTTGAACCAGTCCTGCATCTCTCGGATGAATTTTATTTGAACATAATGGATGATTTTTTTGATGTGTTCTTGGATTCCGGTTGCTAGTATTTTATTGAGAAGTTTTGTATCGATGTTCATGAGTGAGATTGGTCTGTAATTCTCTTTCTTGGTTGAGTCTTTGTCTGGTTTTTGTATCAGGGTAACTATAGCCACATAAAATGAGTTTTGCAACAACCCTTCTGTTTCTATTATGTGGAACACATTAAGGAGTATCAGTATTAGCTCTTCTTGGAAGTTCTGGTAGAATTCTGCACTAAAACAATCTAGCCCTCGGCTTTTTTTGGTTGGGAGGTTTTTGATGACAGTTTCTATTTCTTCACGACTTATATGTCTATTTAGATTGCTCACCTGGTCTTGACTTAATTTTGGTATATGGTATCTATCTAAAAAATTTGTCCATTTCTTTTACATTTTCCAGTTTTGTGAAGTACAGGCTTTTGTAATAAGATCTAATGATTCTTTGAATTTCTTCAGTATCTGTTATTATGTCCCCCTTTTCTTTTCTGATTTTGTTAATTTCTATGTTCTCTCTCTGCCTTTTGATTAGTTGCATAAGGGTTTGTCAATCTTGTTGATTTTCTCAAAGAACCAGCACATTGTTCCATTGATTCTTTGTATTGTTTTCTGTGTTTCTATTTTGTTGATTTTAGCCCTCAGTTTGATTTATTTCCAGTCTTCTACTCCTCCTGGGTGAGTCTGCTTCTTTATTTTTTCTAGAGCTTTCAGGTGTGCTGTTAAGTCTCTAACGTGAGCTTTCTCCATTTTCTTTATATGGGCACTTAGTGCTATGAACTTTCCTCTTAGCATTGCTTTAGTAGTGTTCCATAAGTTTGGATATGTTGTGCCTTCATTTTCATTGAATTCAAGGAAGACTTTGATTTCTTTCTTTATTTCTTCCTTGACCTAGGGATGATTCAGTAGTTGACTATTTAGATTCTATGAGTTTGTGGGCTTTTGGAAGGTAGTATTGTTGTTAAATTCTAACTTTTCTCCATAGTAATCCGATAAAACACAGGTGGTTATTCCATTTTTTTTGTATTTGTGGATGTTTGCTTTGTTACCTAGTATGTGATCAAGTTTAGAGAATGTTCCATGAGATGCTGAGAAGAAGGTATATTCTTTTCTGTTTGGGTGAAATTTTCTATAGCTATCTGTTAAGTCTGTTTTGATTCATTACATCTGTTAGTTTTTCTTATATCTCTGTGAAGTTTCTGTCTGGTTGACCTATCCATTGGCAAGAGAGGAATGTTGAAGTCTCCTACTATTATTGTGTGGGGTTTAATGTACGATTGGTTTTAATAATATTTCTTTTACATATGTAGGTGCTCTTATATTAGGGGCATAAATATTCAGGATTGAGACTTCATCTTGATGGATTTTTCCTGTGATGAGTATGAAGTATCCTTCTCCATCTCTTCTGGTTTATTTTATTTTGAAATCAATTTTGATAGATATTAGGGTAGCCACACCCACTTGTTTCTTAGGTTCATTTGATTGGGATACCTTTTCCCAACCTTTTACTCTGAGGTAGTGTCTGTCTTTGAGGTTGAGGTGTTTTTCTTGTAAACAGCAGAATGTTGGATCCTGTTCCCATATCCATTTTCCCTAACCTGTGTCTTTTTATAGCTGAATTGAGTCCATTGATATTAAGTGATATTAGTGATCAGTGGTTGTTAACTCCATCTATTTTTTTTTGGTGGTAGTGTTTGTGTGTTTCCCTCCTTTGGGTTCTGTTGGTTGAGATTATGTCTGTGTTATTGTGGGTATTGTTAGCTTCCTTGGGTTGAGGTTTTCCTTCTAGTACTTTCTGTAAGGCTGGGTTTGTGGATAAGTATTGTTTAAATCTGTTTTTGTCATGGAATATCTTGTTTTCTCCACTGATGGTGAAAGAAAGTTTTACTGGATATATATAGTAGTCTGAGCTTGCATCCATGGTCTCTTAGTGTCTGCAGCACATCTTTCCAAGACCTCTGGCTCTCATGGTTTCCATTGAGAAGTCAGGTGTAATTCTGGTAGGTTTACCTTTATATGTTACTTGACCTTTTTCTTTTGTAGTACTTAATATTCTTTTTTTATTCTGTATGTTTTATGGTGAGGGGATTCTTTTTGATCCAGGCTATTTGGTGTTCTGTAAGCTTCTTGTACTTTCATAGGGATATCCTTCTTTAGGTTGGGAAAGTTTTCTTCTATAATTTTGTTGAATATATTTTCTGTGCCTTTGGGCTGGAGTTTTTCTCCTTCTTCTACCCCTATTATTCTTAGGTTTGGTCTTTTCATGGTGTCCCAGATTTCCTGAAAGTTTTGTGTTAAGAATTTGTTGGATTTAATGTTTTCTTTGACCAGTGCATCTATTTCCTCTATAGTATCTTCAGCACTTGAGAGTCTTTCTTCTATCTCTTGTATTCTGTTGGTTATACTTGTCTCTGTAGTTCCTGTTCATTTACCCATATTTTTCATATCCAGCTTTCCCTCAGTTTGTGTTTTCTTTATTACCTCCATTTCGGTCTTCAAGTCTTGAACTGTTTCCTTCACCTGTTTGATTGTTTTTTCTTGGGTATCTTTGAGGGATTTATTAATTTTTTCTAACTTTTTGTTTGTCTTCTTTTCCATTTCTTTAAGGGAGTTTTTCACTTCCTTTTTTTAAGGTCTCCATCATTTTCATAAAGTTACAGTTAAAGTCATTTTCTTCTACTTCTTCTGGATTCGGATGATCAAGTCTTCCTGTTGTTTGTCTGCTGGATTCTGATGTTACCATGCTGTATTTTAGGATGTTGGAGGAATTCCTGCATCAACGCCTACCCATTTCTTCCTTCAAATTAAACCAGCAGAGTCTTGGCATCTTGGTCCGATTTTTTGCTGTGGCTATCTGAGTACTTGGGAGTTTTTCTTGGTTTGCCCTTTTCTAGTTCCCCTCAGTATTGGAGCAAGCTCTGTTGCAGGGTTCTCCCTGGTCCCCTCAGCACAGGAGCAGGCTGTGTTGCAGAGTTCCAAGGACCTCACAGGCGAAAGGGCAGGCTTGGGGGTAGAGTGGCACTTCCAGTGCTGACTCAAGTGTCATCAGCACTAGAGTGGGCTGTGTTGCAGGGTTCCCAGGACCTAGCAGGTGAAAGGGCAAGCTTGGGGGCAGGGTGGGTTGTGGGAAAGTAAGTGCAGCCCAGGAACACTCCCCTCTGGCTCTCTGGCTCTCTGGTACACTCTGTACTGGAGCAGGCTGTGTTGCAGGGTTCCAAGGCCCTCACAGGCAAAAGGGTGGGCTTGGGGGCAGAGTGGCGCTTCCGGTGCTGCTGACTCACCTCTCAGGTCCCCTCAGCACTCCATAATTATTTCTTAAGTACACCAGTGACCATGTTGTTTCCCAGGTTGCCAAAGTTCTCAGGTCATCATCTCCCAGCAGCAGAAACTTCACAGCAACACAGGAAACCACTGCCTGCAGGTCCTCTGCAAAGCAGAGTCTGAATGCTGAGCTTTGAATTATGACTTCTGTTTCTATGTATAATTGTCACTTTAAAGTGACAGTTTGGTTTAACTTATTCAAATTTGAATTCTAAATGCCTGGAGAAAGGTTTCGGTATACTCCAAATGTCTGTGATCCAGACTCTGAGAACTAACTGCCAGTATGATGGTATTGGAAGTTTGGCCTTTAGGAGTTGATTAGGACATGAGAAGAGAGGCTTCTTAGACAGATTTAGTGCCCTTAGAAAAGAGGTTCAAGGGAGTTTCCTCTGCCCTTCCACCATGTGGAGACAAAGCTAAGAGAGAATCTAAGAACAAGGAAACTGACCTTCCCTAGACTCCGGTTCAACTGATGCCCTGATCATGGACTTCTAAACTTCCACAACCCTGAAACATCAATTTATGCTGCTCAAGCTATCCAGTCTCTTGTGCTTACTTAAAGCTTTAACAGTCAAGATGGCTTTCAAGATCCTTTGCCATCTATGGTTACCTTAGTTCCTAAGCTGTAACTCCTGCCTCGGCTTACTTAGTGGTGACTCTATTGTCTTCTTGATCCATGCTGTATCCTTTATTAAAAGTCTCAAATCCCATCAGTCTTTGTGGTAGAAGGTGCTCCTAGCTTTCTTATTTCCTAACAAAGACCTGCTTAAGTGAAGTGATCACCATCCTCTCTTATCTCTAGCGCAGTAATGGGCTTTCTAATGTAACAATGTTGGGATATTGTAATCATTTGCCTGTGAGTTTGCTTTTTAGTTTTAATAATCTGTGAGGAGAACTCTAAGGTAGAGCCTATTTTTCTTGGTTTTGGTGGCTTCCAGTCCTTAATCTACAACTTTACATGGGGCCAGTGAATAAGCACATAAGTAAATCCCACTTCAAACTGGAGAGATAGTAAATAGATGACATGTTTTGTTTTCTTTTCCTTCCTCTTTGTCATCCACCATCATTGTCTTCAAATTGCTACTCAGCAATCTATTTTGAAAGTATAGGGAAATGATCATAGAACAAAAGAATCTCTAAAGAAACTGCAACTCTCTGTTGTATTGCCTAGAAAAACATTGGCATAGATACCATAGATACCGGCATGGGATATTGTAATTGGAGACATTGTGTGTGTGTGTGTGTGTGTGTGTGTGTGTGTGTTGGTGTCTTTGTGTGCATATGTGCACAAGCAGGCACATATGTGTGGGTAAAGCCAGAAGACAGTCTCAGGTGCCATTCTTCCACCTTTTGAAAACTTTTCTAGAGATTGGGTCTCTCACCGCACTTTAACTCACCAAGATGGCTAAGTTGACTTCAGGGATGCCTATGACCACCTGTTCCACCTCTCCTGCAATGGGTCTCTAAGCACATGCCACCACCCCTCATCATTTTTTCATGAGGATTCTGGAGGTCAGTCTCAAGCCTTCTTCATCCCTCTTGCATGATTTCCTTGAAAAAAAAAAGGAAATATATGAAAATATCCTTCTTAACATTCAACTTATTTTCTCCCCTTAAATGTTTCCATTCAATAAAGGCTTGTATTAACAAGGTACATTCCATCTTTGATGTTTTTCACTAACTGCTTTATTGTATTCTTCTGAAACAAAATGTTCACAAGTCAATATCAACACATCTGTAGTAGTCTGTATGTATTCAGATTGGAAATAGTTTCTTCTAGACTGGATCCTCATAAGAATTTCTAGTTTTACCCAATCTGGCTAATATACTACCCATTTATTAAAATTTTGATTAATATAGCATGAAACATAAATTTTTATTGGAAATGCTTCTCTAAATGTAATATTTTAAGTGCATATAATAAATTAGTATTGGAATATAATGACTGTTGTTATGTTGGTATTTAAATTCTATTTTTACTTTTCAGTTTTTATTTAGAAACACTGAAAAAAATCTGTCCACAAATATAAGACAGTGGAAAAAGAAGAGATTTTGTTATAATAAGGTTATAATTTGCTTGTCATGTGCTGAAAGTCAGAAGGGACAGATTATTATAAAAAGTATTTTCTGAATTTTAAAAAGTTAAGTGGAGTGTTATATTCTAATTGACTTCTAAGATTTCCATTTTAAAATGTTTTTAATTGGCACATATTTAAACACATTGACGAGGTCCAGACAATAATTTGGTAATTGTAAATTTGTAGTAATTAAATTATGGCAATGTCTATTTCCATCTCCAATATTTATGATTTCCATGTGTTGAGAACCTTCAGCTACTTAACGAGTATCCAAATATGGTTAGATAGGAGGTTTCTATTTCACAACATGCTAGCTATACTCTAGACAAATGTTACTATTTCACAAAGCATCTTAATGAATTCTTCGCTGATATTTTAATTAGGTTTCAGCTCAATTTTGTTGTAACTGGCAATCATTTGACTTGCAAAATAATGTTATCAGGTCATACATCACATATTCCTTTTCTTAAAGTTTCAATAGAAGTTCAAATTCTGGGCCACACCAATCTGTATGGCCTGCATTGTCACCTGGGGCCATGATGTTGTCCAGGCCAGAGCTGCTGCATAGGACATATCTGGCTGGGTCTGTGTTCCTTCGGTAGCTGGGGTCTGTGATGATGTCCTTGGCCTGTGTTGCCATGGGAGGTCATGGGAACTAGACCTGTTGAATTCTGAGGGCCATGCTGAGCCAGCCAGACTCTCTTTGGTTATGGGATGGCTGGCCCTGTCCATCCCTGGATACTCTGGGAAGGCAGCAGGTTTCGACCCCCTCCCTGAGAGCTGGCTCCTGCATTCAGGAGGCATGGCATCACCCCTCACGCAGACGTCGGAGAACTGGCTGGCATGGGTCTAGGAGTGCTGGCCCTGCCCCTGGCCTGAGAGAGCACTCCCATTGGTCCAGACCGATGCCACTAGGATGAATGAAGAGGTGTTGGAAAGAGGGAGGATTGAGGTGGGTTTTGTTGTTGTTTTTTTGCTTGTATTTTTAATTAATTTTAGGGGGACTCTTTGGGGGACATGCTGCAGGGTGAAGGGTGGATATGGAAGGACTGGAAGGTGAGCAGGATTGGGGTGCATGATGTGAAATTCTCTAAAATTAATAAAATAATTTTGTTTTTTAAAGAAGAAGTTTAAATTCCATCTTTGATTTTTTTTCACCCCAAAATTAACTCAAGATAAATGAAGGATGAGGGATATGTCTTTCTTTTGTCCATGGAGAAAAGTATTTATGAGAAAAGGTTCTAGCCTTAGAGAGTGTAAATGGAACATGAAGAAACATCACTATCTCTTACAGTCAGTATAAAATCATACTTTCAAAATTGCTATGATTAAATTACTTCTCCCAGATAAAATTATGTACATATACGTGTGATGATGGAGTAGCTAGAAGTCAAGTTCAAGTGGATTTCTGTAGACCTGTCTTTAAAACTCAGAAGCAGGACGACATAATCTATATTTTAATGATCTAGACAGTCTTTATAAATGACCTACAGTTTAGTTGAATTCTTCTGTTATGGAAACTGAATTCCAAGTCAGAAACGACCTTCATATCTTATGTACTCTGGAGAATGAAAAGAAGGGCCAATTTTTATGTCAATTTGAATTGTTAGAGACTGCTTAGAGTTTTATTCAAGAAGGATTGGGAGGACTCATCTGAGATCTGTAGGAAATGCTGTGATCAATTAGTTATGCCTATTACGGGAAGCTGGAAGGAATGGGTCTCAGCGTTCTGTGTTTGTTATCCCTAAGCTGTCTGAAGGACACATAGTCCTTATCAGCTGTACTGCAGGGGAAGCCTTCCCGGTGTGAGCAGGATGTTTGACCACAGTTCTACAGTTAACTAATGGCAGGATGGGTAGAATCACTTTTTTTCCTCAACATTTGGTATTCTTGTGAACTTGCTGACAGCATTTGCAAATGGAAAATTTTGGGATGTTTTAGACTTACAAAGAAGCAAATGCTTTTTAGGAAAATCTGAGCTTTTCTTTCTTTTGGAGTCTATCAACTTCTTCTGTGTTTGTTCTCTGTGCTGTTTGATGAAAGGAAGGACAGAGTCATCCATTCTGAAAAGAATGAAAAGTGAATAACCCTGACCATGGTTTTAGGAAATCAGGAAACAAATCATAGGACGTTCAAACAACTCTGTATACAGCTGACTATCGTTTCTGCTTTATCTTAGATCAGAAACACAGATCTCCAGAGAAAAGCAGACAGGGGATTGTGGGTTTTATCTTTTTATAATTATCATTGGTAGCCATTCAGTTCTAACATCTTGCACATCCATGGGGACTTATGTCATTACTCTTGTCATTTTGGTATCACCAAACATTGGAATTGGCAAGGAAGCAGACATATATAAGCAGAGGACAGTAGAACATACATATAGGAGGAGGAACACACTTTTTCTGTGTCTTCCCATGCACAGGAATTAATACTGTTCTCCTTTTTCTATTTGTCTTAACATACATCTCCGTGTACTTCAAACTTTAATTTATGACATATAAGACTCAACCCTCTAGACTTCCATTATCCTAAACAACGTTGCAATAAACATCTTCCAGACACTTTCATCTTTGTGCATTTCTGAGAATTTATCTGGAGGATAAATTCCTAGAAGTGAGGTGGTTACAATAAAAGAACTACGTGCTTTCAATTTTATAAATTTTGCCAAGTGGGTCTCTGAAGAGGTCATAGGAATTTACACTCCCAACTGTGCTATATGGGAATTCCTGCTTTCCCACATCTAGCCAACACTGGGTATTTTCAGATATGAATGAATGAAGAGTATGAATAGTTATAACTTTGAATTAGACTTGAACTTAAAGCCCCCTTCTTGGGTATTTCAATATGGGTCTCTCCAAGCATTATAGCTGAGGAATAGCTAGTATGAGTGATGCCATTCAAGACTGAATGTGCCTACTACAGTGGGAACAGGGATGTTTCTTCATTCTGTGCCCTACTTGGCATCTGTCCATGGTAGACACTGCTACTGAAGGCAGCTGGTTTTCTGTCTCACCACAAGAAAAGTAGATTGGAAGCAAATTGATCTTTTCACAGCTGGCCATTCTCCTCTCTTCCTCAGCTCAGAACAAGGCCACTGATGTCCTTCTGAAACAAAGATTGCATTGTTGAGGACTGCCTTCTTTGGGGGAGAAGTTTTATTCCCCAAGAATTGCCTCTACAGTTTCAACAGACACAGCATAGCTATGCTTCTCCAAGGGTCTCCAAAGTGACACCCAGTTCTGTCCATCCTGTTTACTAAACATGTACTGTTGTAATCCCATCCACAACTTTATCTAAAGTTTGTCAGATGACTCAATTAAACAGAATATAACTACTTATTCCTTTTTACTGGAGTCCCATGCTCAGGGGGTGCGAGTGTTAGGACTCCAAAGGGGAAAAGCTGTGCAAACCCAGGGGGAAAGAATCATGTGCGCTTGTCTGACATCACCATGCTTAATCACTGTACAATCCATTGCTCAACTGATCTTTTAATAACACTTATTTCACCTGAAAGAGGTCTGTTTGCTTCCTCATCTGTTGCTTGCCTTCTCTAGTAGACCAGGCTCCACAGTGCAATGTAATGATGTTATTTAGTTCATGATGTGCCACGGGATTTTAGAACACCCTCTGCTACCTTGGATATGCTTTTTAGGATGTCACAGAGTAAGCAGTGCTTCTGGACTCACTTAACCAGTATTTGGGATGATCTGAGATCTTCATTTTGCCTTGGTGGATCTGAAATCTATCTCCTACATGAGCAGGATTCTGGCCTTTGAAAGCACAAGGAATGATCATTAACTATATTATTTGCAATACTGTTTGGCCAATAACTTAAGCACATTTCTGACTACCTCTTATATCCTAAACTAACCCATCTTCATTATCTGTGTATCTCCACGTGGCTGTGGGTAAAGTTCCGTCCCTGGCGTCTGTCTCTGCTGGGGCTACATGGCTTCTCCTTGACTCCACCTCCTTTCTCCCAGCATTCAGTTTAGTTTTTTCACCCAGCTCTATTCTGATAATCTACTGGATGAAACAGCTTTATTCATTAACCAATAAAAGCAAAATATAGAGAGAAGGACTTCCCTCACCAATTAGCATGTCTAGATGAGCAGGTGCAACCAACAGACACATACATTCTTCCTGTCCCCAATTCTAACAAACAAGCCTCTAACTGATGAGCATTTTTAACCTTTTATTCATTTGGTTATATAAATTTGGGTTTTTAAACAGTAATAAAAAATCTAAAAAAATTAATTTGATATCAAGGGGAAGTAGGTCTGGAGACTAAAATTTCACAAGGCTATATTGTATTTATGGATTATTTTATGTGTATGATTTCACTTAGTTCTTTTGACAGCAGTTTTTCTTTTCTTCTCTTTTTTATATTTAAAGTGAGAATTAGGAAGCTCAGCTTGACTAATTCATACATAGCAATTGCACTGGAGTTTGAATCTATGTCAATCTTACTGAAGAACTTATTCTCTACTTTCTAGCCCAATATATATGTTGATCAGGACTGTGGCCTCAGTGGGCCTCATGTCATCATAGACACAGAGTGTGCTGCACCATGTCTGAGTGACAGTCTAGACTTTGGCAGTCATCTCAAGAACTGCTTGGTGTTTGGCATCATGCCTTGTAGGAATCTATCCTTTAACTGTTTCTTGCTATTGTTAGCCAACCCCCGACACCACAGGAAGGCTGTTTCTTCTTTGCAACTCAACTGGAATGAGAAGTTACCACAAGGATTTTGGAAGCCCACACTCCGTGCTGAAGCTTTTGCCTGATCACTGGCGGCATGGTAATGTCGTGAGTCAGTCCTTCCAGTTCCCAACTCTGGAATTCCCAAACACTGGCTCCCCTGGGAGCTGAGCTGCTGGCTCTGGTGAAATGCTAACACAGAAGAGCTTTCTTTTTCTATTTTGGATATCTAATCAGGACAGCATGGCTACAAAATGATTTATATACTTTGAGAGCCTTGAAAATATTTTATTGTTCTTCCTTCCCGGGCATTTCTCTTATCACTCTGGCTCAGTTTGATGCTTCTCTGGACTCTGCCTTTTCCCCGCTCATCTAGGGAACACCAAACACATATCCTGAGTATATCATAAAACAGAAAACCTTGAGGCAATTGATATGTGATCCCAGCAGACATTTGTACACAGTAAGCCCGAAAGAGGTAACACTTGCGGTATTTGAGAATTAAAAATATCCATCTGTAATTTCAATCACACCTTCCAGCCCTGTCTTCTAAAAAATGATAAAATAAGGGAAACAAAGGGAGGGAATCCCTATTTACTGGCTGAATGTATTTCATATCTTCAGTTGACAGATACTGGCTAAGTATTATCTCTGTGGTAGACATGGTGGTGGATATAAAGAAGGTACTGGCAGGTCATATAAACCCATTCTCAAGGAGCTCCTGGTTCATTGTACTGGCTGCCGGAGAGAGATGTCTTGCAGAGTTTGCTGTCTGATGTTTGTGTCTTCGTCTTGCGTGTCATCATTGGCTGTCTTTTCTGTTACCTTGTTCACCTTATTCTATTATCCCATCTACTCCAACCTTTATTTTTCTGTGTTTATTCTCTTCTTTACACTTCCATCCCACACAACTGTCCATTCTTTCTCTATGCAGTTTCCTCATTCTTCCAGTTCAAACAGGACATCAAATCCCCAGAAAACCTGCTCTGACATCTCCCTCCCACCCAAGACCTGTAACTTTCCATGTACTTGGACTGTTCCTTCTTTCGTGACATTAGTCAAGCAGTACTGTAATCAGAAATACTTTTACCCACTTTTTCCTCAGACTGTCAGCTTTTGAAGGAAAGGGGTGAAATAATCCTGTTAGATATATGGCAATTTTGTGGGTAATAGAGTTTCATAACTATTCCCTGCATGTAAAAATGGTCTTCCAACCAAGTTAAATTTAAGAGCACCAAAGGGCCTCTTCATGTTTTGTATTCTTGAGACATTATCTCACACAGTCTAGGCTGACCCTGAGCTTGCTATGCAAATGAAGATGACATTAAACTACAATTTCCTTGCTTCTACTTCCCCAGTGCTGCTCGGTTTATAAGCCCATGCTATTATATTCAGCTCAGAGTTTTATGTGAATTAATATTTGTAAAGTATTTAGAACAATCCCTGTATCTTCAAATGCAATGTGTTGTATAAATAATCTCAGGTTAACCCTTATTGCAAAGAGCTAAGGGTGAAGAAGAGAGTAAGGCTATAATTCAGCTTGAGAGGTAAGATAGAGGTCATACATAAAATAGACTTATTTAACATTTACATTTATTTGTCTATCTATCTATCTATCTATCTATCTATCTATCTATCTATCTATCTATCATCCATCCATCCATCCACCCACCAATCCATCTCTGTGTGTGGAGGGGTTATGTGAATTCAGGTGCCATTCGATGACAGTGGTATTGGATTCCCTGGAGCTAGAGTTATGAGTGCTTGTGAACTATCTGACATGGGTGCTGAGAATCAAACTTGGGTCCTCTGAAAGAATATTGTTGCACCATTAGCCACTGTGACATCTCTTCAACCACTCAGAAGACATTTAAAAAGGGAGACCGGTCTTGAAAGATAAATAAAGTCTCAAGTAAGGATAGAGAGAAGTAACAGGTGGAGAGGACATAGCAAGTTGAGGGGCTTTTACTTTCTTATGTAATTGAAGGAGAGCATATCTGGCCAGGTCTTAAGGGTAATGTTAGTCATTTCACTTAACATAGTTTCCTTATTTGTATAACATGTATCATAGATTCTCTGAGCTCTTCCTACTTTGGAAGGTCAGGAAATCTGGAGGGTGGGTCGAAGAGTGTCATGAACTGAGAGAATGGCTTGTGCCTCGTGTTTGGCAGACATTACTATCAGCCTATAACACTATTGCATCTCTCCTATTTCTGTAGCTCTGGTTGTATACTACACTGTTTTACCTATACTAGCATGGTACTTCTACAACCACAGATACTCTGTAACCACTACACTTTTGCTACCACTGTGCTTCTACTGCTCTTCCCACCATCACACCAGAAGGGCTGTGGAGTTAGGACTGCTGTACCACTAGCCCTACTACAGTACTAGTACTATACTATATCTCTACCAGTACACCATTAGCTCTGCTATTGCTTCCACATATTTCTTTTATGCTACTGCTACCAGAGATAATGGCTAACAGCTACTGAGGTTTTTATTCCAGATACTACTTTAGGTATGTAGACTCTTAGTCTCTTCCAGGATATATATTCTCTTATCATTGTCACTTTATGTTTTAAGAAGTTGAGCATTAGGGAATTTATATGACCTGCTTCAAAGACTAAGATCTTTTGGAGCCCATTTGCTATGGAAGGATGCTGTACTTAGTCTTAATGCAGCCAGGAGGGGCTTGGTGTGCCAGACTTAGTTAATGTCCCAACAAAGACCTTACCCATTGGGAGGTTTGGATAGGGTTCCAACTGGGGGAGATGGGGGAGAGAAGGAGGCATGGGGGAGAACTGTGAGTGGAATGTAAAATGAAATTTAAAAAATAAGTTAAAAAATGACTAAGGCTTAAATTCTGATGCTGTAACTGTAGAGCCTCTATTTCTCTTAGGTCCCCATGGAGACCTATGGAATAACTGAAGAGAAGACTGGTTGATTGAATAAAATGTGGCTGTTCCTGAAATGTTATTTTGGTAAGAAATCAAAGGGAGATGAGTACAGAAGATGGGAATAGGGGCTGTTATATCCAAAAGTCTAGTTCTGTCTATCTAGAAATCCTTATTGTTTTAACCATTATGCATATAGTTTTGGTTATGAAAGCAGAAAGATAAAGTGGTTTAGCAGTTCATTTACAGTTCAGCAATTTGAGAATAACAAGAAAGTGAGTATATGCCTGAGTAGTCAGTGCAAAGTTCTTTGAGGCCTGCCATAGTTCTGAGAAACGTGGAGCATCTGCTTATACTCAGTCGTGGACAGGGAAAGAATTATCAGCATTCTATAGGAGTCTGTGTACTCTACAGTATGTTTATCTCAATTATCTTAAACGTCTCCAGAATTTTGGATTCATAGCGATGTAGTGGCATTTCAACTGTATTTTAATAAATAAAGACTGCCTGAAGATCTGAGAGTAAAACAGTCCCACTGGTCAGCCTTACAGACCAGATTATGGTAACACACACCTTTAATCCCAGTAGCCATAATGACACACGCCTTTAATCCCAGTAGCCACCCCAGTTGCCATAGAAATCGGGTGTTGCACACCTTTAATCCCAGCCCTAGAGAGGAATATAAGATGGGGGAAGACAGCTCTCAGACACAGTCTCCTTCTGAGATTCAGGAGGCAGGATCGCCACTTCAGACTGAGGTCGAGGTAAGAGCCAGTGGCTGGCTGTTTTGTTTTTCAGATCATCAGGTTGAATCCCATTTCTGACCCTGAGTTTTTATCAATCGTGCATCCTGGCATTGTCAGATCATAGATAAATGAGGTTGGCGAAGTGCAGGGACCTTTGCACATCATCTGTTTGTAAACACTTTAGAATTATGTCTAAATGTTCAGATTTTCCACCCCCTAGTTACTGGCTCTACTAGGTTCAAATTTCCCCGTTGGCCCTCCGAGTAGATTTGAAGTCTGTGCTTCATCCTGTGACCTGGGCTCTCTCTTGGACTGCTGAAAGATTTTTCTCTCACAGCTGTTGGAAGCGACCCATTGATGGAGTTGGCAACAGTTGCTCAGCATCTGATCAGGAAGACCAAATGGGGTGAAAAAATGGAATTCATGGTTAGTAAGTGACTGACCTCATTCTGTAGGAACTCTTTCTGGAAAGGCAGCAACAGAAAGTTGTGACAGGCAGTAAGTCATCTTTAAGAATGTTTATGGTGGAATTCTAGCAAAAGGAATGGCTTGAGGGACTTCCTGGATAACATGAAAACAGGCTGCTCAGAGTCACCAAAGCAGAGTACTGGAAATTTCGGCTTTGGAAGAGAGGATGTCCACTGTTATGCTCAGGGCAGCTGAAGAAGCAGCAGAATTTGGGATACCCAACTGCCAGGATGGTGCTTGTAAGACAATTTTGTGGATCTTGAATTGTCTTGGCTTAAAATACCAGCTGTGAGACACATAACAGAAAAGTTCTTTGCAATCACATGGCTAGGAATTATTATGATCACTTTATAGAGTCTTACATAGATGGTGGGATTTACCCTAGCTCTTCAGTTTAAGTTCCAGAGACTGGGTGGACACCCAACTCTATGTGACTCCAACTTGTGCAGTTGCCTATTTGGAGAAGAGGCCTATCCTACGTCCAAATTATCTTCCTCCATCGCAATATCTGCATCTAAGTATATAGAATCTTGGTACAAAAAGCCTGGAAGAAACTTAAGTGTGGTCAGGATTCTGGCACCTGTAGTACATACATATGGTGCACAGATGTACACAGAGGCAAAATACCTACACAGAAAAATTAATTAATTAAAAAATATTAAAGTAATACTAATTCCAGAAGGCGCACAAACACATGGAAATTAAACAATGTTCACCTAAATCATCAATGGGTCAAGGAAGAAATAAAGGGAGAAATGAAAGACTTCCTAAAATTCAGTGAAAATGAGCAAAGAACACCCGAATTTATGGGACACAATGAAAGCAGTGTTAAGAGGAAAGTTCATAGCACAAACGTCTACATAAAGAAGCTGGAAAAATCCCACACTAGTGAATTAACAGAACATTTGAAAACTTTAGAACAAAAAGAAGTAAACTCACCCAAGAGAACTAGATGGCAGGAAATAATCAAATTGAGAACTGAAATCAACAAACTAGAACAGAAATAAAAAGGGGGACAAAACAACAGACACTGAGGAAATACAGAGAATCATCAGGTCATAGTTCAAAGACCTATACTCCACAAAATTGGAAAACTTAAAGGAAATGGACAACTTTCTGGATAAATATCACTTAACAAAGTTAAATCATGACCAGATAAGCAAATTAAACAGACCTATAATTACTAAAGAAATAGAAACAGGCATCAAAAGTCTCCCAACCAAAAAAAAAAAAGCTGAGGACCAGATGGCTTCAGCTTAGAATTCTACACAATTTTCAAAGAAGAACTAATACCAATACTCCTCAAATTGTTTCACACAATAGAAACAGAAGGAACATTGCCAAACTCTTTTTATGAGGCTACAATTACCCTGATACCCAAACCACAGAAAAAAATTACTAACAAAGAGAATAACAGACCAATCTCACTTATGAACATTGACACAAAAATATTTAATAAAATACTGACAAATCAAATCCAAGAACACATCAGAACTATAATCCACCATGACCAAGTCGTCTTCATCCCAGAGATGCAGGGATGGTTCAGCATACAAAAATGTGTCAACATAATCCACCATATAGACAAACTGAAAAATAAAAACCACATGATCATCTCACTAGATGTTGAAACATCTTTCGACAAAATACAATATCCCTTCATGATAAAGGTCTTAGAGAGAGCATGAATACAAGGAACATACCTAAACATAATTAAGGCAATATACAGCAAGCCAACAGCCAACATCAAACTAAATGGAGTGAAACTCCCAGCAATTCCACTGAAATCAGGAACAAGACAAGGTTGTCCACTCTCTCCATATCTATTCAGTATAGTTCTTGAGGTCCTAGCAAGAGCAATAAGACACCAAAAGGAGATCAAGGGGATACAAATCAAAAAAGAGAAGTCAACTCTCACTATTTGCTGATGATATGATAGTTTACATAAGCACTCCAAAAATTCTACCAAGGAATTTCTACAACTCATAAACACTTTCAGTAATGTAGCAGAATACAAGATTAACTCAAAACAATCAGTATCCCTCCTGTACACAGATGATAGAAGGGCTGAAGAAGAAATCAGAGAATCAACACCCTTCACAATAGCCACAAATAGCATAAAATATCTCGGAGTAACTCTAACCAAACAAATGGAAGAATTGTATGACAAGAACTTTAAATCTCTGAAGAAAGAATTTGAAGAAGACACCAGAAAGTGGAAAGATCTCCCATGTACTTGGGTAGGTAGAAATAGAATAGTAAAAATGGCAATCCTACCAAAAGCCATCTTCATATTCAATGAAATGCCTATCAAAATCCCAGCAAAAATTCTTCACAGACCTCAAAAGAACAGTACTCGACTTCATATGGAAAAGCAAAAAAACCCAGGATATCCAAAACAATCCTGTACAATAAAAGATCTTCTAGATGCATCACAATCTCTGACTTTAAACTCTACTACAGAGCTACAGCACTGAAAACAGCCTGGTACTGGCATAGAAACAGACAAAAGAACCAATGGAACTGAACAGAAGACATGGATATTAATCTACACACCTTCGAAAACCTGATTTTTGACAAAGAAGCAAAAGATATCAAATTGGAAAAAAGCACATTTAACATATGGTGCTGGCATAACTGGATATCAACATGTAGAAGAATGAAAATAGATTCATATCTATCACCATGCACAAAATTCAAGTCCAGTTGGGTCAAAGACCTCAACATAAAGCCAGCCATACTGAGCCCTATAGAAAAGGAAGTGGGAAAAACACTTGAATGCATTGGCACAGGAGACCACTTTCTAAATATAACCCCAGCAGCACAGACACTGAGAGAAACAATTAATAAAGGGACCTCCTGAAACTGAGAAGCTTCTGTAGAGCAAAGGACATGGTCAACAAGACTAAATGGCAGCCTACAGAACGGGAAAAGATCTTCATTTACCCCTCATTGAACAAAGGGCTGATTTCGAAAATATACAAAGAACTCAAGAAATTGGTCATCTAAAGAGCAAATAATCTAATAAAAATGGAGTACAGGCCTAAACAAAGAACTCTCAAGAGAAGAATATATAATGGATGAAAGACACTTAAAGAAATGTTCAACATCCTTAGTCATCAGAGAATTGTAAATCAAAACAACTCTGAGATTCCATCTTACACCTGTAAGAATGGCCAAGATCAAGAACACTGATGACAACTTATGCTGGAGAGGGTGTGGGGTAAAGGGAACACTTCTGCATTGCTGGTGGGAATGCAAGCTGGTACAACCCCTTTGGATATCAGTGTGGAGATTTCTTAGAAAATTAGGAAACAACCTTCCTCAAGACCCAATAATACCACTTTTAGGTATATATCCAAAGGTTGCTCAATTGTGCCACAAGGACATGTGCTCAGCTATGTTCATAGCAGCTTTGTTTGTCATAGCCAGAACCTGGAAACAACCTAAATGTCCCTCGACCGAAGAATGGATAAAGAAATTATGGTACATTTACACAATGGAGTACTACACAGCAGAAAATAATGACAGCTTGAATTTTGCAGGAAAATGGATGGAGCTAGAAAACATATTTTTGAGTGAGGTAACCCAGACACAGAAAGACAATTATCACATGTACTCAGTCATAAGTGGTTTTTAAACATAAAGCAAAGAAAACCAGCCCACAAATCACAATCCCCGAGAACCTAGACAACAATGAGGACCCTAAGAGATACATACATGGATCTAATCTACATGGGAAGTAGAAAAAGACAAGGTCTCCTGAGGAAATTGGGAGCATGGGGACCTTGGAAGAGGGTTGAAGGGAAGAGGAAAGGCAGGGAAGGGAGCAGAGAAAAATGTAGAGCTCAATAAAAATCAATAAAAAAGTTAAAATATGTCTACATAGAGCTGCCAGGGTCTTCTGAGGCAACAATTATAGAAAGAAATGTTAAAGGAACCAGATCACACACTCTGAGAGTTCAGGGTAAAATGGGGAAAAGCATTTCCATTTTTCCTTGGTCAGCATCCTTGACAATCTTGTAATACCAAGCACAGAGGAAGAAAATGTTGGGGGCAAATGTTCCATTCTGATTGCACACCTGCAGATGTCACTTTAAGTCATGATGCACATATTCCTATTCCCTAATCAGATTCCATCCAATCACCTCTGCAGAAAACTCAATACCTTCACCCTTGGCCTGGCCTCAGCATTCCTCCCCTCGATAGCACACATCCCACATCTGTCATCATCTTTCCAGTCCGTCATCATTGTTGCTAATAAGGCAGGGGCACATCCACCTACAAGTAAAGCTGTCTCCACAAATATTTAAACTGAATAAATGATGTGCTAGAGCATATGTCCACAGGGAAAAGAGACCTTTCTGTGCGCTATTCCTTCAGGCTTGTGACCAAATACATAACTATGCATCCTGGGATATGACAATCATTAGTTCACCTAAAAGAGCCCCACAGCAACCTGAGCCATTTTATCTTTAGCTGTGCCTTGTGCATTTTCTCTTCACCCTTGATGTCTGTTTCTTCATTTTCCATTACCCATTTCTTTTTTTTTAAATCCATGTTTTCTGATCACATATCCAGCCTTAGGCTCAGTTAAATTTACCCCTACAATCTATGTTACCCCTACCTCTTCTCATTTCCTTCACTCGCCATTTCATTTTAACGGATTTCTTCCCCCCTCATCCATTTCCTATGCATGTTCTCACTAAGGTCAAGCCAGTGTCCATGTTCTGGCTCTACTTTACCATTATCTTCATTGATTTAGGTTGTGCTCATTGGTCCTGGAACTAAGTTTGAACCATTATTCTGCTTGGATCACTTGATTCTCCCTTCCCTGCCCCTCACATTTGTTTGATGCTTCGCCCTGATTTACTATCTGGCTCCCGCCTTTGGGTATCATTCGACTCCCACTCCTATCTGATGAATGAATTTTAAAGTGTTCCTTGACACACCTTGTTTCTATTCCAGTTATGTCTGCTGTTTCTTGCTGACCTGATTTCTCTTCCTAGATTCCTCTTAAGAAGTCAGAGAAGCACTGCTCTCACACTTAAACGTTTGATGGTGACACAGTTTGACTTGGTTTAGCTTTTTCAACCTGGAGAAAAATTCTAAGCTGGATGAAAGTGTAAATTCCTTCCAGCTGCTTGCATAGTAGAAAGATCTCATCACCAGTCCTGGGGGTGAGAGGGACTCTCACTTCTCCTTTAATCAAATCAGCTGAAGCTGAAAAGAAGGCAGAGATGACACTCAGCTTTTCACTAACATTCCACCTCTAATCAACCATCAGTTTCCTTCCTTCTTCTACCCAATAAGTAAAGCAAATTAAATCACTTGATTCAAAGGGCTTTCTTTTTTCTTTTTAACCAGTATCTTTTTGTTAAATTTATTTCCCTTTTTTTGATGTGCATTTGTATGAAGGTGACAGATGCCCTGAAACTGAAGTTACAGATGGTTGATGATGGAGCTGCAGCCTGGAGCTGGGAACTGAAGTTACAGATGGTTGATGATGGAGCTGCAGTCTGGGGCTGGGAACTGAAGTTACAGATGGTTGATGATGGAGCTGCAGTCTGG
>JAQHUG010000059.1:2567807-2598494 GCA_028555095.1 Dicrostonyx torquatus
CCCAGTTCAGCTAGGATTGCCTGCACCGCCATGCCCAGTTCAGGTAGGATTGCATGCACCTCCATACCCAGTTCAGCTAGGATTGCATGATCCTCCAAACCCAGTTCAGGTAGGATTGCATGCATCGCCAAACACAGTTCAGCTAGGACCGCAAGCAAGCACGGCCATGCCGAGTTTATGCAGTTCGGGGAATCAAATGCAAGGTTTTGTCATGTTGTGCAAGCACTGTACCAAATGACCTATAACCCACCCTAATTTTTAAATTTGTGAAAAAATTTTGAAAGTCAGGCAGAGGTCATAGCACATAATAAAGGTGAAATAAGGTTCTGCCATCACAGGACCAGTTGCAAATGAGTATGGAAATTTTTATTCCAGAATGGCAGTTAATGCCTGGAGAACTGCTTCTTCAAAGGATAGCATTTTCAATGCATAAGCAATTTCAGTCTTTAGAAGGTGCAAGTTGAAGGTCACCAAGTAAACTTACGTTTGAATCTTGGCTCTGGTCCTAATGTCCAACTTATTGGAAGCTCAACTTTTGAATCTGTTTAGTGGGAAAATGATGACGATGAGGCCCTCACCTTAGCACCACGAGGGCTGAAGAACCATTCGAATGTTCCATTGGTTATTTCTGTGGAAATACTAATAAATGGATCCCTTTCATTCTTGAGTCATCAGTGGAGAAAGTAATTTCAGACCCAGAATCAGAGCCCCTTGAGTCTCAGAGGAGACTCTTCCACTCAGCACCTGTGTTACTAAGACTTAACACTCTTATTTTCAGAACTGTTAATCTTGAAGCTGAGGATACAATGAAATTATCCTTATAGTGGTGGTGGGGTTTAATGAAGCACATGGTAAAGGTCCTAACACAGGCCTGACGTGTGGAGCGTGTCTGCTCCCTCTGGATATTATCCCATTGTTGTGTGATGGACTTCGTTAACATTTATATCCTTCTCTGAATTGAATTCCATTTTCTGAGGTGTTAGGAAACTTTGCTTATTATTTAGAACAGGGTTAAACCTTTCTGTTGAGCTCAAACACTTGTAAATGTGTGCACGAAACTGTGTTCTGATGCAGAACAAAGGGCACAGATTTTTTTCTGGCATCCCTATTTTCCAATTCACAGCCTCAACATCTGCAAATAGTTAATGGAGAGAGCCGCCTTAAGCTGGCTATCCAATTGCATCTTAAACATTAAACTTGAAAGTCCAGAAGGATGAACACAGAAAACTATAAATTTAAAAATATACATTAGGGACTTAGACACACGGTGTTTAAACATAAACCCAAGATGTTTCAAGCTCAGTTGAGAAAAACATTGTGAATGTCACAGAAAGGGCGGAAAAGGTAAGCATGTGCCTTATGTTTGCCTGAACTAACTTTTGGAAGAGAATTAGATGGCAGGAGACTTGACTTAACTCTTGGCTCTTTTAGATGCATGCAAAAATTCAGAAGGCTAAGGACAGTGATGAAGCATTGGATAGAGGTGGCAGATCAAGGGGCAGTGATTCTCCTTGGAGTTAGTTTCTTTTAATCAGGAATGGAGGCAATAATATTTATACATTAATAGAGTAATTGCGATTTATGGGATGTCTTTCTCTTCAGTTGATAATGGTTTAATGCCATTTTATAAGCAAAGAGATTGAGGTTTAAAGCACTTTTAAGAGATGTGCAGATCCGCAAAGACTACAAATAAAATGAGAACTTAGGTGCAAGCCCATTTGGTGTGGGACCTCTTTGGTAAAGTTGTTAAAGGCAGCAGATGGCTTCTTAGGGAATGGTTTGACTCTGCTGTAATGGAGACTGAGCTAGGGATCAAGTGAACTTTTGGACAGGAGATATCTTAGACTTTTTTTCCTATTTCTGAATCTAAGATCCTATTGGATGCTTCTCCCACCCCCTGTGTGTGTGTGTGTGTATGTGTATGTGTGTGTGTATGTATGTGTGTGTATGTATGTGTGTGTATGTATGTGTGTGTATGTGTGTGTGTGTATGTGTGTGTGTGTGTGTAATTATTGCATATTCTGAAAGGCATGGTGCTGATTTTATCCACTTAAAAGCTACCTGTCTGTCTGCTGTTTGCTGGAGAATGAGTTTCATTTTTTACTAAGTATTTGGAAACTCTTACTTCAGTTCAGTTCTAAGATGATTTAAAATTGCTTATGTATGTTTCTTCAGCTTATTTTCCCCTCATGTTTGGATGGAGAGAGGAACACATGTGTTTCCAAATGAGCATTACATGGGCATTGTCTGTTGCTGCAGGTGTGACCACAGACTCAAAGAAAGGGTATGCATCCCTTTGTGTCAGTTTGATCTGGTCCCTAAGATGAGGCACCTTCCATCACCTACCATCCTTCTGTCTTGGTTCAAACCATGGCTGCATATCACCTAAAATTCTGACTGTCCTAATTATCCTCTGTGCCTTAAGCCTGTTTTCCTTATGCTAATGTCATTGTCAAGACTTTTATGCTATAAAGTAATACATGCATATACAAATGTCAATTTAGAGAATTAAGTTTTCGTTACATATGTACACATAAAAACAACATGTATCCATTTAGCTTTGTATAAATTTTATCACAGTACACTGGATAGTTGACTTTCCTTCACAAATGTTCTTCAAACATTACTGTTTAAAAAATCTCCAGTTTCCCTTCCAAATTTTTATCAATTCACCTATTCAACAGCACTCTGTGGAAGTTTATGTTTCCTGTAACTTAACTAAAAATTAACATTGTCATATATTAGACAGTCTGATAGGTGGGAGAAAGTGTCCCATTTTTAAAATGTATTTTTGTTGGAAACATTTTATTCAATCAATTTATTGCATTTTAATTTGCATCTATTAGCAAAAGTAATTATTCTCATGTATGTTCATTGTGTGCTCAGATTTTCTCTTGTGGTTTGTCTCTTTTTGTCTTTAGATTTAGAATTTATCATATTGATCTGTGTACAGTTTTCCTCCTGCATAATCAGCACCATAATCCTTGATTATTTAAAATAAGCTAAATATAGTAGTCCAATCACTCGAGAGGTAGAGATAGGAAGAGTGTATGTTCAAGTACAACTTTACTTCTATATAGCAAAATGATTAAAGACCTCGACTACAAATCAACTAAGAAAACAACTAATATGTGGTCCAAAACTTGTGAGTAGCCTGTCCAGCCCACGGCATACTGTTCACATTTCTTGTGTCCACCATGTACAATTGTTTCAGTTTCCCACAATGGACAATACTACCTGGATTTGGTGGGTTGTGAATACAAAGAAGGAAGAGGAGGAGGAACAAAAGGAAGAGAACAGAGAGGAGATTGAAGAGGAGGAGAATGAGTAGGATGAAGAATAAGGAGAGGAGGAGGAGACTAAGGACCATGTAGTTGGGTGAGAGATGTATTCAAGGGAACAGGAGGAGTTGAAAGAGAAAACAAAAAATGTTTATAATTTTATTTCATTTTGTATACATCTGTGAAGCCCTCAAAGAATATGAAGAAGAAGCTTTCCATGTTTTTAGTTTTATCACTGATACATGATTCAGAAAATCCTTCATTCTGGTTTCAAAGACTTTTATTCAGTTATTTTCTCAGAAAAGTTTAGAAATGTGACTTTTTATGTTATAGTCTTCAATTTTGCTGGGATTTACTTCTCTTTACAGCTGTGTTCTACTCTTGTTTTGTTTCCGTATAGAAAGCCAGTTGCCTCTGTTCAATTTATTGAAAAGCATATCCTTTCTATGCTGACTTAGAGTGTCACCATGGATAATGCAGTTTTCCATGAGTGTCTTTAAAATTCCAGGTTCTATTATACTGACTGATCTGTTTCTCCTTATATCAATACCATATTGTCTTACATTCTACAGTGTTACAATGAGACTTGATATCTAGTCTTGGTATACGTTATGAGTTTTCCTCAAACCTTTTATTTATTCTTTAGTCTATTTGGTAACCAGAAATACTGACTGATCAATTTCAATGAAAAGTTTTCTGGGATTTTTGCTGAAATTTCAAGAAAGGGGAAACAAAACTTTGCTTACTATTTAACTTGAAGAACAAGGATCACTTTAACATTGAGTCTTTTTTTTCTTCCATCAATGTTGTTCATTTCCTCAACATTGTTCCTGAGACTATAAAATATTGCTAAATGTTTAGAAAGGCTTTGGAGGCTTGTCATTATTGAAAAAGTATTTTTTTAACTTTCATTCTGTATTGTAATTGGCAAAGTCATTTTCTGGAAATACTAAGTGATTTAAATTTGAACTTAGTAACATGCTGATTTTATTTTTTCTAGTTATTTATAAAAATTTCCTACTTTTATGGTTCTAAAGAGAAGGACAGTTTACCTCATTTTCCCGCTTTTAAGAAAATGAATGTATAGTTTTCTTATTGCATTGGCCAGGGATCATAGATAACATAGAAATGTAAGGAAAAGAAGGCCTCTTGCTTCACCCAGAGTCTAAAGGAACTGTTTCTGTGTAGTGCCACATCACTAAATGGGCCTTATAATGTAGGAGCTAAAAATACAGGTGAATTAAATTTATATTATGTCACTTAAAAGCAGTATGATTTCAGCTAGTTCATTCAATTCCTCTGTAGTTACATTTTTATATTTGTAAATGATAATAATAATGCTTATATCAGAAAATATGAGCATTAAATAAATGTGTGTGTGTGGTTGTGTGTGTGTGTGTGTGTGTGTGTGTGTGTGTATGAATTAGAACAGATTCCAAGTTAAATGCTCAATGAACATTTGATAAAAATAAATTAAAGAACAATGTTCTGGTCATAATTTGCTAAAGATTATTCATTCATTTGACATATTTTCTTTACATTCAATGCCCATTAAGCTTTTGAAGAAGATTGGTGCTGCCAGGATCAGATGTGTTTTATTGTCATGAAAAGTCCAAAGTTAACAAAATATTTAAATGCAATATTCTGTAGGTCTTTGAAAGGTTTGAAGAATACCTACCCATCTAAATATATCTCTGTATATCTAGAAAATCTAACATGACTACAAGTTTGATTGTTATAGATGACTTTCTATTAATCTGTATTTCTTAATTATATATTATTTTTTAAATGAGCTGCATAAAGATAATACCATAAATAAGAGTAGAAATATACATATAACAAAATTGACCTTAAATTTGTATCAATAAACCAAGATCCATACCAACGCAAAGTTTCATTTCTATAACATAGCCCCCCTTTTATTTAGAAAGTGACCGTGACAATTAACCAGCTATAACCAACCCTTTTAAAGTAAAAATAAACATCTATAAGCAATCATTTTGGAATTTCTCCAAATTGTTTTCTGCTGTTTGCGGGGCAAAGTATTTTAGAGTTCATGGAGACCTTTATGGGAATCTTGTTCCATTAAACCATATTAGCCTGGACAAAACCCAAAGTTCTCATCTTCTGTGGAATCAAAAGCAGAATCTCTTTTACAAAACAACATATTCTTAGACTCAAATTTTGAAATCAAGACACTTTTAAAAATATATATATGTTGGTTTAGTTTAGCAGTTCATACAAAGAAGTGCCTATAGTTAGTTCATTCACAGTCAAAAATGTAAAGAAAACACAATAATAAACATCATCTAGACACTTTTTGTTCTTTCCATCATTAAATGACTTTTTTAACTTTATTACTTTTTAATATTCATTTCATTATCTTTACTCTTTGAATCTATACTGCCTGGACTCTTTCTTCTTTCACTTAAGACCATGTGCATTTATCCAACACTGTGACCCATTTAGAGGTCTTTTCATTTTGTCTGGATCTGTCTTTCCTGTGTATCTGTAATCCTTTCATAACCAGGACCACTTCTGAAAATGTTCAGCAGCATGGCTGGGACTAACGCTGCTGTTTTGCATGTTGGCTCTGCCCTATCCAACACAGCAGAGGCATGTTCACTGCCTTTGTGAGCCATGCTCATCCCCACAACTCCAAGGTCTATGTTGCCATTAAGGAACTTGTAGCACTCTGTTCACAAACTCCATTTAAATGCTCTGTGACAGGACCTCCTGAAAGATTCAGAGCCGTTAATGTCACCAGCACAATTCAGATAGCTGCCTCTTAAAGATGTTGCACATTTGCTTGCCTTCAGCAAAGAGATCATATCTGAAAAAATGTGCCTGTAGAGAAGCTACAATTGACTCCCATTTTTATGGGTCTAGAAGATCCTTTTTAATTTTTTTAACTATTTAAATCATTTAAAATAGATTTTTATTGAGGTATACATTTTTCTCTGCTCTCCTCCCATCCTCTCCCCTCTCCTTCTATCCTCTTCCATGATTTCCATGCTCCCAGTTTACTCAGGAGATCTTGTCATTTTCTACATTTCATGTAGATTAGATCCACGTATGTCTCTCTTAGGGTCCTCATTATTTTCTAAGTTCTCTGAGATTGTGAATTGTAGCCTGGTTTTACTTGGCTTTATGTCTAAAAGCCACATATGAGTAAGTACATATAATATTTGTATTTCTGGGTTGCTGTTACCTCACTCAACATGATGTTTCCCAGATCTATCTGTCTGCAAATTTCAAGCTGTCATTATTTTTTTCTGCTGTGTAGTACTCCATTGTGTAAATGTATCACATTTTTCTTATCCATTCTTCAGTTGAGGGACATTTAGGTTGTTTCCAGGTTCTGGCTATGACGAACAATGCTGTTATGAACATAGTCCTTGTGGTACAATTGAGCATCCTTTGGCTATATACCCAAAAGTGGTATTGCTGGGTCTTGAGGTAGGTCATTTCCTAATTTTCTGAGTAATTGTCATACTAATATCCAAAGGGGCTGTACCAGGTTGCACTCCCACCAGCAATGCAGAAGTGTTCCCTTTTTCCCACACCCTCTCCAGCATAGGTTGTCATCAGTGATTTTGATCTTGGCCATTCTTAAAGGTGTAAGATGGAATCTCAGAGTTGTTTTGATTTGTGTTTCTCTGATGACTAAAAATGTTTAGCATTTCCTTAAGTATCATTCAGCAATTTTAGATTTCCCTTTTGAGAGTTCTCTGTTAAGTCTATACCCCATTTTTTTGGATTATTTGTTATTTGGATGGCCAATTTCTTGAGTTCTTTGTATATGTTAAAGATCAGCCCTCTGTCTGATGTGGGGTTAGTGAAGATCTTTTCTCATTCTGTAGGCTGCCATTTTGTCTTATTGCCCATGTCCTTTGATTTACAGAAGTTTCTCAGTTTCAGAAGGCATGGTAATATATATTGGTCTATTTTCATTCTTCTACATGTTGATACCCAGTTATGACAGCACCATTTGTTGAATATGCTTTCTTTTTTCTATTTTATATGTTTTACTTCTTTGTCAAAAGTCAGGGGTTCATAGTTGTGTGGATTAATATATAGGTCTTTGATTTGGTTCCATTGGTCCTCCTGTCTGTTTTTTTCCAAATAACAGGCTGTTTTCCATACTGTAACTCTGTCGTAGAGTTTGAAGTCAAGGATTGTGATGCCTCTCTCCAAAAGTTCCTTTATTGTACAGGATTGTTTTGTCAATCCTGGTTTTATTTGTTTTTCTATATGAAGTTGAATGCTATTCTTTTGAGGTCTATGGAGATTTTTGCTGGGAATTTGGTGGGCATTGCATTGAAAGCAATGCTTTTGGTAAAAGCCCCCCCCTTTTTTTACTACGTTAATTAAACATGTCCAAGATCATGGGAGATCTTTCCATTTTCTGATGTCATCTTCAGTTTCTTTCTTCAAAGATTTAAAGTTCTTGTCATATAGATCTTCCACTTTTTTGGTTAGAGTTACTCTAAGATATTTTATGCTCCTTGTGGCTATAATGAAGGGTGATGTTTCTCCAATTTCTTTTACAGCCCATTTATCATCTGGGTAAAGGAGGGCTACTAATTTTTTTGAGTTAATCTTGTATCCTGCTACATTACTGAAAGTGTTTATGAGTTGTAGAAGTTCCTGGATAGAATTTTTGAATTCTCTTATGTAAACTATCATATTATCAGCAATAATGAGAGTTTGACTTCTTCTTTTTATATTCCCTTGATGTCCTTTTGCTGTATTATTGTTCTATCTTGAACCTCAAGTACTCCATTGAATAAATATGGAGAGAGTGGATAATCTTGTCTTGTTCCTGATTTCAGTGGAATTGTTGCTAGTTTTTCTCCATTTAATTTGATGTTGGCTGTTGGCTTGGTGTACATTGCTTTTATAATGTTTAGGTATGTTCCTTGTATCCCTGCTCTCTCCAAGACCTTTATCAGGAAGGGATGTTGTATTTTGTCTAAGACAAAATTTGTTTTTCAGCAAATAATGAGATAAACATGTGGTTTTCATTTATCAGTTTATTTATATGATGGATTACACTGACAGATTTTAGTATGTTGAAACATCCCTGCATCTCTGGGATGAAACTGACTTGATCATGGAAGATCATATTTTTTGATGAGTTCTTGATTCGATTTGTCAGTATTTTATTGAGTATTTTTGCATGAATGTTCATGAGTGAGATTGGTTTGTAATTCTCTTTCTCAGTAATGGTTTTATGTGGTTTAGGTATCAGAATGCTTGTAGCCTCATAAACAGAGTGTGGCAGTGCTCCTTCTGTTTCTATTGTGTGGAACAATTTGAGGAGTATTTGTATTAGTTCTTTGAAAATCTTGTAGAATTCTGTGCTGAAACCATCTGACCATCGGCTTTTTTCTTTTTTGGTTGCCAGACTTTTGATGACTGTTTCTATTTCTTTAGCAGTTATATTTTTATTTAATTTGCTTATCTTGTCTTGATTTAATTTTGGTAATTGATATTTATCCAGAAAATTGTCTTTTTATGTTTCCCAATTTTGTGGAGTACAGGTTTTCAAAATATGACCGAATGAGTCTCTGAATTTCCTCCATGTCTGTTGTTATGTCCCCTTTTCATTTCTGATTTTGTGAATTTGGATATTCTCTTTCTGCCTTTTGGTTAGTTTGGATAGAAGTTTGTCTATTTTGTTGATTTTCTCAAAGAACCAACTCTTTGTCTCATTGATTCTTAATATTTTTTCTTTGTTTCTATTTTGTTGATTTCAGCTCTCAATTTGATTATTTCCTCCTGTCTAGTCCTCCTGAATGAGTTTATTTCTTTTTGTCCTAAAGTTTCCACATGTTCTGTTTCTTCACTAGCATGGGATTTTTCCAGCTTTTTTATGTAGGCATTTAGTGCTATGAACTTTCCTCTTAACAGTGCTTTCATTGTGTCCCATAAATTTGGGTACGTTGTATGGTAATTTTCATTCAATTTTAGAAAGTCTTTAATTTCTTCCTTTATTTCTTTCTTGACCCCTTCAGGTGAGCATTGTTGAATGAGTTGTGGGCTTCTGGAATTAGTGTTGCTGCTGAGTTCTAATCTTCAGCAATGGTGATCCGATAAGATACATGGGGCTATTCCTTCCTTTTTTTTTATTTGTTGAGGTTAGTTTTGTTACCTAGTATGTGGTCAAGTTTTGAGAAGGTTCCATGAGGTGCTGAGAAGAATGTATATTATTTTATGCTTGGGTGGAATGTACTGTAGATGTCTGTTAAGTCCATTTGACTCATAACATTTGTTAATTCCCTTATTTCTCTGTTAATTTTCTGTCTGATAGACCAGTGGTGAGAGTGGGGTGTTGAAGTGTCCCACTATTAGTGTGGGGATTAAGGTGTGATTTAATCTTTAGAAGTGTTTCTTTTACATATGAGGGTGCCATTTTATTTGAGGTATAGATATTCAGTACTGAGATTTCCTCTGATGAATTTTTCCTGTGATTAGTATGAAATGTCCATCTTTGTCTCTTTTGATTGATTTTAGTTTGAAGTCTATTTTGTTAGATATTAGGATAGCTATTCCAGCTTGCTTCTTACATTCATTTGATTAGAAATTTTTTTCCAACCCTTTACTCTGAGGTGATGTTCTTCTTTGAGGTTGAGGTGTGTTTTGTATACAGCAGAAGGATGGATCTGTTTTCATATCCAATCTGTTAGCCTCTGTGTTTTGATAAGTGAGTGGAGTCCATTTATATTAAGAGATATTAATGTCCAGTGATTGCTAGATCCTGTTATTTTAGATTTTGTTGTTGTGATGTTATTTTGTGTGTTTTCCCCTTCTTTGGGATTTGCTGCTGTGAGATCATCTGTTGTCTCTGCTTTTGTTTATGTCTCCAACTTCCTTGGGTTGGAGTTTTCCTTCTAGTACTTTGTGTATGACTGGGTTTGTGGCTAGGTATTGGTTGAATCTGGTTTTGTCATGTTTTGCCCTTCTATGGTGATTGAAAGTTTTGCTGGGTATAGTAGTCTGGGCTGGCATCCGTGATCTCTTAATATCTTCATAATGCTTGAGCAAGACCTTCTGGCTTTCATTGTCTCCATTGAGAATTTAGGTGTAATTCTGATAGATCTGCCTTTATATGTAACTCCGCCTTTTTCCTTTGCAGTTCTTAATATTCTTTCTTTATTCTGTTTGTTCAGTGTTTTGATTATTATGTTGCAAAAGGGCTTTTATTTTTTGATCCAGTCTATTTGGTATTCTGTAAATTTCTTGTATTTTCATAGGCATATCTTTCTTTAGACTGGGAAAGTTTTTTTCTATGATTTTGTTGAATGTACTTTCTGTGCTTTTAAGTACGACTTCTTCTTCTATACCTATTATTTTTAGGCTTGGTGTTTTCATGGTGCCCGATATTTCCTGGATATTTTGTGTTAATCTTTTGTTAAATTTAATATCTTCTTTGGCCAATGAGTCTATTTCCTTTATTGTATCTTCAGTGCTTGAGTTTTTCCCTTCCATCTCTTATATCTTGCTGTTTATGCTTTCATTTGTGGTTCCTGATCATTTTCTCATAATTTCTGCTTTTATAATCTCCTCAGTTTGTCTTTTCTTTATTGTGTCTATTGCAGTTTTCAAGTCTTGAATAGTCTCTTTCATCTGCCTAATTGCTTTTTCTTGGTTTTCTTTAAGGGATTTGTTGATTTATTCCAATTTTTGTTTGCCCTTTTCTCCATTTCTTTGAGAAAAATTTTCATTTTCTCTTTAAGATCCTCAAACATTCTCCTAAAGCATGTTTTAGGTCATTTTCTTCTGCTTCATCTATATTTGGTTGTTCAAGTCTTGCTGTTGTAAGAGTACTAGTTTTTATTGGTGTTGCATTGCTCTTTGGTTTTTGCATGTGTCTTTACCTTGTCTACGCATCTTTTCCTCTGATTGGTGTAGCTGGAGTTGCCTGTGTCTCTGGTGATTAATCTTCCAGGTGCCAGTGAGTCCAAGGCTCAGATGGTTGCTCCTCATGGTGCTGTCAGGGCCACAATTCTGGTGACTTCATTGAGCACTTCATGTTCCTGGAGGTTGCTCAGCACTTCCGGGGGTTGCTGTGTTATATGGGGGTCGGTTGGACCTGCTCTCATGGAAGGTACTTGCTTGGGGCTATTTCTACTGAGGTTGCTGCCTTGAGCCGGCTCTGGCAGAGGTTGCTGGCTCAGGCCAGCTCTGGTGGATGCTGCTGGTTCAGGCCTGATCCTGTTGAGGTTGCTGGCTCAGGCCTGCTACCTTAGAGGTCACTGATTTATGCCTGGTCCCACAGAGGTTTCTGTTTTGGGCCTGCTTGCTCTATGGTGGCTCCCTTGTACCTGCTCCTGTGGAGGTTGTTGCCTCAGGCCTGCTCCAGTGGGGGTTACTGGCTCAATCCTGCTCCTGTGGAGGTCGCTGCTTCAGGCCTGCTCCAGTTGAGGAAGCTGACTCAGGCCTGTCCCACAGACTCCCTGGCTTGACCCTGCTCTTTTTGGAAGTTCCTGACTCACAACCAGTCCTGCAGATGTCTCTGACTCAGGCGTACTCCCTTGGAGGTCCAAGACTGGCACCTGGACCCACAGAGGTCTCTGGCTCTGACTTACTTTTTCAGTGGTCACTCCCTTGTACCTGCTTCTGTGGAGTTCATTGCCTCAGGCCTGCTCCAGCAGAGTTCACTGGCTCCGGCCAGTTTCCATAAATATTCCTGGTCTGAGCTCATTCATGCTGAGGTCCGCGGCTTAGGCCTAGTCACACAGAGGTCTCTGGCTCTGGCCTACTTCTTTAGCAGTCACTCCCTTGTACCTGCCCCTGTGGAGTTTGCTACTTCAGGGCTGCTTCAGCAGAGGTTGCTGGCCTCTTGTGACCCCTTGGAGGTCACAGACTTGTGCCTGGACCCACAGAGATCTTTGGCTCAGGCCTGAGGTCTTAGACTTTATGTGAACTGACATTGCCAAATGTCCAGCACCATTATGTAAGCAGAGACTGTCTGTTCATTTCCTGGCTGCCCAGATCTGAACAATTAATTATAGCACTGTTTGGCCAATGGCTTAGGCATATTCTTAGCTAGCTCTTATATCTTAAATTAATCCATTCCTATTAATCTATGCATCACCACAAAGCTGTAGCAACTAGTGAGGTTCTGGTGTCTTTCTTCTTAGGCAGTTATATGGCATCTCCTTGACTCCTCCTTTTTTTCCTGTATTCAGTTTAATTCTCCGACCTACCTCTATTCTGATCTGCCATAGGCGAAAGCAGCTTCTTTATGAGCCAATGGTAATAAAGCACTCATAGTGTATGGAAGAGAAACCCATATCAGTTGAGACTGGAATTGAGAAGGATCCGTTACCAAACAATTCAAGCACAACCTGACTGTCAGGGACCGTTGCCCCAACATAGAAACTGAAGCTCTTCCCCAAATGTGTGCTCGGAGATGCACGGAAAGAAACAGGCCTTCACACCATCACAGTTTAAAAGGCTCCTCTTATTTTTCAGCGAGGGCCTGTATTTATTCTAATTTCCTAAAATTCCTCCTGCTCTCTAAGGCTCTCTTAAAACCATTTCTTTCTCACTGCTTCCTAAACTCTCTTCTTTCTGCAAACTGCTCCTTGCTCTTTTTCTTCTGCTCTCCTCTCTAAAACTCCTATGTGCCTTCTTGTTCCTATTTCCCGCTCTGTCCCCCTTCCTTCCCCTCTTGGGGGTTTTTCTAACTCTCCTGTCTCCCCGGGGCAAGTCTTTCATCCACACACATTGCCATTCTCACATCAGCTCGGAAATAGCTACCTTTCCTGTGGCAATCTGCAAATGACTCAGAGGCTGAAACCAAAACTTTGGCTATTGTCTTTCTAAATAGTTGCCTTCCACCGCAAGGCTGCACGGGTCCTTGGTCTAGCAGGTATCAGAGTCCACACCTGACCACAGGTTATTGTTACAATTCTTATCCTCTCACTGTCAGAAATGCTGACCTCAGGTTAGAAGGTTGCCCTGAAATTTGAATTTTTTATAGTTGCCATCACTGCTATTATGATTTGAGAGGATGCCATCCCACATTTTCACCCTGTTTCCTACCTGGAAGGTTTGGTGGTTTTCCCTGTATGCTTGCTTTTTTATGAATGCCATCTCCATTTTATGAGATCTTGTTCCCTGTTGAACTTAGTACATGTGAAATGTACTGTCTGCTTTTAGTCACACAGCTATGCCTTCCATCTTAGTTCCCTCAGCACACCATGCTTTCATACCAGTCTTCTCCGTCTAATATGTGCTCATCTCTAAGGATTGTTCTATTTAATCCTTTGATCTTACTCACCTCTGCCTTAAATGTATATTCATTTATTAATTGTGTGATGTAATAAGTCATTATTAGAATTTCATAAATGTTCATAATGTATTTTGATTATTCATCTCCATTGCTCTTTCTCTTCCTCTGTCTGACTTCTGATAGCTCCTTTCTTCACAAATAGTCCTCTTTCTCCCTGCTCCCCTAATCTCTCTTGCCCCTTTATGTGTCATTCTGTGAGCTGTCCTCCCCCATCCCAGCTCCCATACGATAACATTAGCTTTATTTCCTTCTAATTACTTTAGAACATTTTTTTCTGCATGTCTAATGTTTTCTATAAGAAGAATGTATGGCTTGCTCATTCAGTCCTCAGTCACCACATGTAGCATGTTGTAGTAGGAGACTGAGTGAATAGAAGGGCGTGTGATTTTTCCAATTATTCTGTTTCTCATTGTTATTCAGTGGGCACTCTTCCTTTTATGTGGTATGGGAAAAACACACTGTTCTAGTTACAGAAGTGCCCAGTAGAGGAACACTGACTTCAGTCTTAACATCAGCAGCACTATGAGCTTCTTTCAAGGATGAACTAGAAGGTAATGGGAGACTGGTATGAAACTGATGTGGTCCAGAGAAGGGAAGTTAGAATGTCCAGGGTTCTTCATTACCACATAGTATAGCTGTAATGTGGTATTGGCATCTCTGGGCCTAAAATGGTTATATCCCTATGGTAATTACTAGAGCATTAACCACTTTTAACCTTGCATGTCCCTCAGACTTGTAGCAGGAAAGATTATCTGAGTTCAGAGGCTCTTGTGAGGCAAATGTACCTCTTTCCTTTCTGGTTGAAAACACTTGAACAAAGACTATGACCACGGCCAGCTGGTGCTCAGAAATCCACATTCTAGTTACTGACCATGAGAGCAGCTGTGCAGTCTGGCTTTCAAGATCATCTTTCATGGAATGTCTTTGGTGTGCCAGAATTTCTATCCTTCCATTTTTATCACTACTTTTACATATAATGTAGTTGAAACATTTGCCTTTTATGAATAGGCCAACATGGTGACTTCATAAAAGTCAAGAAATGTGGATTCAAGAAACTTCTTTGGTATTATTTAAAATTAATCATTTATAGAAACAATTCAAAGAGGAAGAGCTATTGAGTAGACTGAAATCTATGGTGAATGGAGATTGCTACCAGTTTTCCCAAGACTTGAAAGTGTTTTCTACTTGCATTTTCTCTGCCTATATTCTCTCTCATGATCGCTGTGCTTCCAATTTACTCAGGAGGTCCTTGTCTTTTCCTACTTCCCATGTAGATTAGATCCATGTACATTTTTCTTAGGGTCCTCTTTGTTGTCTAGGTTCTCTAGGGTTGTGACCTGTATGCTGGCTTTTCTTTGCTTTATGTCTAAAAGTCACTTATGAGTAATTACATATTATATTTGTCTTTTTGGGTCTAGGTTACCTCAATATGATGTTTTCCAGATCCATCCATTCATCAAAAGCAATCTTACCATAATGGTTGCCTTACCATTAACCAGTCATCTCTTCCCATCCCATGCTGTCACATGTTATACAAGTAGTGAGGACAGCTCTCCCATGTTCAAAACTTCACAGCTGGCTCATCCATACCTCTGCCAACCCTGTTGACTCTATTGTGCTGCCCAGATGAGGTACAGGGCCTTCTCTCAGAAGTGTTGCAGAAACTGGGACAGCTCTCCCACTCCTATGACCTCCAGTTTGCCCACCTGCCTCAGGCATTGATAGGCTGGTGGCGGGGGGCAACTATCCCCTATCTGTGCCTCCACAAAATAGGTGAGTGCTGGGACAGGTCTCCCACTCCTGTGACCTCCAGATCTCCCACCTGCCTCAGGCCTTGATGGGCTGATGGGAGGGGGCAACTCTCCCCTGTCCGTGCCTCCACAAGAGAGGTGAGTACAGTTCCCCCTTTCTCACCACTTCAGGGCTGCCTCACCTTTACCAACACGGTTAGATCTATTGTGTTGCTCAGGCAAGGTTCAGGGTCTGCCCTCCCACCCTTGTGACCTCAGGATCAGCTCTCCCTCCGTCCTGGTGTGTATGTGGATGGGGTGGGGGCAAAGCATCTTTCCCTGCCAATACTACACAGGACAGATGAGAAATGGGGACAGCTCTTCAATGCTTACAACTTCTTTTCTGTTCTTAAGAATAAATATTTGGATGTTGTTAATGATTTTCATATTAAATGAATTGATTTTAACATATTTATTTAAGGTATATGATATGGCCCTATGGGGGAGAATATATGTGTGTTTCTGTGTGTAAGTGTGTGTGCATGTTTGTGTCTGTGTGTCTCTGTCTTCTCTCTGTGTTTATACACAGATATACACCTTCTGCCAGCTACGTTTATTTTAAAAATATTTTTGGCATGACTGAGATAAATTCTGAGATAAGAAACTCACTGATAAGGAATGGCCAATCATTATTTCTCTTTGCTGAATCTTTTGGAAATTGGATTGAAAATGGTTGTGAGATGCCTCATGGGTTTTGTGAGTTGAACTTGAACTCGGGTCCTCTGGAAGTGTAAGTTGTATTTGTATAAAAGAATACTGCCCTGTGAAAGCCTAAACACTATGAAGCAGCTCACCCTGCCTCTTAACTACTGCTATGAATATAATTATTTGTGAATCTAAAAAGATGTGCAGGTTATTATTTGCTCCTTGGGTTCTTGTATCCATCACTGGACCGGACTTGAACCAGGATTGTAAGTCCTTCATTTACAGATCAGGACACTGAAACATGGAGATGGGAAATGCCTGGTCATCCTTAGAGAAGATGGTTTGATAACTGCTTCTCCTGGCTGTGAGCCCCATGGGCCTCCATCTCTGTGCTTCCCTGTAGTTTGCACAAGAATGTGTACTCAACAGGAAGAATATAGCTGAGCTTGAAAAAAGGACAGGAGTGCAGGATCACCTGGTATACAGTTATCAGGAGCGGGTATGGAAGGAATCACAGAGCCTGGGAACAGAAGGGTGACCAGCTTGGTAAGAAGTTGCTCTGGCTAATGCAACTACAGAAACAGTCTCACTGTCCTTCAGTATCTGTTGCTTCACAAAGGAAAGAACACACACGAATGAATATAAACACACACATATGTGCATTCATGTGCACATGCAAGCACACCACACACACGTTACAATACACATGTGATTTCAAATGTCTCCCAGACGATTTCCCAGCCTCCAGTGAGATGCTCAGAAGTGGTATTCAAATGCATATCTTACTCTCCCAGCTTCTCAACCAACTCCCAAAACCCTGCCTCCTTCTTGACTGTATTATAAACACCTCTGGGCTCATGAACATCTTGAATTTGTCCAGGACTAATAAGAAGTGTATTCTGAGATACAGAGGAATGTGTTGAGCCTTGTGATCTCTACTTGAGAACAGAGTGTTGATGAGCAATGAATGACGTGACATTCAGACCAGATGCACACCAACATGTTGAAGCATGTTGGCGACTAATTTCTAGATGCAGAAAATGTGAGCTCCTGATTTTCAGTTGTTTGTGTTAAAGACTGCTCTTAAAACCAATAGCATTTTCTCTAGCCTCTATTTTATAGGTCCTGGAACAAAAGACTGCTGATTTGGGAGTTTCACATTCATCAGAGGAGAAACTGAGGCACCAGAAGCGGGGTGGGGAACTGAAGAGTGACTCTAGAGATGTGACTGAGTCAGGGCAGACACTCATCAACCTTGTAAATGAAGTCATGCTTTGTCTGTAAACAGAGAAAGCACAAATGGCTGATTTTATATTCGTTTTAAAATGCTAAGTGGATCACCCTCTGCCACTTCCCTACTTTACCTCCCATTAGGTCTGGGAATCAGTTCCATTCAAGGGACGTAGAGATCTGACAATAAAGGGCTATGTTTCATGTACAAACCCACTTTTTACAACTTGCTTGTAAAGTTCTGAGAGCTTGTCTAATGGTGGAACCTCTGAAGACATACAGGGCTAAATATAGCAGCCACAAGGGCATGCCAGACATCCTAAGCTCCTCCCCTTTTTCTGACATCAGAAGGCAAAGGTCTTTCCTAGAGGTAGTGCAGGCTCCTGGTTATTTTTTTTAGGGCAGCACATGTATCAGCTCTGCCAGATGACAGAGCCAGTGAGTCAGAAAAGCATAGCAGCTGACTCGAGGCAGTGGGGGCAGTGGGTAGCCACAGAGAAGAGTGGCAGCATCAATGCCTTAGTAGCCAGGAGCAGGAGCCTTTCAGAGTCCACTTTAAAGGCAACACCTTGAAGCATCTGCTTTTTTATTCCCTGTCCAGTTTGATGCTTAAGGTGGTTGGTGAGAGCTAGCGGACACCCTGTAATGTTCCTTACCCATCTGGAATACAAGAGTAATTTTAAACTATAAAATTTTCTTCAAAATTGTTATTGTTCTATTTTTAATAGAGTATTGTACATCTCAGTTTTGAAAAGGGATCTAGCCTAAATAGATAAATGTTAGCAGATACTAATAAACAATGGTAATAAGAAACTTCGTCTTCTTATGGCAGGCAACATTCAATAAAGGACACAATAGCTTGAATTCCAGCCAAACATTGAGATGTGTGCTTCTCTTGCCTGCCAGCTTCTAATCTCTAAAACACATTCAAAAAATCTTTTTGGAAACTCAATAAAAGTGTTCATATAGGTGCATTAATTCAACAGATTATTATTTTTAATTATATGTCAGATATAATTTTAGGCTCTTGAGGTCTCTCCAAAACTAGACAACACATAATTTCCTGCATGGATACTTTCTTACAACCTTCTGGGGAAGAAAACAGTACAATCCAATGACTTTGTTAGGGAGGAAACCAAGTGTTGACACAAAGAATCTAATGTGTGAGTGATTATCTTCAGACAGGAAGATAAGGGAAAGTTTATACTGTGTGATTTCTAGTAAGAGAGGAGTGAAGACTTTCTAGGGGACATCTCTGTGTGATGGTGAAAGAGTCACCTTTTCTATTATTATCAATCCATCTCATAAGTTATCTATATACCAGCATCTATCTGTCTGTCTGTCTGTCGTCTATCTAATCTCTCACATATCTCACATATCTATCTAATGACATCTTTTTTTCTGTAGACTGTCTGTATGTCTGCCTGCCTGTCTATCCATCAATCTGCTTTCAGCTATCTAGACTGGGTATATATGATAATAAACATTTCTACCAAGTTCCTGCTTTTGTGCATGCCCAGTGAATGATGTAATAAAAGCTCAGCTACATTAAAGAGACTTGTTTAGATGTCTTTTACGGAGGAATTGTCTGAGCAGAAGCAAGTGAAGTAGCCTTCAGCTCTATGCTCTGTAGGGAAGACAGCTCTGTTACTAGAATTTTTTAAGAGCAGGAAAGCATGATCGTCTTATGCGGTGGTTTGAAATATGCCCTCACTATCTCGAGTGTCTTTGTGTGTGATATGGGAGGAGGAGGAATCAAATCTTTCCTAGAGAAGAGGCAGAAAACAAAGCTCTGCCTGGGTTGTATAAACAAGGAAGATCTGAGGGCTTGAGGCTTCATGTAATGTTTTGCTGCCATTGGAGATTATGTTTATAAAAAGAAAAGACCTATCGAGGGGAAAGTTCATCTGTGTTTGAAACATAATCTTTTGCTGTCTGCACCAGAATCACTTACAGCTGGTAACAAATCGTCTGATTTTCAAATTTCAATAGAACTTTCTTTGGTCTTGGTGAAGGACATGATGCTACTAAAAAGTGTAAGAGAGTGATGAGATCATCAGTAGCCAGTAAGAATTCAGAGAAAGACTGGGTGCTGGAGTTATCACTGGGGTCCGGGAAGTGCATTTTGTCCCCATAAAAGAAATGTGTTTAAGCCATTCTCGATGGGGCTTAGAAAGAACTAATGTAGACCAGAATTCTGAACCTGGCTAGATGAGTTGTTACAGTGTAAGTAGAGTTGTGCCTCTTTGTCCTGTTGTGTGTTTAGAATTATTAGACTGAACAAAAAATGAAAAGTAGGATTATTAAAAAACAACCTTTATTTATTTTGAATGTGGGGGTTCTCCAGAGCTGGTTCTTTCTTTCCACCATGGGGGCTACAGGAAACAAACTCAGGTTTTCAGGTTTGGTGGCAAGTGCCTTTCCCACTGAGTCATTGCTGGCCCCAGAAGGCAGGATTGACTTTTTAAATAATTGTCAAGGGTGGTAAACTATTCAACACTAACTGAAATAATTCACAGACCCACTCCAAACTGTTGTGCTCTTAATGACAAAGGCCAAGCTGCTTCAAAGGGAAAGGATGATGGGTGGAGTCTCAAGTATGGCTTGCTTTGACTTTACGGAAACTGATCCTGCATCGGTGTATTCTTCTCTTCCATCATTCGTGAGGCCTAAACACCATGATGACACAAAGGTCAACAAGTCACAGATTTCCTCCCCAAGAAGTTCAAATTCTAGAACAGGTAATAGGGACTTAAAGAAGAAGCTGGGTAAGTTTAGGGCATTGGCAGGGATTTGAAGGCCCCATCCCAGTTTACATTAGCATCCTTAGGTCAGTTTCTTTGAAACAGTGGGGCAGGTCATTCTAGGGTAAGAAAAGGTAGACTGTAGGTTCTCAGCAGGAAGCTGTAAGGATGAATAGAGAAAGAGAGTGATGGAAGAGACACAGCCTTTCAAGAAGTCACAGAACATTGTCACAATTAGACCAAGACTAAATATTTGGCTGGGTAGAAAGGTAGGCAGTTTGAAGAAAAAGACCAGCAGTGAGATATAGAAATATTAGTGGAAAATGTTTCAATAGCCCCAAGGATCACCATACCAAACTTGAATTTTGCCCTGAGCAACAATGAGCATATTTTTAATTTAAATGCCTGGCTAAGGTATTAGAAATGGCATTGAGTTCTTTTGAGACAAGTGTTACATGGCAGTTTTTTCCCGTGGTTATGGCAGAAGAGAGACCTACAAAATAAATGGTCCTAGGTGACGGTGTGTCAAGAAGGCATTTAAATATTGTGGTTGATCCTAAAAGTATAGGCAGCCCTCTCATGGACCTTTTCTATAGTAAGTAAAAGGTTTTAACATGAAAGCTTACAGATGCTCTTAAAAGGAAAAGAAACCCATCACCAACCAAAAATGTCTTTATTATACTTCCAAGCTATGTGTAAACTTTTATTGGACATGGAGACTGAAAACATGGCCACTATTTGGCATTGCTTCTTATTCTTGAAGGGGTTTCTTCGGTTTTGGCTCCTTAGTGATGGATATAGGGACCATGTTGTAGAACATGTCCACTAAATGCATAAAGAAGAGAATATAGAATTATCTAATCAGGCTGTGAATGAGCTATTTGAATGTTTTACAAAATGTGTGTGTGAGATATGAAGACTATATCAATAGCTACAAATGCCAGTCACTATGGCCTACTAGGATGAAACAGTCCACTGTATTGCTCACTGTCAGCGTGGGATGGTCACACGCTGTCTGACTTTTTCTTCATTGTCTTTCCATCTCATCACTTATACTAAGGGTGACAGAATTTACTCAGAATTTTCAAAGTCACAAATGAATCAAAAAGCCCAGCATGGACCTTGAATACTTTGACACCAATGTCTCTGTTTTCTCTCTCTTCTCTTCTTGTGAAAGAGGCATCACATTTGTTCCCTGACTCCAGCGGAGAGGAAACAGACCAGGGACTACTTTGCATTGTTGGAAGGGAGAACAGCTCAACAAAATTTTATGGCCACCAACTAACTTTTCTGTGAAGCTATGACCATGTATCTCTGGAGATTCAGTGTTGATGTAGAGTGTAGACAACTATACTTCGGTGTAGAATAGTTTCTACTCTGCCTTGTAGAATAAAACATAACCACTTCTAAATGTGTGATCTTGAGATAGTCTCTAGATGGTAACAACAGCTCTGGACATCTGGTTAATGTTTCATGTTAGACAATATACTTCCATGGAACATCTTATGTGATCTCAAGTAGTATCCTTTTCGCATGGGGTTGCTGCTTCTCAGAGCAGTATAACTGGACCAAAGACGCTTAGAGTGAATGGAGAAACAGCTTGGGGTCAAATAATTAATTATAAGATCCTTCCCACTGGCATGCTGTCTATTCCAAACACTGGTCTGCAAGGCAATATAGTGCAAGATGGGTGTTCTTTCTCTTAATGAGTTTGGAAAGTCACAACCTAAAGCTAAATTGACAGTTGTAGCATTCTGTGCAGGTCAATATTCTTGAAGAGTATATTTTCTTCTGGGAAACCTCCAGCTTCAGGTTATTTCTTTTTTGTTGTTGTTGTTTTGTTTGTTTTTGTTTATTTGTTTTTAATCAAATCATTGGTTGGTCTATTAGCTCTAGCTTCTTATTGACTAGCTCTTACATCTTAGTTTAACCCCTTTCTATTAATCTGTGTATCAAGACATGGCTGTAGCTTACAGGTAAAGTATCATCTGGCATTTGTCTCCAGTGGGGCTACATGGCTTCTCTCTAGCTCTGCCTTCTTTCTTCCAGTATTCAGTTTAGTTTTCTCTGCCTACCTCTATTCTGCCCTGTGCAGGCCCAAGACAGTTTCTTTATGCATTAACCAATAAAAGCATCACATAAACAGAAAAGCTTCCCACATCATTTCACTTTTTCTGTTAATAAAAAGGAGTGTTTTAACTTTAACATGGTAAAATTACATATAACAAAACAGGTGTCAAGCCAGAATTACAGTCACAATGTTTACATCTACTTTATCTTTTATCATAACTAAGGAAAACTATAATAATAACTTATCTAATAAACAGGAAGTGAATTGTAAGCAACTTCCAAAACTCTAGAATTGACAGAGACATCTCACTGCCTGGACAGTCACCCAAAGTTCTTCTGTACCATTGGAGCATCCACCTTCAGCCTACAGGCCCATAGTATCAGCAGATGTTTCCATGAAGCAAGATATTTGAAGATCTATTCTGCTTTGTAATGGCAAAGTCCATGTGATGTGGGAGTCCCCTCTGTATGCTGTGATTACAATTAATGAATAAAGAAAACTGCCTTGGCCTGTTGATAGGGAAGAACTTAGATAGGTGGGGAAAACTAAATTGAATGCTGGGAGGTAGAGTTAGAGAGAAGCCGTGTTGCCCTACTGGAGACAGACTCCGGAACTTTACCAGTAAGCCATTGCCATGTGGCAATTAATAGAAATGCGTTTAATTAATATGTAAGAGTTAGCCAATAAAAAGCTAGAGCTAATGGGCTAAGCAGTGTTTTAAATAATATAATTTCTGCGTGGTTATTTTTGCTCCAGGTGGACAGAACAAATAACTGGTCTCCTCCTACATCCATCAGTTGCTTCCTTCCGTGTCCTACAGAATGTCTGGCAGACTCTTTCATGGAGCAGGAACCCCAAAGGAGTGTTTCACCTTCTTTAGGCAACTTCCATGGTCATTTTTCTGTGAGTCCTGCATGTCCAGTTCATCAAGCATCCCAGGCAAGAGCATTTTCCAAATGGCTAGCAAACTCCATAAGGAGTCTCTTTGATGCCCATCATCCTCTTGAAGTAGATTGGTGCTGTCAGAAGCAGATGAGTCTCATTGTCATGAAAAGTTTAAGTTCTTTTTTTTTTTTTTTGGTTTTTTGAGACAGGGTTTCTTTGTGGTTTTGGAGCCTGCGCTGGAACTAGCTCTGTAGACCAGGCTGGTCTCGAACTCACAAAGATCCACCTGCCTCTGCCTCCCGAGTGCTGGGATTAAAGGCGTGTGCCACCACTGCCCGGCAAGTCTAAGTTTTTAAAACAATTTTAATGCCATATTCTGAAGGTCTCTGAAAGATTTGAAGAACACTTAAATAACTGAAATATATCTTTGTATATCTAGAAAACCTGACTAATATGACTACAAGCTTGACTATTATAGATGATTATCTATTAACCTAAATTTCTTAATTATACAGTGCATTTTTAAATGAGCTGCATAATCACAATATCTTATTCAAGAGCAGAAATATATATCTATATATCTATCTCTATATATAACAAGATTGATACAATTGTACTATGTTCCATTTTATCTCACTGTCCTGTTTCTGTAGGCAATTTATCTACATTTAAAAACACCATAATGCTTTTTTTTTTTTACCTCAAACGTTTTATGTTGGGGTTATTTTTCCTGACATGTGAATCCAGGCCATGGGTCCCTGACTTGTGCTGTCCAGAGGGGACAGTCTGTCTGGGTCAGGAGCACACTGACTCCTGACCATGGAAAGTTTGGCTTTGTGCTAAGTATAAGCAGATGGTCCCAGCTGCTGGATCATGGGTCCAGATGAAACTAATCATCCTCTCTACACAAACATGCATCATCAGACCACAGTCTGAAGGTACAACCAACTTATCCTGATTCTCATAATGGAGTGGGTAGTAGGGCCGTGAAAATGTTCAGACACTGGGCAGAATAGTAAATCTCAGGGAAAACTGGTTTGATGGGAATAAGAATGCAATGTTGGGTCAACGCCTTGGGCAGAGTTATGAGATATTCAGACTGATGCTTTACTACTGAAGTAGCATTTTTAACTCTGCACATATGGAATATAAGGTCTAGTGTTTGAGATTATTTCCTCATGGCCACATTGCAATCTAATGGCTCAGTCAGGAATTCACCAAAGGTCAAAATGCCTAGTGTAATACTTTCTCTGTCATGTAAAGTTTTATGAGGCATCTGGTATCTCTTGTGTTTTAAGTCCTAGAGATTGGGGGTGTCTATTTCTTTTAAGTCATGAAACCCTCTAGAAAATAGCTATAATTAATACCAACTGGTATTAATATTAGGCAGGTCTTAATGTTATCGTAATATTCTATGAAGTAATTATATACAACTTCCATATTAAATGATTGGAAATTTGATACACAGGGGTGGTTAGGTGCCTATGTATATAGAACAGAGTTGGCACAGACTGAATATACATTAAGAGAGACTTGATTTCAAGAATTTAGGATGTCATATTGAAGCATTTGACTGATCAGCAATAGAATACCTGGTGACCAACCTTTTACTGAGAGTCTATTACAGTGGCATATATTTCAAAGGTAAATGGGACCTTATTCAAGCCCTTTGAGAAGAAATTTAGTAATGGAATCAGATATACATATCTACCCTCATTCTATACTGAAGCAATTGCTAAATGAATGACAGGCCAGGTACAAATGGGATAAAGGTAAAGGGCCATATGTTTGACTGGAGGATAGATGCATTTCCAGAGAGCTGGTGCCATCACGGACTCTGACAGTTTGTATATAGCATGGAAACAGAATAAATTGGAAAGGGGATACTCAGGAAGGAACAGATTACCAAGTATTGCTAATTTCTCAAAGTATCAACAAAGAAGTTTTAATTGTAAGACCAAATACATGATTTTGAAGGACTTTGAGTGCTTTGCTAATAGGATTAGAACTTTTCTCTGAGGCGACTGTGAAAACTTTTTTTTATTTATTTTTATTGTTAAAAGAAAAATTTACATTTACTCCCCTTGTTCCCGGCCCTCCCGCTCCCCCACTACCCCACTGCCCTCCCCCTGCTTCCTTATGATGGTGCAGGATACCCTGTCCTATGGGAAGCCCAAGGCCCTCTCCCCTCCATCTCAGTCAACTAACTTAATTCTTATGCAATCAATAAATTGGCCAAGTTGTGAGAAGAAAGTAACTAAGTACATTTATCTAATCTTCAACCCAATCGAAGATCTGAGAAGGGAAATAACATTACCTGAGTGATTAGGAAGTGCAATCAAACAACTTCCAAAATATGTAACAAGTCACAGAGACAGCTGGCTACCTGGGCAATCACCCAAAGTCACATGTGAAAACTTTTTAAATCAAAAGTGTAACATGAATAACAAAGCACGTGAGATTAGGTTGAAAATTAATGATGGAAAACTCCAAATTCTAACTAGCTTGAATTCAATTTATTTACTTAACAAGCAAAAGTCTGCATTTACGTAGCCTGCATGGATATGACTGAGAAATTCCAGACTTTTTCATGCCATCCCTGATCGTGACATTCAAACCCATCTTCCAAACACAGTCACAGCAACAAGATAGGGGCCATAAAAAATAAGACACTTAGAGATGGCTGCCATCATTCTTTTAGAGAGGTTTCCAGAAACATATGAAAAGCACTACTGATCTTATCCTCTTCCTTGGGACATAGTCACAAGTCCTTATTGGTTATGAAGGCAGTTAAGGAAAGTCATCTTTGCTGTGGAAAATTGTGGACACACATAAACACAAGATTTTGTGTTTTTTTGGAAGGATCAGAGAAAAGATGTCAAAGCAGAGTAGTCATTTAATTTGAAAAGGTTTTGGTTTTCATAATCTGTGAACAAATGAGGCAAAGAAGCAGGGAGCAGATGAAGGATGGGACCGATTGCTTTCGGTATTCAGAGGCCAGGGAGGTGTCCTCCTTTTCAAATCAACTAGGCTGCTGGGCGGTGGTGGCGCACGCCTTTAATCCCAGCACTCGGGAGGCAGAGGCAGGTGGATCTCTGTGAGTTCAAGGCCAGCCTGGTCTACAAGAGCTAGTTCCAGCGCAGGCTCCAAAGCCACAGAGAAACCCTGTCTCGAAAAACCAAAAAAAAAAAAAAATAAAATAAATCAAATCAACTAGGCTTTGTCCAATTAAGGAAAGTGATCCAGCTCTATTTCATCGCTACCGAGTCAGAGGAAGTTAGGTGTCTCTTTTAGTAAATGAGTCATACCCATTTGGCAAACCTGTCTGAATATGCAGATGGTATGAACCTGGTTTGCACTCTAACTTTCATTGACAAAACTCTGCTTGTTCATTGTACTTTTGACCTCCAACAGCTAGAGTAAACTATTTGTGCAGATCTTCTCTCAAGCCAAGGTAACTAAGACAGTTTCTATGCATACCATTCTACTTAGCAGAGGTAAGAATTTTTTTAAAAAAATTTCTAATGTGTTTTCTTATTTATTTTTTATTTTTTTTAAATTTCATTTTACACACAGTTTACACAGTTCTCCTTCTCACCTCTCCTACTACTCCCCTCGCCCCCCCTCCTGCCCACCTCCCATCCACTCCTCTCAAAAGGTAAGGGCTTCCATGGAGAGTCAACAAAGTCTGGCACATTAAATTGGGGCAGGACCAAACCCCTCCTCTCTGCTTTAAGACTAAGCATAGCTTCCCACCATAGGGAATGGGCTCCAACAAGCTAACGCATGCACCAAGGATAGATCCCAGTGCTACTGCCAGGATCCGCTCAGATAGTTCAAGATTCACCACTGTCTCTTATGTATGGAGAGTCTAATTCAGTCCTATGGGGGCTCCACAGCTGTTGGTTTAGAGTTCATGAGTTTTTATGAGCTTGATTCAGCTGTCTCTGTAGATTTCTCCATCATGATCTTGACTTCCATTGCTCATATAGTCCCCTCTCTCTCTCTCTCTCTCTCTCTCTCTCTCTCTCTCTCTCTCTCTCTGATTGGGTTCCCAGAGCTCAACCTTGTTCTCAGTTATGGATTTCTGCATCTGGTTCCATCAGTTGCTGAATTAAGGCTGTATGATGATAGTTGAGATATTCACTAATCTGATTACAGGAAAGGCCAGTTCAGGCACTCTCTCCACTATTGCTAGGAGTCTTGGCTGGGGGTCATTCTTGTGGATTCCTCAAGACCCAGAGGTACCACTATTTGGAATATACCCAAAGGATACTCAATTATACCTAATGACACTTCCTCAACAACATTATTCATAATAACCAGTATACCTGGAAACAACCCAGATGACCCTCAACTGAAGAATGAATAAAGAAAATGTGGTACAATTACACAATTACTCAATTGTAAAAAAAGAAACTCAATGACATCATGAAATTATAGATAAAAGGGTGGAACTGGGAAAAAGCCCATCTTGAGTGAAGTAACCCAGACTCAGAAAGACAAACATGATATGTACTCACTCATAAGTGGATAGCAGATGTAAAGGAAAGATAACCAGACTATTATAGATCCAGAGAAACTAGGTAACAAGGAGGAACCTAAGAGGGACACGTGGAGTTAAGAAATTTTGTCTGCTAAATTTTCATGGAGTTAGAATGATATGACGTTTAGAGCTAAAACTATCTAAATTCAAGTCTCCCCTCTGGACCAGCCCTGGATCGTCTGATTTCCGAGTCGTTGCTCTTCATCATACTGTACTGCCCACTCTCTGGTGCTTCACATGCTTCTACTTCTCCCCAAGAAGCAACAGGACCCACCATAGTTTTTCTTTTTCTTTTTTTTAAGTGACAGAAGACTAAACTTAAGAATAGTCTTAGGGTCCGTCTGTGGTCACCTGGCCATCTCCCGTTCTGTAGTTTCCCTGTAAGGATCTGTTCCTGGAGTGCCGGATAATCTCTGACACAGCCATTGTTGGCTCATAGTACATCCGTGTTTGCTTCATGTCTATTTTCCCCTAATATGCCCATGTCTTTTCTTTGAAGTCATGCATCCTCTACTTCACTCGGTCTCTCGTGGATCTGGATCATGACTAGATTCCTGGCTACAGTAGTCCAGGGAATTGAATTCCAAGTTTATGATATGACTTGTATTGAAGAGCAGAGATGCTGAAATCAAATTCATATAGCTGTAGATCTTTTTTCACAACTATAGTTTTGGACTTCGGGTACATCATGTAACTGTCCTGAGTTTTCATATTTGAATAATGGGGGATAATGAAAACACTGATCACGTATGTTATTGTCAGGATAATTTCTGTTAATGTTTACATTTTTGGCACAGTGATTGCTATACTCTAAATGCTATCTCTTAATGAAGTCTTGGGGTAGGAGCTACAGCAATAAAATTGGAAAGTTGGGAGACAGACATCATAAGCAGGTACTTTGTTGAAAAAACTGGATTTGGCAGAAAATAGACAGAGAAGGCTTCAGACAAGACAGAATTAGCTTCCTACTCCTCCTGGGATAAGTTCAGTACTGGCAGTGCATCTTAACAACACAGATGACTTACTTCTAGCAGCTGCCTGCATTCCTTCGTTCATGACCACACGTCACTCTGATTTCTATTTCATAGCCACAACCCCTCTGACTCCGATCATACTGATTCACTCTTTCAAGAACATTTGTGTCTACACTTGGCATAGCTCGTTCATCCAGAACAATCTCCATTCTTAAAAGGTTTAATTAAATTACATCTGCATAATTCCTTATATCATGTAAGATAACATTTATGTTCAGTGGAGAAGAATCTCTCTGTCTGTCTCTGTGTGTGTGTGTGTCTGCCTGTGTCTCTGTGTATGTGTTTGTGTATAAGTGTGTGTGTATTTATGTGTGTGTGGTGTTATTTAGCCCACAATATGAAGTAACATAGTTATTTGATTTTCCCAGGATGATTCTAAAAATAAACTTTGGAAGATTTGATACATATTTAATAGGGAACGGGATCTGAACATAAGGAGTAGAAGGAATTGGGATGCAGAGGAGAGGTGGGCAATGAACAAAACCATGAAGACAGGCAGTGATAACAGGAAGGAGCTGTTTTTTGAACTCCAACTACAGAGACTACGGCGATGGTGAATCCAGCAGCAGGTAACAAGCACTCCTGAGTTACACGACACACTGCTTTATGGGAACCCACTTTGGATAAAGCAGAAGATGGCTTTATAGATGCCCATTAGTTACTATTGACATGCATTTACATGCCCATGTTTTCAACATTTTTAATTTCAATATTTTTCATTAAGTAGACATGATTAAATGATGTCTTTTCTTAGGTAATTGCTTCCACAAAAATTGCAACTCTAGAAAATGCCTGGATATTTTGAACACACATGTAGTTTGCAAGAATTTATTAAAATGGAAAACTAACGTCCATACAGCACTTAAAATGACCTCCCCAACCATGACCACTCATGTTACTACATAAAGACAAGAACACATATGGAAAAATTCAAACTCAGACTTGATTTAATCATTAGATCTCCTTAGGCCTTCCTTTCCTCACCAAGAAAGAGACACAAGATTTAATTTATTCTAATTAAGTTGGCTATTCTATGGGAGTCGACAGCACCCTATTCCACAGTATTAACCCATCTATGTATATGCACATTGTTAAGCTTGTAATGAACTTTTCCTATATGTTTAACAAAATATAATGTCTTCTAGTGACGTCTGCTGGTTTGTTCTGATAAACTCATTAAACACTTCTTAGTGGCTGTGGTCCAGGCAGTCAATCACTAACTAAGCATTACTTACAATCTCTTGACTCATTTACCTCCAGTGCACTTAGATAGCGACACACGGTTTAAGAAAATAGTTTTTCCCTGTAGATTGTTCTGGAACAAACTTGGAAATAATGGGCTCCTAGGGAAAAACACTTGACTTTCTTCCAAGATTTGAAGTGGGTATTTGAGAAGGAAAGCACCACTGTTTACTGGGTTATATTTGAATCATTTTTTTGTCCATGCCTCTGGGGACATTGTCTTGAAATATTAGAAATTTATAGGACAGGGCCAAATGGGTTTAAAGCTTGCATGCATGAACATGTATGTGCAAGTATGCATGCATACACACACACACACACACACACACACACACACACACATGGAACAGTCATACACACACAAGCAATACCACCGCAGCATCTCTATCAACTGCACCTATCTCTTATAGAACAGAATTAGACTCAGAGCAGGATTTGCTGAAGAAAGCTCTGGTGTTGTTAGAGGGGGCAGCTGGTTGTGTCCTGCCCGGCTCCCGGCCACACATCCACATGGCTATACCCGGAATACACAAATTACACACAAACTGAATTCATTTAAATACTGCCTGGCCCATTATCTCTAGTCTTTGCTTGGCTAATTCTCACATATTATTTCACCCCATTCTTAAATAGTCTGTAAGTCACCACGAGGTAGTGGGCTTACCGGGAAGATACAGCATGTCTGACCCTGGCGGCTTCATGGTGGCTCTCTCCCTGACCCAGTCTTCTTCCCAGCATCCTGTTCTCTTTTCCCTGCCTATCTTAAGTCCTGCCCTATTAAAAGGCCCAGGCAGCTTTCTTTATTAACCAATGAAAGCAACACAAAATATAGAAGAACCCTGCTACACCATTTCTCCTTTTTCTGTTTAAACAAAAAAGAAAGGCTTTCATTTTAACATAGTAAAATTACATA
>JAQHUG010000059.1:2599016-2642268 GCA_028555095.1 Dicrostonyx torquatus
TAGAAAATCTAACTAACATGACTACAAACTTGACTATTATAGATGATTATCCATTAACAGCCTATATTTTCTAATTATACATTACATTTTTAAATGAGCTACAGAATCACAATACCTTAATCAAGATCAGAAATATATATATATACATATAACAAAATTGACCTTAAATTTATATCACAATGCAAAATTTATATAAATGCAAATTATTCATATCTATATCCTCTCCCCCTTTAAATGTAGAAAAAAGCATTTATAAACAATATTTGGGAATATGGACGTAGTTATTTCTCTCCAAACTGCTTCCTGCTGAATGGGGACAATGTTAATTAGGTCTTTCATGGTATAACCTGTGTGGCAGGTACATCTCAATTGGCAGTTGAGTGAAGTAATTTTATGAAGGTGTTCACAGCAACATTTCAGGAGGGCTTGGTCTATCATACCAGATTGGTATAGGAGAAGTCCACATCCTCTGCAAAAACAAAAGAAGAATCTCTCCGAAGCATCATATCCTTAGACCCATATTTGGAAGTCATAATACCTTCAAAACATATATGGTGGTTTAGCTTGGCAGTCCATATAATGAGATGTCTCTTTGTACTAAGCTTCTTCACAGTCAAAAAATTTAAGGAAAACACAATAAAATACATAATCCAGACATTCTATGAATTTCCCATGTTTATGTGGCTTATTTATTTCTTTTAATCTATAACTATCTGTAGTCTGTCTCTTTAAAGACTTTACCCCCTTTTTTAAAGGCACTGTTTCTTTATTACTCTCTCTCTATTTATTTTTTTTCTCTCTCCCAAGCCTACATAAATCTATACAACACTGTGACCTATTTATAGGTCTTTTAAGTCTGAATCTGCCTATTGTGAATCTGTAATTCTTCACTATCAAGGAGTACTTTTGCCTTGTGCTTTTAAAATGCTAAGCTCTTAAGACTCTAAGCTGCAACAGTCACAGATCAAATACAAGTACTGCCTGCTTGCTCCGCCCAGTCCAACATGGCGGAGCCACTTGTGCCTGAGCCCCAGTGTGCAATGCCCTCCTTCCAGGCAGGAGCCAAGCTCAGCACTCCAACCCGGAGAATGAGCTTTTTATCTGAGTTACAGCTGAATATGCTATGTAGAGCAATGCGCAGCCTGGAAACACCCCCGTGTATGGCTGCAGAAATCCACCATGCTCTCCTGCTTGATTAAGCCTGATCCCTCTGACTGCCTTGGCACGGCATGGTCTCAGCTACCTAACGGGCACGCAAACGTCCAGTCCCAGGAAAGACATTGAAATGCTTTATTGCACCGGGTGGTGGTGGCGCAAGCCTTTAATCCTAGCACTCGGGAGGCAGAAGCAGGTGGATCTCTGTGAGTTCGAGGCCAGCCTGGTCTACAAGATCTAGTTCCAGGACAGGCTCCAAAGCCACAGAGAAACCCTGTCTTGAAAAACCAAACAAAAAGAAATGCTTTATAGCCAGAACTTGTACCGGTTGCAGAGTCCAGGAAGCCCTGTTCCAAAACCACCGCAGCTTTTGCTGAGTCGGGAGATCTCTCCTAAAGGAGCTATGGCAAGCCACCAGCTGTGCTAAAGTTTATATCTGTGTCTAGAATTTCTTTTAAAGCCCCCTCAGGTTTTATGTGGAGTCAGCCAACCACGTTGCCAACTCCACCAAACTGTTGTTAGAGGGGACGGCTGGCTGTGTCCCGCCCGGCTCCTGGCCACACATCCGCATGGCTATACCTAGAATACACAAATTACACACAAACTGGATTTATTTAAATACTGACTGGCCCATTATCTCTAGCCTTTGCTTGGCTAATTCTCACATCTTATTTTACCCCATTCTTAAATAATCTGTAAGTCACCACGAAGTAGTGAGCTTACCGGGAAGGATACAGCATGTCTGACCCTGGCGGCTTCATGGCGGCTCTCCCCTGACTGGGTTTTCTTCCCAGCATCCTGTTCTCTTTTCCCTGCCTATCTAAGTCCTGCCCTATCAAATGGCCAAGGCAGCTTCTTTATTAACCAATGAAAGTAATACAAAATACAGGAGAACACTCCCTCATCACACTGGCAGCATGGTCTTTCCATTGATGTATCTGGTTTTCTTTTTTAAAACGTCCCTCAAACCTCATAAAACAAAGTCTTCTGCATCAAACCACAAATTCCTTACAGCAAAACTCCCTGAACACTCTGTATTCTTAGCCCCTAGAGCCCTCAGTTCTTGTTGTTCTTCCATTTTCATTACGTTAGCTGGAACCAGACTTGCAAGAATAAATCAAGTCCCACATTTACTTCGTATTAATAAAAATTACAAATCATTTTCCTGTCTCAGACCTTTGATTTAGAATTGCTGCCATTTGCTGAGCTCTGACTGTGTGCTGAGTGTTTTTACATAGTTTCCCATTCATCCTACACGAGTCGTGCAAGGTAGGTGGTATTTTTCCAACCTTTCCCTGCAGAGGAGAGAGAAGCCATTGTTTTATTGTAGATATAGAAACTCAGATTTAGTTTGCTCAACTCCAGTGCACTCATTTCTGGTGGTTAGTCTCTCTACCTGACGGATTCAGAGGAGTTAATTTTCAAATGTAATTTGTTACTTAAACAGCTTCTCCTTTTTCTGGGAAGTCATTCTCCTGATCAGTGAATTTCTGGTGAGGGATTTATTATTACCAATGGAATCTGCTCTGCTCTGGGCATTGTGCTGAGGACTTTATACACTTTGACTACTTACAATCTTCTCTAGAGGCTAAGTTTATATTTATGCTTTCTATATATTGGTAAACTGAGATGCTACAATATTGACCAACCTGCTTAAGGGCATATAGTAATAAATTTGTTGGAACTTCAGGTATCAGAGCAAAACAAAGCTTTGCAAAGGAGAAAATGATTTTAAAGGTCTTGTTTAGCTCATCCAATCTCTTAATAATCTTTTCAGATAGGTAATGCTTTTCTTTGCACTGTACAAGTAAGGTGGAATGCCAGACCTTGATTGTCAGGTCAATTCAAATAGTATAATAAATGTTTAGGAAAGTAGCAATGTTTGCCTATGGGTTTCACTAAGAGAGGATTTCCAGGCAGGATTATCTGAGCTAGAAGACCCACTCTAAACATGGGTAGAAAGAAAAGAAGTGTAAGCCTGTTAGCTCAGTCTCTCTCTCTCTCTCCTTTCTGACCACTGTGACATGAGCTGCCTTACCCATTATGTCTATGGACAGAAGCCTTTGAAACTCTGACCACAGCTGGATATTCCCTCTTTGAAATTATTTCTCTTTGGTTTTTTTTTTTTACAGAGATGAAAATCGTAACTAACAAATGAGGAAAGTAAGGCACTGAGAAATTAAGTGGTTATTTCAGGTCACATGGCTGACAGTGAGAGAGGATTGTGATGGCCCCAGTTCTAATTTAGAATTTTAACCACTGCCTCATGCTCTGGGCATGAATCTACAGGAGACACTTTAAAATCATCATACTCAGCCCAGTCCTTTTATTTTCCTGTGACCTCAGTCTCTGGAAGGGGTATGACTTTATGCCATGTCAATGGTGGTCGCTGTTATTGAGACAGATGGGTACTGATGCCTGGGAATTTGGACTGAATGCAAATGGAGTACAGAGAAGACCTGCAAGTAGCTTACAGCTCTGTCAGAAAGCAAGAGCTGTGCTTGGCAAGAGGTGGCACAAACATCAGATTCCATTGATTGCCGGACTCATCTAAAGCAGGAATACATGACCCTGGAATCTTCTCAGGCATTGGAAGAGGGAAAGTAAGTACTAGGGAGAAATAGAGACATGGAGGAGGTTCAGCTGGAAGAAGGAACAGTGAACAGAGCAGAGGTGAAACTGGTGTCAGCCAGTTTTCTTTTAAGGAATGAAGGACTGGAAGCTCAAACACAATGGAAGCAATTTCTCTTGAATTTCAGACACGATAATAAAGTAACCAGCATCTGTAGGTATATAGAGAGCAAACCATTCTTGAGATAGTTGGTGACTTTTAGTTCTTTCACCCAATTTAGGAGGCAAACTATTTATGAAAAGACAATTTTGGTGAGAAAAATAACTCAATATTCCATACATTTCTGTTACTTATTAGTGTGTATGTGATTCTTTCTTTATCCTGTGAAAGATCAGATTATAGAAATTATAGGTCTTTCATCAAAGGTGGTGCATTTAACCCTGACCTCCTGGGTTGTCCTTGTATCTAGATTTGTCAGACATCATGTGGCAGAAATGGCAGTGAGCCAGTTCCAAGCCTATTCATGCACTCTGTAAAAGGCATTGCTTGCTTTCCCCCACCTCTCTCTCTCTCTCTCTCTCTCTCTCTCTCTCTCTCTCTCTCTCTGTGTGTGTGTGTGTATTAACACATGCATGTAAAGGGACCAAAGGACAATTTTGGCTGTCATTGGTAAGGTGATGTTGGCCTTGATTTTTGAGACCAGATCTCTTGCTAGTCTGGAGCTTGCCATGCAGCCTAGGCTGGTTTGGCCAGAGAGGACCATGGGACATTTCTTCACCTCCCCAGTGCTGGGATTAGACACATGTTACTCTGTCTAGATTTTTTCAAAAGCTTCTTGTGATTAAAATCAGCAATTTACTAACTGGGTTGTGTCTCCACTCTGTACTTCTGTTTCTTACCTACTCCTGTATCTCAGTCATGCCACAGATACAGAATCCAGACAAAATATGGGTGTAGTGAAAAACAAGAATAGCAACATGCAAAATCTGAGTTGCTGGTTTAACTCATCTAACTTCACTCTCATGAGGGACCTCAGCAGAAACCAGAAGAGTTGAGAAGCTAAGCATGGAAATGCTGACCCATAGATCCAGAGCTCTGTAAATGGCTGTAACTCCAAGTCACTAAGATATGGAACATTTTTCTCCTGGCAAATAACTGATATTTACTCTGTGAAGTAGAATTCAGTATCGTTATGTCATGTTGTGTGATCACAGACACATGAACTTAAAGTCCTTGCTCTGAAGGCATGTTCCACTACAAACGGGAAGAAGGCATGTAGTGACTAATCGTTACATGGAAAGGTATACAATTAATTAAAGTAACTAATGAAGTCCTTTCAGTAAAAGCCATCCACTTCCTTTGCTAAGAAACCATTATTACAGGGAGCACAGCAAGTCCGTGCCAGCAAGTCTTGTGATAGTGTAACCGAAACCTCAGATTGCACCAGTGGTCACTCCAGCGGAGCCTTGGGGACTACCAATGCTATTTATATCTATTGAATGATGCCTTTTTAGTAACTTTAAGTGGGAGCCAGGAACTTTTAGCCAGAACTCTTTGGGAGGACTTCTTTAAAGAGATACTGTTGCAATGGGGGTAGCTAGATGTTTGCGGGTACCAAGTAGTAATCTTCCATCAGTTGAACTTTAAATTATTAAAATATTTTTATAGAAATTGTGCTTTTGAAACATCGTTTTTTCATAGAGAAAAACTGAAGGGGGTGGCAAGTAGATAAGGGAGCCACTTGTGGGTGTAAATCCCATGAGAGGTATTTCCCAGCTGCTTGGTTTCTTGTTGGTGCTAGAATGTCTATACAGTTTGCATCGCTTATGGTGAATGGGGAGTGGATGTCTACCATACAAGGTTACGATGAGTGCTGAATGGACCTAACACCTCCACAGTCTTCACTTTTCCCAATCTCTTTCATTTCTAATAATCCTGATTTTCTGTTGTCATTTCCTATTTTTCCCAAAGATACCGGCTAGAGTCACATCACATCAATCCTCACAAAATTATGTCTCCACTCTGGGGGAACAGAGACAGAACGATAGCTGGGATTATAGCAAGAGAAGAAGGCAGAGAGTCATAAAGTAGAAAATCCAACATCTTTCTTTCAGCCTTTATGTGAGTATGTGAGCACGTACACATGAATCTGAACACATACGTGTGCATACACACTACAAACACATACACACGCACAGACCTAACTAAAGGCATGGAACAGACATTGTGGAGCTGCCGGTGAGGTTAATTGTATCTCTTCATGTGTAAGCAAATTAATGCACCACGACTTTCCAGCAGCCAGCGTCTGCTGATTGTGTAAGGAATGTCCAGACACTTTCTTTTTCCAGCATGACGTAATGTGGAACGAGAAGACCTGCAGAACACACTTCTCATAACCAGACAGATGACCTCACTCCCTTCTTGGGCATTCCCAGGCTTTGCTGTTACAAAAGCGCAGCCCCCAAACTCACAGTGTTTGTCCACAGGTGGTTATAGTCTGTAGCCTTTTGTAGGCAAATTACTTCAAATCATCTCCAAGCTCCCCTGTGGCTGGCGGGAGGACAGCTCTGATGGATACTGTCTGGCCTATTTCTTCAGCCAAATGGAATGAATTCAGCCCTAGGATAAGCCAAGACATAAAGAAGGATAAATAGGTTTGGCATCAGCTTCAGGACAAGCTGTGAGGAAGTAACTGTAGAGATGGGGATGTTGAAAAAAAAACAAAGTAAGAAAGTGCTTCATTGACATCAGAAGGCTCGGGTTCTTCTCGGGATTGTTTCAAAGGCTTGGGGCCTGCAGAAACAATGTTGCCAGCTTCTCTCATACAGCTCGTTTATTTTTGTTTAGAAAAATCTTTTTATTTCATGCCTGTGTATATACTAACTGTGTACAGCTCTGATTCGCAGGTATCCGGTCTTTGTAGTTTATAACAGATTCAGCGAATGTGAGAGGTGGGGAATCTTCCTTGCATATGAACAGGCTGAGGGTCAGAGCGAGGGAGAGAGGAGCCAGTTTCACCGAGATCATACAGACAGACAGCAACGAGGCAGGTCATAGAGCCCAGATGGCAGTAACTTCTGGTTTGTCTCCAACCAATCAATGCAAGACTGATCGGGTGGTAGGTCCTAGCTGAAGGGTCTTTAATCATCAAGTTCCCCATATCCGTTTTTCTCTCTGATCAGCTACTATAAACCCTACAGAGATCTGGGGAAAATCTAGGAAGAAAAACATCTATACCCAAACACGCTGAAGTCACCTGGATGTCATGAACAAACAGTGACCCACTTGGAATTATTAACCAAGCTCTTCCTGCTGGATCCCTCCCTCATTCCTATGACCTTCTCACTGAGCTGTCTTTCTGCACAAACGGGTATTTCCATTCAATCAAGTCTTAAGTATGAACAGCATCCTTCACACAAATACATTTTTTTCTTTTAATATGTAATGCATCTAGTTTCATTTTTAAAGCACGTCCTGGTGCTATCTGTTTCTCCATCTTTGCTGCTACATACACCTAGATTCACAGCACTGTTCCTGTGCCCTTGATTGTGTTAAGAGCTTCCTATACTAGGCTGTCTTCCAGTCTTTACCTGTCCACTCATCTCCAGAAAGAGACGTGGGTGCTTCCTATAGAGTCATTTCTTGTGCCTACCCACTAGGGCATCTTAAAGCACTTATAAGATCCGTAGCTTGACTGTAATGATCTTGCCCCTTGACATTTCGTGAAACTCACTTATATTCATTCCATACATTCTTATTTTGTTCTGGGAGATACTGTGTGTAGCGACACTAGAAGAAGAAAACAGTTTGGAAGCCATGAGAGGTTAAATCATGTGATGGGGTTAAAGATTTAATCAACTGGTGTAGATTATTGCGATCAGTTCTCTCCCCAATTTTTTAAAGCAAGATCGAGCTGATTTGAGCTTATCTGGATTTTCAGGAACACTAGGTTACATGGGTGGAGGGAGAGGGATGTGATAGTTTCAGTCAACTCTCCAGAGCTGTGCATAACTTGAACACAGTGTGCATGTTGAACACACGGAAAGAAGACAGAGAGGAAGACAGAGGACAGGGCTGGGACTGCATGACAAGATACCTTTAAGTGAATAGGTATCCTGAAACTCTTGGGGAGACATGGAAAAGTTAGTCTCTCTATTTGAAAGCGAGCAATCTTACACTTGCAGGTCTATTCCAGATTAGGAAAGGCTCTTGATAATGATTCTGAAAGTGCTGCAAAGTAAATATGGATTAGGTGTTTATGAAAAATAGGAAACTGGAATATACTGGGGATCTCCAAAGTGCCAGGCCTAGGAGGGATCTTCAGGATCAGGGAGAAGCTGAAAGGAGGCATGGGTGAGTGTGGTAGACCTTTCTAACTTTCTGTCCTTCAGCACTGACCTCCTCAGTGCTAGGGCTTCTTGGGTATTAAGTGTGTGTACTGAGGTCATAGTGGAAAGTTTTGCTGTGCACTCAATAGATGTTATTCTGTCCAGAGGACAGCCTTTCCCTTGGCCACCTTTGCCCCTGTGATTGCACCCCACCCAGCAGTGTGACACAGACAGGGTCTCAGATGCTCAGGTTCCAATGGTTTCCGCAGCGGAACTTAATCCTCCCAAGTGTTTCTTTACTTGTCTTTCTGTCTCATACCCTATATGTGTTCATGTTCTCTCTGACTGATGAAGGTTCACTCCATAGTAAAGCCAAGGAAATGCCACAACTGCGAGTTTCATATAGATGGTCCCAGTTCTAGGATGGGGGAGATGACTGAATTCCTGGGAGCTTTGTGGGCTAGGAGGCAGGGTTATATTTGGCAGTGAACCAGGGGAAAGCTTTGTTCTCCTGAGGGCGCTGTCTATGAGACCAGGAGCTCTCGGACCACATTCTTGGCACTGACCTTCCCAGACCATTTACTATACCACTAAGTGCTGGGCTGGTTTTTCACTAATTGCTGCTTTTGTATAGTGGATAGGATTTGATGAGCCTGAGCTTGAGGATGCTGCCATCTTGATCTGCCAAGTAACAGTCCAGTGGGAGTGCACCAGAAACACTGTGCTACTTGGTGTAGAAACTGACTTGGCTGCATTTAGATTTTAAAACACTATACCACTCATTGAACAGTGAGAGATATGTTAATAATTTGAGAAACAGTTTGTTTATTAATTCATTCATTTCCTCAAAATTTATGGAGAACATGTTCTGTGTCAAACATTGTGCTAGGCCTTGGGTAAGATGACTGTGACATTGCCTTACCAGTCAGGAGTTTGCTGTTTCTCTAGGTGCTGAGTCTTCTCGCTAAGGAACCCAGTCCCTTTCCACCTCTGCCATACTGCTGGGTGTGGCTGCCTGGAAGACTGGCTCTTCACAACAGAAAGAATTCAAGCTTGGTAAGCAAAGGGGCATCTTGCAATCAAAGATATGTTAGTCATAAATAATGATTTTCAACTGTTTTATTATTAGAAGTATTATTGTTGTATTTTTATTTTATGGATATGGTGATTTCCTTGCATGCATGTCTATATATCGTGTTCATGCCGGGTGCCCATGGATGCTAGAAGGGGGCATCAGATCTTCTGCATCTGGGATTGCAAATTGTGAGCTGTCATGTGGGTGCTCGATTTGAACCCAGGTCCTCTGCTAGATGAAGGAGTGCTCTTAACTGCTAACCCATCTATTTTTGTATCTCTCGATCTCTAGCTCTCTATCTGGCCCCTTTATTTATTTGCTTATTTTTGAGATAAAGACTTACTATGCAGACCAGAATGTCTTTATACTCAGAGATTTTCTGTTTCTGTCCCGAGTACTGGGATTAAAGGTGTGTACCATCATGTTCTGCATGCCTTTATGTTTAATAACAAAAATAATCTGCAAAATCACACAAATTCATAAAAATCTATAGGAGAATAGGATACAAAGAAAGGTCATTTCAGGAATGGATGAAAATAATAAAAAGAAAAAAGGAAAAATGTTGATATATTTTGTAATTATTCCTGACCCCTTAATATGGAATTCAAGAACATACCTTGTTGAGACTGTATTCTAGGAGAAAAGAAGGAGAAAAAAAGAGAGAAGGATGGTAGGGAAGAAGAAAAGGAGAAGGAAGGAGTAAAAGAATGAAGAAAAGAAGGAAGGGAGGGAAGCAGGGAGGGAGGAAGGGAGAAGACAGATCAAGCAGAGTTCTGTTGTTAAGGAAATAAGTATTTGTGGCTGATAATAACAATGATAGCAAACGATAATAAATAACTAGTACTTTAAATATATTGAAAAATGTAAAGACACTGGGACTGTGACAAACTAAAATTGCTAAACTGTTGGGTGTCTTGAAATAGCTAGATCCTGATGTCGGTTTTTAACAAAGAAGTATGTCAAAATTAACAGTTGGAAAGTGCTCATTGACAAAATATATTCCTTATGAATTCCAATATTCATGATAACTTAGTTGAAAATTTAAACATTTTACTCTTTAGTTTGACTGAATAACTTGACTCTACGTCCTAGGAAGAGGAGAAATGTGCTTGTACCAGAGGCTCCCCCGTTCTTGGACAGCTGCAAGTGTGAGGTGACTGGTTTGTAGATGGTTTTCCAGCCCAGACTTGGGACTCCAGTTGTTAAATAAAAGTGATGAGCCTCCCTTTAGATTCACATCAGAAGTCGACGGAAATATTTACATCTGCTTCCTCCGACTTTATGACTGGAAAATTGTGAGACACAGAGACCTCTGTGGCTCAGAACCCCGCTCTCGCTCTACTGAAAAAACAAGGTTTCCGTCCCCTTTCTGCACTCAGGCATGAGAAACGGGAAGGCTGTCTTTTCATTTTGTCACATAAAATTAGGATTTCTCCAGGAAAAGGAGGTGGCTGTTATTTTCTGAGGTCACTGCCTCTTGTTGGTGTATCTTTCTAGCTCCTGCTGAGAGGGGTAGTGTGAGTGAGTGTGTGTGTGTGTGTGTGTACGACACATATATGCACATACACACATACACAGAGAACATAGTGTGAGGAATGTAATGACAATTAAGGAAGTGGACATAAGGTGCTATTAGACTTTCCCCCTGAGCCCAGTGGGGTATGTCCAGTGTGACCAGTGGGGTATGTGCAATGGGGTAAGCAGTGGGGTATGTCCAGTGGGGTGAGCAGTGGGTTATGTGCAATGGGGTGAGCAATGGGGTATGTCCAGTGAGGTGACCTGTGGGGTGTCCAGTGGGGTGACCAGGGGGGTATGTCCAGTGGGATGACCAATGGGGTATGTTCAATGGTGTAACCAGTGGGGTATCCAGTGGGGTGATCAGTGGGGTATGTTCAGTGGGGTGTCCAGTGGGGTATGTCCAGTGGGGTGTCCAGGGGGGTGACCAGTGGGGTATGTTCAGTGGGGTGTCCAGTGGGGTATGTCCAGCAGGGTGACCAGTGGGGTATGTCCAGTGGGGTATGTCCAGTGGGGTATGTCCAGCAGGGTGACCAGTGGGGTATGTTCAGTGGGGTATGTTCAGTGGAGTGACCAGGGAAGTATGTTCAATGGGGTCACCAGTGGGTATGTTGTTTCCTGGGCTCAGGAAGGTGGCCTGAGCCATTTCCACTTCTACATTTGTTGGCTTTGTACTTGAGGCAGAGTTCAGCTCTGCCTGTGGGCTGTGGTTGTTAGTGCAGTCTTGGTGTAGCTTGATTAGACACATCTGTATGAAGGCACTTAGAGTAAATAAAAAGGGCTTTAATTTACTCTAATTATTATAATCGTCTTCAGAGCTAGGTATTCTGGATTTATGTTTTGTTCATAGCTCTTGCTTCCCTTTAAAACAGAAAAATCATGTTTAATAACTTGAACATTTTTTTCTTGTTCCAGCCTTATGCTGTAGAATCTAGTTTAATCTGCGTATACTTAAGAAATAAGAAGAAAGAGGCTGGGAGCAAAAATGTGTTCTGGTTTTTACTTAAAACATCCCTTCTTCCTCCTCTTTGCAAACCCCGAAAGCCTTAAAAGCTAGAGTGGTTATCTTGCACATTTCTCTCCTGAAAGCAAAGCGAGATGCTAGTTTATGGACCAGAATGAGAAAACAAGAAGCACTGAGACTCTCACGGGACAGCTTGCCAGTAGAGCCTTCCAAACCCAAGAAGCTTTACATAAGTTGGAGGTGCCCTGGAAAGGGACCAACGGCCTTTTCAGCTCTTTACCCATCACTAATTGTGGCTCCAGCTGGACTCCGGATTGCTGATGAAAGGGAATGAAAACTGCGGGCCTCCAAGGGCATTCTGGATGGGATCTATTCAGCCTGCATTTGCTTGTCCTGCATTATGAGATCACCATGACAACAAGCACATGTCTCAATGTGTTACATGGAGAGGGACTGTACGTGCCACTTCCTTCCTGGATGTTGGATTGGGCTCCACCTTGAGTCAGTCTTCTCTTGTTCCATATGTTAGGCATGCAGAGAAATGTCTGAGGCCAGCATCCAAATTTCTGAAAGCGTCATAGACCCCGCTGGAGACATGTGGGAATGGAATTTGCTCCAGCGACAGTTGTCATGCATGGGGCCGATCAGAAACTGAGGCTGAGGCACTTTCCCTGCTTTCACTTGGCTGCTTCATATAGCTGGGTCTGAAGGCCTTGAGATGGAAGGGTGGCCTAGATACTGCCCGTCATTATTCTGTTTCGAGAAGTGTGATTTGTGAAGGTGTTGGTACTCAATGAAACCCCGGAATAAGAACCTGAAATTCTTATCCCCTCAACTGTCTGTTCTTTAGTCATTTTACAATCTTGAGAGTTATCAAACAAAGCAAAAACAAAACAAAACAAAAACCCAGAAAAATAAAAAGTCATTGAATATTGGACAAAAGAAAACTTAGTTTAATATTATTGTATGAGAAACCATTTTCTCTCCCTCATGTGCCCATCATCCATCGTATCCACATTGGGATTATCTATCATGTGAGGTGTTTTAGTAAAAAAATTACTGATTCTTGTTTTTAGCCTACTTAGTTATTCATCCCTCAAAGGAGACATCTGATATGTTTATGGATAATAAGTGCTTGATTTCCATTTGTACATGTTTCTTTTGGAGGTGGCAACACAATGCCAAAGACTGTCAAGAGTACCTGTCTTCTGTATGCCCCAAGAGGAGTCTCATTTTCAGTTCTTTGTCTAGCTCATTAATTTTCATGCATTGTAGCTATAATCATTGAGAGTCTAAACATCAGCCATCCTTAAGACCCATGGGTCCAGGATCATCTCACTGGTTATATAATTTATATTTAGGCATTAAAATGGAAGAATTGAAAAATTTCTCAAAGGGCTAAAAGAAAATCTGCCATACGACCCATCCATTCTGCTCCTTGGTAGACCCAAAGAGCTTACTATTTAATGACAGGAAAACTCGCGCAGTCTTTCATTGCTGCTCCAGTCACAGTAACTAGGAAATGGAAAAAGCCTAGTTGTCCTTACAATGATGAATGGATGAAAATGTGACTCATACACATTGTAGATTTCTATTCAGTTGCAAGCAAAATAAAATAATAAAATTTTCAGGTAAATGAGTGGAACTAGAAAATGTTAAAGTAAGTGAGATAATCCACACTGAGAAAGACAAATGCCACGTGTCGATCTTTACTTGTGGAACATGCTTCTGAAACTTTAGGTTTGAATATGTAACTTGCAGTAACAACAGAAGCCAGGAAAACAGAAGGGGGTCATGGGAAGGTAGAGAGTAAGGGCTTTAGAGAAGGGGCAGTAGGACACAAGGGACAAACAGAGGATGAGAATTTAACTCAGAAGAAGAGGAGGAGGGTAACATAGAGGGAGTAGAGGTGAGGAGAGATAAAACAGCCCTAAGATGCTTGACAAAATCATAGGGAAACGTTTTTACTAGATTAATACAGACACACATACACGGACACACACACATGCACTCACACATGCACATGCCATGTGGAGGTGATCATGCTTTCCCAAAGAACCATCGACTTCTAACAAAAACCTCAGTCACAGGCATGGGACTCTCACTTCTAGTTGTCAATCAAGGATTTTAAGAGATCTCCCCAAACAGTATAGGCTATTGCATAGGTATTGCCATGGCCCTTGGCTGCCTCCAAGAACTTGAAGGCATGATCTTATTACTGAAGGCATGACACACTTTGGACACAAGACTTGGAGAAATTGAGATGAATGGGACCTAGAAAACTCCCTGAGGACTTACTTTCCTTGTATTCAAAGGCGCTATGTAATCCACAAGGGCACAAAGGCAATCAATAGTTATACCCACCTGTAAAGTCTATGAACCATCACAACGACCGCTCGGTATGGCATCCCCAAAACTCTACTTTACCTCGAGGCTCACCAGCATTTATCTAATTGAGTTTAATAGGATAGAATTCACTTGATAGGATGGAATTGATACCTCCTAGCACAATACACTTAGAAAAATCTGTCAGTATCTGGAAAGATGTTAAATCCTAGAGGAGCACTTACTATTGCCATTTTCCTAAGTCAATATTGTTTGTATCTGTATTCTAATACTTATCATTATACCCACATATAGCTGTAGTTCTTATAAGAAATCAGAGAAGTGATTTTTTTATCTTTTTTCAGTAGATGGAGGTTGTTAGAGATATCTACTAAAATGCAGAAGACAAGGATATGGGCTCCTCTTAGAAAATTGGGGTAGAAAGATTGTTAGAGTCTGAGATAGTGTGTTCTAGACATGAATTGCTCATGCAATTTCAACAATATTGTTGCCTAAACAAGACCTGCATATTGATAATACCAGTGTTCTGGTATAACTCTGAATTGCCTGCTTATCTTGTAAGATCTGACAATATGGGGTCTACATGCTTAAAATTGAGAGGATCCTTGATTCTCTATAGGAAGGGGCTCATATGCAAAGTTGTGTGGCCTTTGGTTTCAGTGAGGTCTGCCGGAAGCCAGGATGTATGTGACTGGCTGGGTCTCTGTTTCAGAGGTCTCGTTTGTAATGGTAGGGCATCAGACCCTGCAGAGGTGGCAGAGAAGCAGAGTGGCTTCGCCTGGGAAGAGCAGGCGTACAACATGTGAGCTCTGGAGAACGAGTAGGATTTTGCTAGACACAGAACGAGGGGAGGGGCTTTCCAGGTGAGAGCTACCAAGGAATCCAGATGCATATAATTATGTCATTATGAAGAAAATGTAGGATGTGTGGGAGATGAGTAGGGACCAAGAAACATCAGATCCTACGCTGTCAGTAGACATCTACTGATTTTAACTGATTTGTAATTATGAAAGGAATGTGCAGTCATAGCCTGCTCAAAATATCTAAGACATTAACAACATCTTTATTATATCCATTTCCTATTCTTCTTCCCTATTTGTTAACTGAGAGCAGCATGTCCCAACCTCAGCAGTTTTGACCAGATATTTCTCTGCAGAGATGTCTCCCCAGTGCCTAGTGTCATCCTTGCCTTTCACACATTGAATACCTCATCATGTGGTGTTCCTTTAGTGCCTTCACAACTCTCTCCATATATCAACTAATGTCTCCTGGCAGCAAAATTGACCCCAGTTGAGAACCCCAAACTGGGAGAAAGCAGGACTATGCATTTCCTATGTAACCTAGATGAATTTATCATGAGAACACTTTTTTCACATATGGGCTATTATATACATATTTAAACTTGACTGTTTCATATGCCTATGTCCTTTGAGATATTGAAACACACCACAGAACTAGAAATTCTCAAATTTGCTCTGTTTTGGAAACGTGCATAGCACTCAGTGGATGATTACATCACAGTTGTACTGATTGTGCTGTTGGACACCATGCTTATCCCCTACTTCACGCCCTCTTTCTCTTCCTTCCTCATTCATTCCCTTCACCTGTCCTTTCTCCCCCTTCCTTCTTCCCTTCCTTTCTTCCTCTGTTTATTTCCCTATCCACCCCTCACCTTTCATATTTCAAGCAGTTTTTCAATAATTATAACATCAGTTTTGTGCTTTGTAGAGAATTTGGCACTGAAACATGAGGCAGTCTTTGCAATTCATTCTTTACTTAAAGAAATGCTTCTTCTCCATTGAAAACAATTCTGAAAGGGAAGCAGGAAGGGGAGGGGCAAGGAAGAGAGGGTGGAGGACAGAGCCAGCATGAAGAAGACAAAAAGAAATTTACCAGCCACTCCACTGGTGAAGCTACAGCTGAGCATTAGTTCAGGTGGAGCCTTAAATAACACAACAGGGAATTTCAGATGTCAAAGGAGGGATGGAGAAGGATGAAACTTCCCAGTTCCCAAGGCATCTCAAGATTTGACAGTCTGTTCTGATTTGACTTGAAGCCAAAACTAACTGCTTCCAGCATTCCTCTTGCCAAATAACCCTGTCCCTTTAATGCCTGCTTAAACTGAAGGTATGAGATACATTTTATGCCCTGAAAAATTAATCATCTCCTTTCAGCAGTCTAGACTCTTCCCAGGGAAAATAAATCAGCAAACTTTTGCTTCTGTGTATTAGCGGGTATTCAGTAACCAACAACCTTTTCCAGCAGATGCTCACAAGAACGAGGGTCATGGCTTTGGGGGTTAATCGGCTGAGAGAAGCTGAACCTGAAGGTTCTTGCTTTTTGATGAGCAGGAGATATTTCCCAACAGCATCTCTGGAACAGGCTTCAAGACCTGCTTGTCCTATGTCAACATTGTAACTTTTGTTTCTCTATCCCCTTAGTGTTCCAAGTTTCTTGAAAACTTAATCCTGCCTTAGGTACACCATCTGTCTACATTTTGTTCCCTGGGAAAAGCCTATGACGCCCTGAGAACAAAATGGCTTCTAAGGTTGCTCATGTTTCTGAATCTACACAGTGCTGCTTTCTGTGTATCAAAGTACGTCACAAAGCCAGCTCATACTTGAAAAGGCAAGAAATAACTGGTGGAGCTACAAAGCCAGATTGCAGAGAAACCTAGGTACAGGGAGCACATTGTTCTAACTGTTTTAAGAAGCAATCTACCTGGAGCAAATGTGTGTGTCCCATGACCAGCAATTTCAATTTTCACTGTCTGAAGTGAACTACATAAATGAGAGTGAAGAAGCATTCGATAAGATATCTATTGCAAACAAAACAACTGTGGACACAAATCAGCAAACTTAACGGCTTAATAATACAGATGTAGGTATATTGTAGATAGTCATGCTACAGATTACTATGCTATACTTTTAAAAAATATACTTTTACTATGCACCATCATGTTCAGATCTTTTATGATGAAACAAGCAAATTGTGAATCAGTACATGTGTGAAGAACAGAAGTGTAGGTATATGTATTCTATTGGTAAACATATCTATAGGAAAATGTATTGATCCAGGCCCATGAGCTTCTATAATAAGTGTATAATCCTGGTTAACATTAGGCTAGTGATTCTCAGGCGGGAATGATTTACCACCAGATGACACTCTGCAATGTCAGGGAAGACTTCTAGTTGTTGCTGTCACAACCCCAGGAAGGGGGCACTGCTGCTGGGAGTGATGCACGGAGGTTGGGAATATGATTAGATATCTCCTGGGGAAGGGAGCAGCAAGGTACCACTAAGAAGTGCAGCCTAATTATGAATTGTGCCAATGTTGAAAAGGCCTCCTTTTATTCATAGGATGCTCTGAAATCCCTACATCTAGAGTATACATTGCACAATTTTACTTGCATATCTAACAAGTAATCTTCATTTGACCTGTACAAAGCAGACCTTTTAGGAGTCTACACTCAAGCTTGACCCTCCCTCACACACCAGTCTTCTGAAGAACTTGGCAACTGTCATGAAAAGTCATTTGACTCACTCCCCATTCACTCCAGGAACAAAGCTGTCTGCTCCACCTTTAAAGCATGGCCTGGACTATTTTATACCTCTGCCACCTTCGCATTGTCTCTAAACAACAGGAAGAAGGTAAGGAGGGTGAGAGAGGCTGAAACCACAGGGCCATAGAAAGAATGAATTGGGCTTACAGAAATGTAGCTTCCAAGGGAGTGCCAGCAGGAACAGAGTGTGGAAACCCCCCTCTCCATTTTGATAGCAGAAGAAAATGTAAAATTCAAGGAATGAATGGCTTTCCTCGGGAAGGCAGCCAATCCAAGCTGGTTTTGCATGTGGTAATCAGTCATTGTGAGCTGGATTTAGTCAGAGGGCACAGTAGCTCATTGTCATGGTGGCTGGATGGTCCGTAGTTTACTATGGCAACATGGAGACTGCCTGGTGCTTTTGGGAAGCAAGGATAGAGTTAGACCAAGGGACACATTCAGGTTGGACTGGGGTTTTTGTTCTGAATCATATGTGGGATGAATGAAGTGAGAGTCTGGTGAAATTTGATGGTCCTTAGAGTCCAAGTCAGAAGTTTGTTCCCACTCTATCAGGTCTGGGCAAACAGCTGAAGAGTTCCCGTCTTCATCTGCTAATTGGTTTTCTAGTCTTGGCAACAAGACCTTGTTTTTTCCACCATCTCTGTTGAAAGCTTCATTTTATGTGAATTCTACATGCTGGGTAGAGTTTAGAAGTGGGTACTGCCCACATAAGAAGACTTAGAAGCAGTTGGATAACTGAGAGAACAAGGATGTAGCTCCCTACCTCAGCATCACTCACCATCACACTACTGCCGCAAGAACCAAGAAGGTGGCCAAAGTCACAATTAGCATCTTTATATGAGATCAACCTCTCTATCATCACATTGCTTAATTTCTAGAACCCCGGCACATCAACTGTGTGTTACCACCCACAGGCACCAAGAGAGGATTCTTCCTTCCTTCTTTTTTGTTTTTGTTTTTTTGTTTTCGTTTTTGTTTTTCTAGACAGGGGTTTCTCTGTAGTTTTGGTGCCTGTCCTGGATCTAGCTATTGTAGACAAGGCTGACCTCGAACTTGCAGAAATCCTCCTGCCTCTGCCTCCTGAGTGTTGGGATTAAAGGTGTGTGCCACCACCGCCTGGCTAAGAGATAATTTCTTTAGCCATTTCAGGGAAAATAAAACTCCCCACATGTTTGTGACATTGTGGCCCCTGGCTTGCCTTCATTTCTTTTCTCTATTATATTCTTAGCTTCTCACTCAGTAGCATAGCTTCACTAGAGCCGATCTTATTTCTTTTAAGAACTCTATAACTAACTCCTACATTTGTGCCTGACGCATTGGAAGTCTCACTGCCCATAATTGCTGAATGGTCAAATGAAATTTGATGGTTTGATGAAATGAAATAAGCCATTCATTTAATATAATGCAAAATACACAATAACATTTCAATAAAAAGTTCCATCCATAGCATGGATGTTCCTAAGCAGTTTGGAGCTTCTTCATCCTCACACAAATCACTCACCACACGTATTGTAAATTTTACCTTCACACGTCCTGTTGAGTTCACGATACGAAATTCTTCATTTTGAAGTATGTAATTAGTGGCTTTTGGCTTTTTTACCCAGTTGTCCATTACTATAGTATATTTTCAGAACACTCAGAAATTTTGTGCCTATTTGCAATCATTTCCATGGTCCTGACTATAAACATTGTCCTCTATAGATTTTACCTGCATCATGTATTTATGTGATTTTGTATGTGCACAGTGTACATGTGTAAGTGTACTTGGGATTGGGCATGTGTATATGTCTGTATGTGAATGTGCTGAGTCTAGAGGGGAACATTGGTGGCCTGCTGTATCACACTTTACCTTATTACACTGAGACCTGTTCCCTCACCCTAATGCTCAATATTTTGCAATGAAGCTACATGACCAGCAAGCCCCAGTATATCACAGTATATCATGTCTACACTCTGCAGAATTGCATGCATGTGTGGCCCTAACCAGTTTTTATCTGGGTGCTGTCAATCTAAACTCAGGTCCCATGCTTGAGTAGTAGGCACTCTTACATACTGAGACATTTCCCTAGTCCCTCTACTAGATGTTTATACAAATAAATAATAAAATATGTGCCCATTTATATCTGACTTATTTTGTTATTAACATTCATTTATGTTACAGATGTTTCAGTAAATCAGCCCTTTTAATAGTGTGAAAATATTACAGTTATATAAAAACACATGTCTACACAAAAGCTCTCAAATACATGTTCACATATTGATGTTCACATATCTCCTTACTCGTAATAACTGAAGGTGAAATGAGCCAGTGGTCACCAATTAATGAATAGACTTTATTGAAGTCTGAGTTCCTTGATAATAAGAGCTATGTCTTTTTAAAAATACAGTGCATTGTTGTTGTGTGGATGTGTTTGTGTGAAAGCTTGCCTGCCACAGAAGACACTTTTCTGGGTTCCTGAGATCTAACTTAGCTTATTAAGACTGTGTAGCAAAGTGACTGTACCTTCTGAGTCTTCTTGATGGGCTGGGACAATGTATTAGTTAAAATATTATTTGTATATGGGCTTAGCTTATTGCTTGCTCAATGAATGAATGAATGGCCATTCCTACTATAAGATGTATTTTTAATCAAAATCTTAATCATTTGATTTTGCCAATAAAGACTTGGGAGCCAGATACTGGCAGGAAGCCTGCTATCTCAGAGATGGAGCAAGAGCACCCAGCTGATATTTTGCCTCCAGTAAACTCAGAAACCTCTTCTCTCTCCTATTGTTTCAAACAAATTTCAAACTCAATGTCCTTCCCTCTACTTCCTATGTGTAGCACAAATAATAAAAACTCAGAGACAGATATTGGGGTTCAACCTGAAAACTAGAAAAGCAAAGCAGCCAAGCCACCATGGAAATCTTACCTCTACCAAGGGTGGGTGACTGAGGACTAAGCAGACAGCCCCTCTCTCCCCTCATTCTATATTCCCTCTAGTGCTAAGATTAAGGGTGTATGACTCCCTAGTACTGGGATTAAAGGTGTGAGCCACCACTACCTGGATTTATTTCTGCATTGATCTTGTGTAGCCTAGGGTTGCCTTGAACTCACAGAGATCCATCCAACACTGTCTCCCAAATCCCAGGATTAAAGTTATGTATCACCATTACTGACAACTGGTTGCTTTCTCTGTCTCTTGACACATGGTTGACTTTATTTAATCCTGTTTACAATATTAAAGCAAAAATATCTTGGATTAAAGGTGTGTGCTAGGACTGAGCCACACCACTAGAATCAGTTATTTCCAATAAATAATGCAATTTTGGGGTTTACAGTGTGATCAATATACTGCAACAGATGCAGGAATCGATGATTACAGCATGTTGTCATGATAGAAACAATGATATAAAGGATGGCGGAAATTTCTGCTTAATTGAACTTGGTTAGGCTTCTGACTTCTTTTCTAGACTTCAGTTCCCTTATTAACAAATGCATCTGACAGCGATAGTTGAGATGAGATTGGGATGTCATTATGCATAGCTTATCTCATGTGTAACTGTCTTTGCCAGACCCACTATTCCCAGCCTTACAGCAATAATAAGTAGACAATGAAGTTGTGGACCAGCAACCGAGAGTCAAGTGTCAACTGCTTAAGGATGTTATCAAGTCAGTTTCTAGTCCTGTAGGATCTAAAGGTCATTCGTTTCCTTGTATAGTATTAAATTAGTTATATAGTATTATAAGTCTCCAAGGAAAGATTGAGGTTGAGGCTCATGTGCTTTAAGATCATAAAATGCTTACTCCTGCTTCCTGTCAATAAAAGTCACTAAATTACAAGTTTGCAAAGGCTACACGGTGTCATTATTGTTGTGACTGCAGTGGGAAGCTTAGTGGTGTCCCGTAAATGTATTGAAGATGGCTGAATAAAGATATCATATTTGATATAAAGGAACCTGGATGCTCTAAGAACTTGAGAACCCAATGCTACTTACACCTCACTTCCAATATCGGTGAGTAGGGTGGGTTCCATTTAAGGAGTCTGTGTTCTGGGAACTAATTTGCTTCACCATGTTGAAGAAAGGTAAAATCACATGCGAACTGACCCTCCTGTACTAAAAGACTACTCAGTGAACCATTTTCTTAGGTTCTGCGTGACCAGCTCGATTTAGGAGAAAGTGCAGTCACCAAAATTCAAAAATTTAACTCAGAGCAATTTAGACTGAGGAACAAAAGCAGGTCATTTGTGGTGGGGACAGAGACAGTCATTTTAGGCAATATTTCTCAACTAAAAAATAAAATAAATAAATAGCCAGTCTTTGTGGCTGAGCCCTGGAGAAAGTAACCTCAGAACCACATAGCTTATGGGAACACAGAGGCTAATTTCATCTGTGAAATGATAGGCCTGCAGGAGAAAATAATTACCCTCTTCTTTCCCAGATCTCACCATTCTGTGGCTTTTTCAAGAAATCCCACTGAGGGAGATGTGGAAAGCCAAGGCGCTTAGGGTCCAGGAGAGCCACGGGAGGTCCAGGCATGGCCCCGCTAGTCTGCTGTAAGGCTCTGAAATTTTTTTTACAGTTGCACGGTGCCAGGTTCCCTCTCTTTAGCAGTGAAGAGCACCCTCTGCTCATGGTTGATCATCTCTGTCACATGTAGATGAGGCTGCCCAGGAAGTGAGCTGCGTATGTCCTCTGCCATGCTCACACTTGCGGTCTTCCTGAGCTCAGCTTTGAGCTTGTGCTAGCGACCGTGGTATGTAGTAGTGCTATTAACACAGTATTCTCACTTCCTCTCTGTCCTCGTTCCCCTGACATGCCCTGTCATGCTCTGCTCTCACTAAATCCCGAGTGCTGGGATTAAAGGCGTGCGCCACTACCGCCTGGCCAATATGTTGTTTTCTAGATTCATCTATTTCCCCTCAAATTTCATGATGTCATTATTTTTCTCCACTGTGTAGTACTTCATTGTGTAAATGTACCACATCTTTTTCATCTATTCTTCGGTTGAGGGGCATTTAGGTTATTTTCAGGTCCTGGCTATGATAAATAATGCTGCTATGAACATAGTTGAACACATGTCTTTGTGGTATGATTGAGAATCCTTTGAGTATATACCTAAAAGTGGTATCGCTGGGTCTTGAGGAAGGTTGTTTACTAATTTTCGGAGAAATCGCCATACAGATATCCTGAGTGAGTTAGCACTCACACCAGCAATTGAGGAGTGTTCCCTTACTCCACATTCTCTCCAGCATAAATTGTCATCAGTGTTTTTAATTCTGGCTCTTCTTACAGGTGTAAGATGGAATCTCAGGGTTGTTTTGATTTGCTTTTCTCTGATAGCTAAGGTTGTTGAGTATTTTCTTAAGTGTCTTTCATCCATTTTAGAGTCTTCTGTTGAGAGGTCTCTTTTTAGGGCTGTACCCCATTTTTATTGGATTATTTGTTCATTGGATGACCAATTTTTTGAGTTCTTTGTCTATTTTGGAGATCAGCCCTTTGTCCAATGTGGGATTGGTGAAGATTTTTTCCCATTCTGTAGGCTGTCGTTTTGTCTTGTTGACCATGTCCTTTGCTCTACAGAAGTTTTTCAGTTTCAAGAGGTCCCATTTATTAATTATTATTCTCAGTGTCTGTGCTACTGGGGTTATATTTAGGAAGTGGTCTCCTGTGCCAATGCGTTCAAGTGTATTTCCCACTTTCTCTTCTATGAGGTTCAGTGTGGTTGGTTTTATGTTGATCCATTTGGACTTGAGCTTTGTGGATGGTGATAGATATGAATTTATTTTCATTCTTCTACATGTTGATATCCAGTTATGCCAGCACCATTTGTTGAACATGTTTTCTTTGCTCCATTTTATATTTTTTACTTCTTTGTTGAAAATCAGGTGTTTGTAGGTGTGTGGATTAATATGCAGGTATTTGATTTGGTTCCATTGGTCCTCCTGTCTGTTTTTATGCCAATACAGGTTATTTTCAGTACTATAGTTCTGTAGTAGAGTTTGAAGTAAGGGATTGTGATGCCTCCAGAAGTTGCTTTATCGTACAGGATTGTTTTGGCTATCCTGGAGTTTTTGCTTTTCCATATGAAGTTGAGAGTTGTTCTTTTGAGATCTGTGAAGAATTTAGCTGGGATTTTGATAGACATTGCATTGAATCTGCAGATTGCTTTTGGTAATATTGCCATTTTTTACTCTGTTAATTCTACCTACCCAAGGGCATGGAGATCTCACCATTTTCTGGAGTCTTCTTCATTTTCTTTCTTTAAAGATGTAATGTTCTTGTCATACAGGTCTTCCACTTGTTGTTTAGAATTATGCCAAGATATTTTATGTTGTTTTTGTCTATTATGAAGGGTGATATCTTTTTAATTTTTTTCTCAGCCCATTTATCATCTATGTAAAAGAGGGCTACTAATTTTTTTGAGTTAATCTTGTATCCTGCTACATTACTGAAAGTGTTTGAGTTGTAGAAGTTCCTTGGTAGAATTTTTGAATTTGCTTATGTAAACTATCATATCGTCAGCAAATAGTGAGAGTTTGACTTCTTCTTTTTCAATTTTTATCCCTTTGATCTCCTTTTATTGTATTATTCTCTAGTTTGAACCTCAAGCACTATATCGAATAGAAATGGAGAAAGTGGACAACCTTGCCTTGCTCCTGATTTCAGTTGGGATTGCTTTGAGTTTCTCTCCATTTATTTTGATGTTGGCTGTTGGCTTGATGTATGTTACTTTTATTATGTTTAGGTATGTTCCTTGTATCCCTGCTCTCTCCAAGACCTTTATCATGAAGGCATGCTGACTTTGTCTAAGGCCTTTTCAGCATCTAATGAGATGATCATATGTTTTTTTATTTTTTCAGTTGGCTTATATGGTGGAATCTTTTGACAGATTTTCATATGTCAAACCATCCCTGCATCTCTGGGATAAATTGAAATAGATCATGGTGGATGTTTTTTCTGATGTGTTCTTGGATTCAGTTTGTCAGTATTTTATTTAGTATTTTTTTTTATTTAGTATTTTTGCATCCATGTTTATGAGTGAGATTGATCTGGAATTCTCTTTCTTTGCGATGTCTTTGTGTGGTTTGTGTATCAGGGTAATTATAGCCTCATAAAAAGAGTTTGACAATGCTCCTTCTGTTTCTATTGTGTGGAACAATTTGAGGAGTATTTATTGGTATTAGTTCTTCTTTGAAAATCTTGTAGAATTCTATGATGAAACCATCTGATCATCAGGTTTTTTTGGGGGGGGTGAGAGACTTTTGATGACTGTTTCTGTTTTTTTTAGAAGTTATAGTTCTATTTAAGTTGCTTAACTGGTCTTGATCTAATTTTGGTAAGTGATATTGTCCACAAAATTGTCCTTTTCCTTTAAGTTTTCCAAATTTGTGGAGTACAGCTTTTTGAAATATGACCTGATGATTCTCTGGATTTCCTTTACGTCTGCTATTATGTCCCCTTTTCATTTCTGATTTTGTTAATTGGGATATTCTATCTCTGCCTTTTGGTTAGTTTGGATAAAGGTTTGTCTATTTTGTTGATTTTGTCAAAGAACCAACTCTTTGTCTCATTGATTCTTTATATTGTTTTCTTTGTTCTAGTTTGTTTATTTTAGTTCTCAATTTGATTATTTCCTGCCTTCTAGTCCTCCTGGGTGAGTTTGCTTCTTTTTGTTCTAGGATTTTCAGGTGTTCTATTAACTCAATAGTGTGGGATTTTTCCAGCTTCTTTTTTGTAGGCATTTGGTATTGTTGAGAGTTCATAGTTCTCTTAATACTGCTTTCATTGTATCCCATACGTTTGGGTATGTTCTGTGGTCATTTTCATTGAATTTTAGGAAGCCTTTACTTTCTTCATTTCTTTCTTGACCCATTGGTGTTTCAGGTGAGCATTTAGTTTCCATATAGCTTAGTAGTTCACCATTATTAAAATTAGAATTCAACAGAAACACTAGTTACAGGGGGCCCACAAACACATGAAAATTAAACAATGAGGTTATTCCAGTTTTTTGTATCTTTTGAGGTTTGCTTTGTTACCTAGTATGTAGTCGATTTTTGATAAGGTTCTATGAGGTACTGAGAAGAATGTATATTCTTTTATGTTTGGATGGAATGTTCTATAGACATCTGTTAGGTCCATTTGTGTAATAATATGTTAGTTCCCTTATTTCTCTGTTAAGTTTCTGTGTAACAGACCTGTGCAGTGGTAAGAGTGGGGTGTTAAAGTCTCCCACTATTAGTGTGTGTGGTTTAATGTGTGAGTTAAGCTTTAGTAGCATTTCTTTTACATATGAAGGTGCCTTGTATTTGGGGCATAGATGTTCAGTATTAAGATTGCCTCTTGATGGATTTCTCCTATGACTAATATGAAATTCCTTTTTTGCCTTTTTCGATTGATTTTAGTTTGAAGTCTATTTTGTTAGATATTTGGATAGTTGCACCAGCTTGTTTCTTATGTCCATTTGATTGGAAATTTTTTCCCAACCCTTTACTCTAAGGCAATATCTGTCCTTGAGGTTGAGGTGTATTTCTTGTGTTCAGCAGAAGGATGGATTCTGTTTTCATATCCAATCTGTTAGCCTGTGTCTTTTTATAGATGAGTTGAGTCCATTTATATTAAGAGATATTAAAGACCAGTGATTTTTAGTTCCTTTTATTTTAGTTGTCATTGTTGGTGATGTTATTGTGTGTGTCTTTCCCTTCTTTGATATTTAGTGCTGTGAGGTAATCTATTATCTGTGCTTTTGCAGATGTAGCCATCTTCCTTAGGTTGGAATTTTTCTTCTAGTACTTTGTGTAGGGCTGGGTTTGTGGCTAGGTATTGGTGAAATCTAGTTCTGTCATGGAATATCTAGTTTTATCCTTCTATGGTGATTGACAGTTTTCCTGGCTGTAGTAGGCTGGGCAACCATGGTCTCTCAGTGTTTGCAGAATGCTTGACCATGACCTTCAGGCTTTCATTGTTTCCATTGAGAAGTCAGGTGCAATTCTGCTAGGTCTACCTTTATATGTTACTTGGCCCCTTTCCTTTGCAGCTCTTAATAAATCTTTCTTTGTTCTGTATATTTAGTGTTTTGATTATTATATGGTAGAAGGGCTCATTTTTGGTCCAGTCTGTTTGGTGTTCTGTAAGCTTCTTGTATCTTCATATGCATATCTCTCTTTAGGTTGGGAAAGTTTTCTTCTATGATTTTCTTAAATATATTTTCTGTGTTTTTGAGTTGAACTCCTCCTTCTATACCTGTTATTCTTAGGCTTGGTGTTTTCATGATGTCCCATATTTCCTGGATATTTTGTGTTAAATTTTTGTTAGATTTAGTGTTTTCTTTGGCCAATGAGTCTATTTCCTCTATTGTATCTTCAGTGCTTGAGTTTTTCCCTTCCATCTCTTGTAATTTACTGTTTATTTTTTTAATTTGTGGTTTCTGATTGCTTTCTCATAATTTCTGTTTCTATATTTTTCTCAGTTTGTGTTTTCTTTATTGTCTCTATTGCAGTTTTCAAGTCTTGAATAGTTTCTTTCATCTTCTTAATTGCTTTTTCTTGGTTTTCTTTGAGGGATCTGTTGATTTCTTCCAATGTTTTGTTTGTCTTGTCCTCCATTTCTTTAAGGGAATTTTTCATTTTGTCTTTAAGGTCCTCAAATATTTACCTAATGTTATCTTTTAGGCAATTTTCTTCTGTTTCATCTGTATTTGTTTGTTCAAGTCTTGCTGTTGTAAGGCTACTAGTTTTTATAGGTGTCATGTTGCTCTTTGTGGTTTTGAATGTACTCTTACCATGTCTACCCAACTTTTCCTCTGATTGGTGTAGTTGGGTTTGTATCTCTGGTGATCAGTATTCCAGGTACCAGTGGATCCAAGGCTCAGATGATTTCTTCTCATGGTGTTGTCAGGGACATAGTTCCAGTCACCTGGAGATCACTTGGTGTTCCTGGAGGTTGCTTAGCACTCCTGGGTGTCATTCATGTCTGCTCCTCTGGAGGCTGCTTGCTTGGGGCTGCTCCCACTGAAGTTGCTGCCTCGGGCCTGCTCCAATAGAGGTGGCTGGCTCAGGCCTACTCTGGTGAAGATTGCTGGCTAGGCTTTGCTCCCACCGACGTTCCTGACTTGTGCCTGGTTCCAAAGAGGTCCCTGGCTCAGACCTGTTTTCTCTGTGGTCACTCCCTCAAACCTGCTCCTCTGGAGGTCTCTGCCTTGGACCTGCTCCTGCGGAGGTCCCTGGCTGGGCCGTGGTCCTGCAGAGGCCTCTGACATGGGCCTGCTCCATCAGTGGCCATTCCCTTGTACCTGCTCCTGTGGTGGTCACTGCCTTGGCCCTGCTCCAGCGAATGTCACTGGTTCAGGCCTGTTCCCGCATGCTCCCACGGAGGTCCCTGACTTCTTCTCTTTTGTCTTTTATGGTTCTCTTCTTGAGCTATTAGATTCTCCTCATATTGCATTATAATTGACTTTTTTCTCTATGTGAGTCTCCTTGGGAGAAAGATACAATAACTCACTAATATCCTATCCCCAGACCTTCAGCATGTCCTTGTTTGGCATATGGTTAGGGCCCAAATCAAGCTTGTTTGTAGTCAGTAAACTTGTGTACATACAGGGTTCATATATTTTTCTGTTATTGACAGACATGGTAGCTTAATCAAAGTGTTTCCTTTTTTCTAGAATGTAAATTTTTATTTCTATATAATTTTCTTTCTTTCCCTCTTAAAAATCTTCATTATTCACTGTATATAGACTGTGTTACATAAGGACATTTCCATACAGGTACATGTTGTACACTGAACACACTCCTACCTTCCCTCCCCTTCTCTCTCTCAACTCTCACACTCCTCATGTAGTCACTCCTGCTCTCATATCCAAACATGGTGTTAGACATCTCTATAAAATCTCAGAACCACTAATGAGAAAAAATATATGCTATTGTCTTTTCAAGACTTAATCTGCTTAACACAGTTATATTTGCTTACATTTGTTTTCCTGTTATTATATATTTTGTTTCTTATGGCTCAAAAAATTCCATTATATTCACAGGGTAGATCTCTTTACCCATTCCTCTGCTATTGGACATTTAGGTTTGTTCTACAGCTTAGCTGCTATGAACAGAAAAGCAGGAGCCATTACTGTACAAGTATCATTGACATGTTTGGCTTGGAACACTTTGGATCAAAGTCTAGGAATGTTATATCTAGTTCACACTTCTCTCCATATATGCTTTGTGAAAGATTTATCAAAGCTGCATTTAGGATATAAATGTTTTTTATATATATTATGTCCTAGTTGAGAAAATGGAAGACATAATTAGGAATTCCACATTGCAAAGAATTAATATATGGAATTGACTTTGTATGTGTTAGAAGGCTGACTTGATGCTTGATAACGAGGTATTTATAAACACAGGTAACTTCAGGAAATCATGGAACACAACAAAAGATTGTCTTCAGAAAGCTTAGAAACTGTGAGTGGATATTCTTATTTATTTATTTAATATGTATACAGTATTCTCAGTATTCTGTCTGCATGTAAACCTGCAGGCCAGAAGAGGGCACCAGATCTCATTACAGATGGTTGTGAGCCACCATGTGGTTGCTGGGAATTGAACTCAGGACCTTTGGAAGAGCAGGCAACGCTCTTAACCGCTGAGCCATCTCTCCAACCTGATATTCTTATCTTATTGATAGGGTTTGCACATCTTGGGGAGTCTTAGTACTTATTACTAAGTGCTGGTACTTAAATTTCAATGGGGAGACACTCTTGTCTGTGATCAGATCTCTGAGAATATATCTTGAACACTTGAGTTCCTGGAAGATCATCCTGTGCTGGACTCCAATGAGGATTCCCATAGTGGGAGCTGGGAGTCCTGGTAGGGGCCGGCAGATGCAACCACCACTCTCTTTCTCTTCCTGGAGGGCTTCTGGCAGGATATGGAACTAGGAATAGAGTTGTCTTCATTTTTGCCACCTCCCAGTCTCCTGTCAAATTCCTTATTTAAAGATCTTGGTGAGGAAAGAGTCTGGAATGTTTTTAAGAATACCAGGTCCAGCATTTCAGAGCATAAAAGTGAATGGAACCCTCCTCCTCTGAGGCTGAGAGAGAGGGTGAATAACTGATTAAACTCTTCGGATTCAGAAGGAATAAAGAGACTTGGTTTCCAAAGTGATGTAAAATAGTCTTCTTACTTTGAAACCTGTTTTCAATATGATTCCCAGTAATTTTCAAGTAAGAAAATGCAGCTTGGGACAGAACCTGTCTGGAAAAATCCGGATGCCAGTGTAGAAAGTGAGTCCAAAGTCAAAGCATTCCTCTGAGCCCCAACACATGGAGCCCATGATTTATTTTAGTTTTTGCTTATTTTTTTCAGTCCCTTGTTCCAAGACTGTCTTTTGGGCCAGATGCTCCTGTGGCTCAGATGCTTGGAAACAGCCCTTTCCTATAAAGTCAGTTACTCCTCAGGCTTTCCTGCCAGACTTCTTGCTGTGCGCAGCCACACTCTGCTCTTCCAACTCACATTGCCCCATGTGTTATTCCTGCATGACCTAGCACAGGTCATCACCATTTCTTTCTCTAGTCTATATTGCCTTTTTGCTTCCTATAAATAAAATGCTTAGTGAATGACTCTGAATTTTCTTCTGTTTTTTCTCCTGGGATCATCATATAAAAAAAGTAACTTGTAATAAATAGTACCAGTGACAATTCTTGCCTGCTTGAACCTTTAGATTCTTCAAAGATCTTTATAATAGGAGGAGTGGGCTGCATTCCATCCTGCCCAGCTAGCTTATACCCAAAATAACCACATGGAAATTGTATTAATTAAATTACTGCCTGGCCCATTAGTTCTAGCCTCTTATTGGCTAACTCTCACATCTTGATTAACCCATTTCCATTAATGTGTATCACCACTTGACTGTGGCTTACTGGCATGAGTCTAACCAGCATCCGTCTTGGGCAGGAGAACCAAGGTGTCTGCCACACTTCCCTTCTTCCCAGCATTCTGTTCTGTCTACTATGCCCACCTAAGAGCTGCCCTATCAAAAGGCCAGGCAGTCTCTTTATTTAACCAATGAAAGCAACAGAAATACAAAAAGACCCTCCTACACCAGATCTTTTCTAATCTATTACTACTTTGACTCAGTTTTGTGCGCTTCATCTATAGCATAGTAGGATGAAGTAAATTTTAGTCCTCTTTACCTGGGTAAGCGTGGATGTGTAGACAGGTGAGAGGGTTCAGTGGACAAAGGAGGTTGTTGCCAATCCTGATCATCTAAATTGATTCTACCAGATGGGGAATCCACATCTGTGTGTGGCACATGTTCTCCACACCTCAATGAATGTAATTTTTATAATTAAGTAAATGTGTATGTGTTGTTTGAGAAAAGTGGGAAAAGAAGTGGATACATTATACCAGCTGGCCACAGTAGATAAATATGAAGGGTTTGAAGAGAAGTCTATTTTCTGCTTGAAAAGCAAAAATACTTTCTGTTTTTATGGGAAATAGCAGTGGTTTTATCATCAGATGAGTCCAGCCTGTGTGGTGCCTTTACCTATTCAGTTCACCAAGATGCAGATGCAGCATCCTGAACACCTGAGAGGGGAAATTAGCAGAGAAGTGCAGGGAAGGCTCAAAGAGAGGTTGTCTCGAGGAGAGAAAGAAGGTCTGCTGGAGTCAGATGGTGCCTTGAACGGCACCCAAATCTTAGTATTTTGTTTTCTTTAGACAATAGAAAGTCTCGCAAAAAAAAAATGGATTCCACATTTTATATGCAAAAGTTGAGCATAAATGACAAAGACTTTTGCAGACTAGCAGATTCAGGGGCTTTTCCCCATTTCCTCTGAATGAGTCTGGGAAAGATACACTTAGTGTAATTGTTGGTTGTGGAGATGGTGCTGTTTTTCTAAACACACAGAGAGTGAAGTGTCACTGTTTACCTCAAATATCAAAAATTGGTACCAATAGGCAATGATAATGCTGCAGAGAGGAGAGACCAGGGTGGAAGGCTCCATAGTGTTTATTAAGTTGAAAACATGTTCATCTAGAGTTTGGTTCTAACAGAACCAATACTGTGCTCTAGTGACAAATATATGCAGAGAGAGATGTGATGAGCAGCATAGACAAGGAATGTGCCCTCAGGGTGGGGCTGGTAGAATTTGGAAAAAGCATTTAGGAAGCCACACATTGATAGGGATGGGTAGTCCAAATAATACCTAAAGGATGAGGATATAACAATTGGCAGAGAGGGCAGGAAGCAGAGTTTTTCATAGAGGAACAGTATGAACAGACCCCAAGAGATGAGAAACATGACAGTGCACTGGGAAGGTAGCATCTAATACCCGCTATAGCAGGGAGAGAGGGGATGGCAATGGGACGTCTAACTCCTGCTATAGCAGGGAGAGAGGGGATGGCAATGGGAAGGCTGGGCCTGAGGAACTGGGTCTTATATGGCCTATTCAGAAACTTCCACTTTATCCTGTGGTTGATGAGGAGATGTTTAAGCGCTCAGAGCAGTGCAGTGATATTCTTTACTTGAAATGAAAGAAAGAGACAAGATAATGAGAGAAACTAGCTGGAAGCTGCAGCAGTAATCCATATAGGAATGAGGTAGCAGTGAAGGAAGGTCACCGAGGAGGAACATGGGAGTAGGAGCAGGACAGTTTCAGATGTTTATCCATGAAGGAAGGTCACCGAGGAGGAGCATGAGAGTAGGATCTAGGACAATTCCAGATGGTTATCCATGAAGGAAGGTCACCGAGGAGGAGCATGGGAGTAGGATCTAGGACAATTCCAGATGTTTATCCATGAAGGAAGGTCACTGAGGAGAAGCATGAAAGTAGGATCTGGGACATTTCCAGATGTTTATCCATGAAGGAAGGTCACCGAGGAGGAGCATGAGAGTATGATCTGGGACAGTTCCAGATGTTTATCCATGAAGGCCCAGTGATGGTACCCTCAGCCATGGAGTGAAGGCTCACAGAAGACAGGCCAGGGTGAAACTTTAGAAAGAACAGACATGATGCCTTGAGGTGTGAAACACTCCTCTTTCCCACTACACTCACATCTTCTGGTTTCACTTTGGGTAAATCATTTAATTTTCAGTTCATTTCATTTTGTTGATGGAAAAACATTTAATTTTCAATGAAAGATTTGCAAAGGACGTCCAAGTGATGCATTTGTCGAGTTCTTTTCATTAGCAACTTCTTTACAATAACTATTTGGAAAGAAAAGAAGATAGCCCTCTCTAAAATTTCCCTTTATGGAGTCAAGATTTTGTTGGTCATTTTAAGTTTCAGTCCTATAAGACTGGACCTTGGCTTTGATATTATTTGTTAATATTTATTGTCAACTTGACGAGATGTAGCATCACCTAGAAGACACCAAGTCGGTAACTGAATAAAAGGAGAAAATAACATCTTTCTCTTGCCATACTCTGGACACGATGTGACCATGCACCTCATTCCTCTCCCGCCATGCTTCCCCACTGTGATGGGCCATGAGTTGAAGTCTGCCTTCTTCTCCTCAACTCAAATGATACAAGTTATAGGCTTCCATACAAGATGCTGTTTTCTACTCATTTTGGGTATGAAGGTAATAGCTTACACTGAGAAGGTTCCAGAAATGTGGGTTTTTATTCCCTTTTGGTTTTTAGAGACAAAGTTTCTCTGTAGCTTTGGAATCTGTCCTGGAACTTGCTTTGTAAACGAGGCTGACATTGAACTCACAGAGATCTGCCTGCCTCTGTCCTCCAAGTGTTAGGATTAAAGGCATGTGCCACCACCACCTGGCCCAGAAATATGTTTTTATCCCAATATAAGGCATGAATGAATCCATAAAACAGAAATGAATTGGATAGAAAAACAAAGGTGATTTGGAAATATGCAAAAATTTTTGAAATGATCATTACTTGATTTTTGTATTTAATATTGTACCTTTGAAGATTTTGAAATGAATTCTGTTTTAAAATATTATGTTTTTTTTCTTTGCCAAGACAATGATAAATAGCTTTCCCATCTCTGTGAAAGACATCTGTTTTGGAGATTCCTTTTTTTGTTATTATTTTTTTTTGTCCAGTAGTAGTATGGAGAAAAAGAACAAACCAAAACTATCAGCCCACATTTACTACCAGGAAACCATGAAATAAACAAGTCCCCATGGTTCTCCCTACATGTGCTTTGGGGACACAGTGACTCGGATAAGGCAGATCCAGTTTTGCTATGGACGTGAACCAGCATATTTTCAACTTGGCTCTGAGGTTGGTGAAGGGTGTTTTCTTGTCTTTCTCTAATAAAATTCAGATGGTTCTCCCAGAATCATTCAATTTTAAAGATGTGTTGAATATGAACATCTTCTTTGAGGATAAGAATAGATTCATTGAACATTATCTATGAATGTTCCTCTTGAACATTATCTTTGTTCTTCCTTCTAAACAGATTTTTAGATAGTTTGACTCAGCAAGTACACAGAATCATATTACACGAGTGTATCAGAAGACATACAGTGTGGAGAATCCTTCCATAGCAGCCATCACTTGGAATGACTATCTATACCAAGTGACAGTAGAGAATAGAAGTCTTTAGTTCCAAACAGGATTCTAGCCCTAGTAATGTGTAGGTGCATCTAGCTTATTCTGCATAATTGCCCTGTACCCATATTTAGTGCAGAGGCTGAACATTAGTGCTCCCAGTTGGAGCCGTGTGCATGCCACTTTTCATCTATGTGACTTTTGGACATTTCTTCATAATGCCTTAATTCCTCTATTAGCACAACTGAGTGAGTTGACCCACTATCATGAGTTTGTATAAGGAGTTCATATAGAAAGCACTTGAGCCACACTTGGCAAGTACTAAACCCACAATAAGTGTTAACTATTATTCTTTTATTTTAATTGCATTGTCTCTTGTGCATATTCCCTAGGGAGAGGTACTGTAGTTTGACATTGCTCACTTAACTCCAGCAGCTTTGGGTTTCAGTTTTCATGTTTGTCAACAAGACAGCAATCTCATCTTCCTGATAGACAGATTACAGTGGAAGTGTGCACATGTGTGTGTGTGTGTGTGTGTGTGTGCGTCTCAGATATAATCACAAATGTGCCAACATGTGCCAAACACTCCATTATAAGTGTAAGTTTATTAGCTGGAACTGTTTCTACTACAAAGATTCAACTCCAATTAATTTATCCCAAAAGGAGGATTTAGGGTTGTTGTGATAGGACTAAAGGAAACCTGGGCTCTACAGATTTAAGAAGAGGTTTAAGAATCAGGGTTTAGGGAGCACACAAACTGGTGGCCATTACTAGTGGAGCAGGCAGTTAGCCTCATTGGGCATTTCTGAGGCCCATGCCCTTTTCTTTACAATGCTTCTCCATGCAGTGGTGAAGAAGGAAAGGAGGCAGGAAGAACGGGGAGATGACGGTAGGAGCCTGGGTTCATGTTGCTTGTGCCTCCTGAGCTTCCAGGTAGGGAAATCTTCCCAGTAGCCTAGTCTCCTGAACCAGAATCTCCAAATAGTTCCCTGCACACCCACCTTAGGGAAGGGGTCTGGTTGAATGCCTTTAGTCTGACTAACCATGAGTCAGGTTCAAGAGGCTGAATCATGGAGACCTTTTATTCCTTTGACACTACTCTTTCACTTAATAGATGAAGGTGAACACATAACCAGGAGAAGGGGGAGTAAACAAAACTAAAACAATAACAAACTCCACAAGCTTTCACCATTGTTGCTTGTTTCTGTATGGATAATCATGGTCTCTCTGCATATCTGAAAACCTAGATTAATTATGTCCCAAGCCCTCAAGTCTCTATCATTTTCTGATGTATAGAGTTGTGAAGATTTTGGTCGTATTAGAAGCTTTCTTGATTTGAGAGAAATCCTATCAGCACACTATGTTTATCCTCTGAGCATTGACATTTGGGTCCGGAAAATTCTTTGTTGTGGAGGACTGTCTTGTACATTGTCGGATATTTGCAACATTCCTGACTGGTAAAACCTCCTCCCTCCTTCTGATAACAAAATGTCTTCAGATGATGTCAAGCTCAGCCTTGGGAGACAGCTCTCCTTCTGCTTGTGTATAGAATTGTCCTAGTCAGGGGCATTTCTCCTCTGGCTTTTGTAAATGTACTAGCTGGGGGCATTTCTCCTCCAGCCTTCGTAAATAATTTACCAGTGGAATACAGGTAAATAGTAATTCTTATTCTTAGTCCCACAGGACTGGGCTGGGTGGGTGCTGTTCTGGATGGATGGACTGGTTTTATTGTTTTGTAGCCTCTCTATATCCTTTTATGCATGTTACACTACTTCAAAGCATCCTACCACCCAGCATATAGCATGGTCTGAAGTATCCCCTTAGACTCATTCAACGTTTCTCTTCTACTTTGATAAAATGGGATGCTCTCTTACCTATTCTCTTTCATGCTCCCTCAACATTGTATGGCATATACTGATAACATTTGAACTAAGAAACTGGATATCTACCAAGTTCACTTGTTGAATCATTTATGACTATGGCCTAAGTGTACTGCAAGAATTTCTGTTGTTCATGGAAGTAAGGCTGGACCAGGTTGCTTGAAATGTCTGGAATCAAGTGAAAGCACAGATAAACCCTAAGCAGGCCCTCTGTTACTGCTTCTTTTATTTTGCCATTTATGTGGAGATCCCTATGAGAAAGATGGAAACCATATAAATGGAAAAGCATTCAGTGAGACTGGAACATAGTGTCGAATGGGTTGACATAGTGGGAAAAGCAAGGGAGATAGTGCAGGGCCTTGAATGCACTATTACCTGTGGAGTTTAGAGTGAATGAATGCATTTTAAAATTATATTCATGTTACAAATTATTACTCACCCACTGTTTGGATTTTAAAAAGCAATAGAGTTATATTAGTCAGATATAGTTTTAAGTAAAAATAATAGATGGGTGCTGCTACATTCCCCCCCAAACATTAATACTTAAGATTCATTTTTTTTTTAATGTGAAGACTGATACTCAAAAAGGAGGTATTATGAGTAATAACTACACAACAGAAATTTGCTGGCAGAGTTCTAGAGGTAAGAAGTATGAACTCAAGGTCTTGGTGGTATGTGTTTCCTCTGAACACCCTAAGAGGGTGTCCTTCCCCTTGCTTCCTCCAGGGTTTTCCTCTCCAGACATATCTTAGGAGAGCACTTGCCATTATATTACAACCACTTAGTGCAGAACAATGGGCCCCATCTTGACATCCTGAGCTCAAAATCTATTTTTTAAACAATTTAAAGGGACCTCACATCAGTTCTGACTTTGTTTCTGTTTAACTGAGCATACGTATTTGCAAATCCATTTGTCTTTTGTTTCTCTGATTTTCTAACTGAGCATACGTATTTGCAAATCCATTTGTCTTTTGTTTCTCTGATCTTCCAAGGCTGAGAAAAGAGCAAGCCAGACTATGACTTCTTACTTAGTGTGCTATTCAAACTTTCCTTTAAAGCAAGTGTCCAAGGACAGGACTTTGAAAGGATGCTGCCGTTGTTATGAGAGTTAGTAGACACAGATAAAACCTTCCCACCTCTCTTCAGCATTTAACCAGTGACATGGGATGGGACTAGCAGGGAAGTTTAGGGCTTGCCTGGTCAAAGGCCATCTTCTCTGAGATACCCTTTACTCCCAAAGGTTCCTGTATGATCTTCAAGCCAGTCATGAATGATCCTCCCTTACAATTAACTAATCTTCACAGTCATCTTTTTTTTCCAATAAATTCTTATATACACACTTGAGTAATCACACTTACCCCATGCTTAAGTATTATTTTCTTATCCTTTCCTATAGTCTGTAAGGAAGTGACTGAGAGCTTTGACTTTCTCTAAGAAGATTCAGAGGCTTGGAAACTGCATTCACACCTTTGTGTTATCTTGATGCTTAGTTAAAGCAGTGGTTCTCAACATGTGGATCACAAACCCACAGTAGTAGGATATCAGATATTATGGTTTATAACAGAAGCAACCTAACAGTTATGAAGGAGCAATGAAATAATGTAGCATTAGGAAGGCAGAAAACTACTGAGTCAAAACATTGTCAGGAAGGCAAATTGACTCCCTGAGGCACACACAAGAATATTTTAAAAGGAATTCTAGAATTCTGTAGTTCTATTGTCTTTGTGCTGTTTACCTCATCTTTTCCACTTGTTGGCATCCTATTCCTTCTTTTGTTAAACGCTTGAGTTCTTACTGATTTTCATTCACAGCTTAGATTTAAGGCCATAGTGGTATGCAAGTCATTGATATCTTCAAATAATTTGTAGTCTCAAGGTCAAGAGAGTCAAGGTAATAAACACCCATGCTGGATAGGTTACAGCACAATGTTTTGTATAATGTGTACTATAAGTAAATAATTTAACACCCGACATTTAATTTTACTTATAGAAGTTGTAAACCATTATATGAATACTACAAGGGAGATATGACAAATAGTTTACTCACTCTTTACCTGACTCAAGGGGAAGACATTAGAAAATGTGTTTGAAAATGAATGTTTTCCCCTCAGTAGACAAAAACTGCTAAGATATCCACAACTGGTCAAAATGCAAAGACCTGACTGTGGGCACCTACACTACAGCCCCCCCAAACCTAAGAGTCAGGGAACATCATAGTAGAGTGGGCAAATGCAGCCAGAGACTGCTTGCTCATTTTCCGGCCACCCAGACCCAGAATAATTGCACAGAAACTGTATTATTTAAAGCATTATTTGGACAATAGCTTAGGCATATTTTTTTTGCTAAGTCTTACATCTTAAATTAACCCATAATTTAAATCTGTATTAGCCACGTGGCTTGGTACCTTTTATCAGTGAGACATTCTCATCTTGCTTTCTCTGTATCTGGGAGACAACTGCCTAAGTCTTTCCTCTTTCCAGAATTCTCCTATTCTATTCACTTCACCTATATTTCCTGCCTGGCTACTGACCAATCTACTAAACCAATACAAGTGACAAACCTTTCCAGGTTATAAAACCATTGTCCCACAGTAGGTGTAAGATTGTGAGAACCAGAAGACCAGGCATCTGCTACCACTGTTATTTTCCTTAATCAACATAGCTGTGAATTGTATTCAAAGTACTTGACCTTATACCCATAGCTGAATCTAGTGATCATCACTCACCAAAGAAGCTTAATTATGCAGCAGATGGAGGACATTACTGAGAGCCAAAGCTGGCCAATATGTAGAGAACAAGTGACCCTGGGGAGACCAGTCCTAGCTGGTCCATCTACAGTACAACTCCTATATCTCAGACCCTGGGAACAACAAAGAAAAGGGAGCAGAAAAATTCTAAGAGAGGGGACCTAGGACATCAGCTGCAAATGGTATCTTTTAGACATGACAGAGATGTTGCACCCATGAAATCTGAACACTTTCCTTACTCTTGATTGTTTTATAAGTTCTAATCACAGGATCTGCAGAGCCAGTAGAAAAGAAGGAAGGAAGACAGAAGGGGAGGAAAAGGAACGTGAATGAGTGAAAGAAGATAATGGAGCAGTTACCTCCAATGGTAGGAAGAGACACTCATGGTCTCATGGTTAAGCTGAGCTTGAGTTATTTTATGTACAAATGCTTCCAAATGTGTCACAACAGCTGCTCACTGTCTGGTTGTGAGGACCAGAGAGATACTGCTACTCAGCAACTTCATAGACTAGCTGGAGAGCTGGGAAGGTCTTCATTGTTTGTGCTGGAAGGCAGTGGGTTGCTTTTGTTTGTTGTGTCTTTGTTGCCATGGTTCCTATGACACCCCCCCCCCCCCATCTGCATAAGCGCCTCAACATGCTGAGATGGAGCTGCCAGGAGGGTTTTCTCAAACTGGAGGGCCTCAGCAAACCAGCAGCTGAGAAAGGCCAGGAGGGGCCTCAAACCCAGCAGGGATGGAATGCAGATCTGTCCTGATCTGCCTCATCCGAGGGAATGATAAAGAAGGAGTCATAAGTGGCTGGCAACAGCTCAACTATTTGGCACCAAAGGCCTCTTCCTAAGAATCATTTTCAAAGTCGGGCCCGCACCCTTAAACCATGCTGTTTGTCTTTCTTCCCTGCCCTCTTCTGATCCCCCACTTTTCTCTCATTTAAAAAATCCAGGCTGTTCTTTTCAGTGATAGACAAAAGAAAACAAAACAAAACAACAAAAAAAAAACCAAACTAAACCAACAATAACAAAAACCAAGTTTCAGAAAGACCAAGCATTAAGTAAGAATTGAAAAACAAAATGGAGAAGAGAGGTGAAGTAAGCAGGAGGAGCAGACTGTGTAGAAGGAGACTCAGTCCCTCTCCTGACAGGGACCTGCACAGATGTGCCGCATGGTCTCAGAGCCTGCTATGTTCTTGCTGCCCTTCCATAGGTGAAAGGACCCCAGGGTTCTATGATAGTCCTTAGGGAGTCAGGTACCCCCAGCCCTGTGACCATGAACTTCCTCTTCTCAGTCTTGTAACTTCTGTACAGTTACTCTTGCACCACACAGTTCATCTACATTGGGAACCAGCACTTTTTTGCTCTCTTTTCCTCTACAGCTGCACACAGGAGCTATGAACAGCAGATATTCTGACAATTCACCCCCTCAACACCCATGCACAAGTCTGTAGCTTGCTACTCAAGCATGGGATTCCTTTGTCCTTGCCTTGATTCTCGTCACTCCTCTCCCTGCCTCCCTTTTAGCACATTCAGAACACACAGTCAGAGCTGGAGATGGTTTTTCTCTTGGAAGAGTGCTTGTTTGTCTAGTGTGAACAAATCCCTGGGCTCAATCTCCAGCCTTGCACAGACTGGGCTGTTGGCCTATGCCTGCCATCCCAGCACTAGGTGTGTGAAGAAGAGAGCCAGAAGTTCAAGGTTATCCTTAGATATGCAGACAGCTCCCAATTGGCTTAGGATACTGTCAAAACAAAACAAAACAAAAATAACAAGGAGACTCACCTTCCTAACACTGAATAAAGATTAAAGCTCATTGAAATATCCTTGAGGAATACATTGTTAAGAAGCTTCTCCATCATCAGGAGACCTAAGATCTACTCACTGTGTTATGGGGTACCATGATGCTCCATTATCATATTAAATATAAATAATAAGGATATCAATTACATATTCCATAGAATGGATGATCAAAATACAATAGAGGTGACTCAGTATCTTCTTTGAGGCTCTATAAATTGAATTGACATCAGGAAATAAAACTGGGCTGAACTAGAATGTCCATGTCGTAAATCTGCACTATTTTATGACTTTATTCATGTCTCTGATAATACTTCACTTTTGTACAACCTTCCATTTCTTTTCCTTCCATCCTTCATGGGGCTTCTACTGTACTGGTGTCATTCACTAAGTTCCTATTTGGACCTTAAATGTTATATGAGAAGTCCTGGGGAATTGGTTGAGAGTCAGATCTCAAGCTCCCAGAGTCTCCACATCTCATTTCGGCTCATAGTGTGTTTACTCAAAGTTGAATGCATCAGTTCCAGAAAATTAAGGTAACTTTTTCATATTGTATTGCAATAGTTAATGCTTTTATGCGGTGATGATACAGACTGATTTCAGGAGGCACTGGTGTGTCATAACAGATTAAACAATATCTGTTTAAAGAGCACCCTCTTTAAACTGCTGCAGGCTCCTGGAAGGGCTCAGCAAATGTGACAGAATGGATGATACACACCGGAGCTTTGCGGGTCACTTCACTTGCTCTCTGTCACAGGCACTCAGCACTTCCAGTAGAGGATGAAAATACCTCCAGCAACATGTAAATTAACACGCATGGCTACGTTCCTAGAAAACTTGAAATGATGAACAAATTTGAGTTTTAAATTATTTTATATATCATGAAAAACAGTCTTGACATTTATTTCTCCAATGTTTTAAGAATGCAAACTTTCTTGACTTTTCTATTATGAAGTCAAGCAGTGGACTGGATGAAGTTGTCAGTTCCTGACACAGACATTCACCTAGTGCCTGTCGGGTATTTTGGAAGCCAGTTGGTTTGGAAGCTGCTTTTAGGTTCCGGGGATTCCTGGAAACCCTTGGGAGAGAGAACTGCCATTGAATCTGTGATTTCAAAATGAATTCTTTCTATATTTGGAGCTTGTATGCAGAGTTAGAAGCTTCTGGAGTGCCCACCTCAGCTTGCCTATGTGGTGGGAACGGTGATGTCATCAGCAGGTGAGGAGCTTGTACAGAAGCACGAAGGCATGGAGCAGCTGCCATTGAGAAATCTGACTAGAGCAAGGGGTGACCTGGGGAAGAGCAGATGGCCGTGTGGGAAAAAAAATCTGCTTTATACTAAAGTGGCAACTGAGGAAGATTTATGGAGCATTTTAAAGCATCTTTAAGATTCCTAGAGCTAGCTTGGTGGAGTGTGACGCAAAGCTGGTAACAGAATGAATGCTCTGTGTCTGAGACATATGAGTATAAAGCCCCTTTGATCTGGACATGGATAGAAGTCTAGCAGTTTTGTTAGATTCAGTTTGTGAGGCCCACGATGTGTGTTGTCATAAACACTTACACTTGCCAAGCAGCATCTGTTACCTTGTTATCCTTTGTCTGTGAGTTTTAAACTTTCTATTTTGAAATAATTCAGTGCTTCAGACAACTTGCAAAATAGTGCTCAGATTCTATTTCTTTTTAACATTTTTCCACATTTATCACACACACACATCACTTATAAGTTCCATAAATTCAAGATTAACTACAACTTTTAAACTATTAATATTGACATATTATTTAAATTTTATTTATTCTCTTATGATTTCATATGTCACGTAATATTATTTTATGAGATTATGATTGCAATGTTTTCCAATTTCCTCATACAATGGTATTTAACCAATGTCTCCTCATTACCTCTTTAATCTATTTCTCTTTCCCACAAAGGCTTTTCTTCCCAAATCCCCACCCTGCATCTGAGTATTTTCGTCTGACTTATTACATTTAATTAGGGTTGTCTACATGAGGATGAGTAGAGGCAATGTGCTGGGGGCTGCACCACTGATAAATATGACTCCCTCTCCTCCTGCAAACTTTAACTGTCTGCACTGCCTGGTGCTCTTCTGGGAGAGTGTAGTTTTACTAGCCCCTCTGGCCACCATGACACCATGATGGAATGTCAGTGTTGTGCAGATTTCTCCCAGGGAGCCACTGCTGCTGTGTGTTCACGGATGCAACAGCCATGCCATGTCCAAAAGACTGCATTTTACAGCATTTGTTCTCAGCTCTTCATTCTTTCTGTCCCCTCTCCTGCAATAATCTCCAAGCCTTAGAGGGTTGACTGATATTGACGTCACACTGAGGACTTAGCATTCGGTAGGTACTTTCTCTTATCACATTAACCAGTTATGAGTCTCCACATTGACAGTCACCAACTTCAAGCTTCTCTGGCCATTTTCCCAAGCTGTGCCTGATACTGCTATATTCATCAACATAGTGAAGCAATAAGACCCAATATTCTTGGCACAAACCCAGGGATCTATGTATATTTCAGTGCCATTTTTTCCTTCTCCTCCAATCTGAGCAATTTCCAACCCTTTGTTCTCTTTCATGATTGTAACAGTTTAAGTAGAGAAGACTTTATAGAAAGTCCCCAGTTGTTGTTTTGTTTGCCCACACTAGAAACTGTTAAATTGTCTCCTCATCTTCCACTGAAGAGCAGAAGAAGGGAGAAGATGAGCAAGGAAGTCAGGACCGTGAGGGACTGGCCCACCAACTGAGACAGTGGGCTTGATCTATTGGGAGCTCATCAAATCCAGCTGGACCAGAACTGAAGGAGCATAT
>JAQHUG010000059.1:2642463-2667384 GCA_028555095.1 Dicrostonyx torquatus
CAGGGCAGGGTATCCTGCCCCATCTCAAGGAAGCAGGGGGAGGGCGGTGGGGTAGTGGGGAAGCAGGAGGGCCTGAGACAAGGGGAGTAAATGTAAATTTTTCTTTTAACAATAAAAAAAATATGGAGAAAAAAATTTGTCTCCTCATGGTGTCTTGTAATTAGGCACTTGGGCTACTTTGTCCCTGCTCTGATAATAATTCCTTTATCTCTTGGTTAAATGAAATACTCCTATACAAGTAACCATTATTACCCTGTGCTTGTAAATTAGTGATCAATGAAAATATTTTGGGGTGATAAACTTTATGCATACTGTAATATGGAGATTTTCCTTACATTTCATGCCCTTATATTAGTAGCGACTCATGAATTTCTGTTTGATTCAAAAGGCTAAAACTATAAAGGTCAGTGTTTATTTGATGGTCATATTGTCCTTGATTGGTCAAGTAAGCTCTTCAAATTGGCCCCAGTAACCTTTTGACTTGCTGTCTTAATTCTTTAAGAAATTCTTTGCTTTACAATATAGTAAAATACTATTAATCTTGGAATTGACTTCTCCTTTCCCCAGCTCTGTTTCAATGCACTTGGGAGCCCTGAATTCTTCAGTGCAGAACTGTATATAGAAACAAAGAACCTTTTATAGGCAGAGAAACAAGGATACTAAGAATAAACGTGTGTAAATTCTGAGGGAATACCTATATTTATAGGTTCTTTTAATCTAAACCACAAATAAACAAATACACACACACAGAGAAATGCAAACACACAAATATACACAAACTGCAGAGAGAAACAGAAATATGTATATGTATTTACAGACATTTAAAATCAAGATTCTACATTATTTCCCTCAAATTTCAATCTACACTAAAACATGGGATTTTTTTTCCAATTTTATAATTCTATTGTTATTTTCCCTCACCTGTGGGGAATAAAACAAAGCATTTTCAATTTTCTTAGTTTTCTTTAGTATCTCTTGTAGATAAATAATTTTCTTGCTGGGAGTATATCTGACATCAACATCTCAGGCTATGACCCCTACATTATCCAATTTATGACTCTAGGAAGGAAAAAGAAGAAGGAGAAGGGGAATGAAGACAAAAATCCATCCCTAAATACTTTGCCTTTTCTTCTGTGTTGGATAGAACCTAGACTCCAAAAAGCAACCAATGAAGAAAAGAGGACCAAATTTTTCTCTACCAAGGAAAGCAGGAAAACCATTAGCATGGATGAGACAAAAGGAAGACAGTGACAGGTAGAGAAAGAGAGTAGCTCAGCATTTTTCTCTACCAGTGTTCAGAATTATTACCAGTTTAGCTTTCCTACTGTGTTCAACAAGAAAGCTAAATACACGGTCCCCAGACTTCCTTTCTATGGTTGTGACTTCAATAAGAGAAACAGACACTACTGGAAAGTTTTGCCTGCATTGAAAATGTGTGTGCTGGCCTGTTTTGTTTTTCTCTGTCCCTAAAATTGTAGAAGGTGTACTGTGCTCCAGCTGAAGCAACAGGAAGAACACATCAAGAGAAATATAGAGATGCTGACGTTCCAGAATTCACTGTGTGTCCAGCTTCAGATAACCGAGTGAGGGCTAGCACACACATACACCTTGCTATTGGAACAAGTTAAATGTCTATTTTATCCCATGCATATACTAATAAGCAAGTTGATGACTTCTGATCTGAACCCCGACTTGAAGAGTAATATTGGGTAAAAACCAGTAGCCCCATGAGTGGATCTGCTGGGCCCAAGAGTTGTCCTTCTCCTTACTCCAGTCGTTGACAAGGGATGGGCACATGGGAGAATTTGGACATGGAATAATTGTCTGTCTTCTTTGCTATTTTTTCATGCATGGGTACAAGGTTCACAGTCATTATGACCACTAACTCCTTGTCTAAATAGGAAGATGAACACTGAGAGGAATTTGACTCAGAATCATAGCCTTCTTCACCACTGGGCCTTCTTTTGCTGACATGGTTCTTTTTGTTATTTGACTATTAGTTAAGTCAATTTGCATTGGGTTTTGTGTTACTTGGTGTTGAAAGCAGGCTGAGGTGCCGATGACACTTTTGTCTATCAGCTTCAGTTCTAAGTACCATTATTTCTAAAAAGAAAATAAAAGAATCGAAGTCTATCTTTCAATGACATAAAATTAAATACTGTATGTTGTTAGGTAAAGAACTCAAACATCTGAAAGAACTGCTGTGCTAACCACCCGTGTATTTACTGTGCCTGCACTCACAAAGGGAAGAGAGGTAGGTAAGACAAGATTCTGAACAAACAGACACGAAACGCACTGAATGGTGATTGCAAACGTGTTAATGTCAGAATCAAAGCATCTGCTACTATTGTAATGTGCTGGCTATCAATGATCTCTGATGGGTGAGGGGTCTGTGTGGAGGTTGTGAGGAAGGAAAGAAGTAAAATGCTCTTAGAACAGAGGAATGCGTAAGTAATGTCCTTTCTTCTAAAATAGGTTTTCTTGAGAAATGCTGTTATGGTGTAGTTTTTACTTCTCTGAAGGATTTATTGTGTTTGTTCTGTAAACCTAAATAACTTTGTATTTTCATTTTACTGAAACTGTTGTTTCTTAGATCTGAAATCAGAATGATCAGGAAGTCAATCATCTAAGAACTTGAAGCTGTTTATGCCTGTAATCCCCTGTGGGACACATACTCATATATGAATTCAGTTGTGAAACAAAATCTCTTGGCACAAGGGCCAGCCCTGGTCACAATCAACAGTGTTTCTTCTCTGGGGCCTCTTCCCCCTGCTCCGGAGCTGGTACCATCCCACGGCACAGATTGAGTCAAGTTTTGAGTCAGTGTTGCCACAGATGCACCTCTGGGACTGGAGCTCTGAGAATCTGTCCTCCTTAGCTACAGCATCAAGTCCCATTGCTATTTGTTTCACTCCAAGCTTAAGTTTGGATCATTTGAAGGCATCAGGACTCAGTAAGGGAACAATGACATAATTCTAAAAGGAGAGGGAAAAGACATAAAATAACAGATTATATGTCTTCATAGTTGCAAAATTACAGGGAATTAACAAAATTAATACCATAAAAGATAAAGCAATTTAAGAAGTTAGCTAGATGCTAGATTAAAAAAATTCATTTATATACCATCATTTGTGTGATAGAACATTTGATTATACTTCAAACAAAGACAAAAAGGAAAATACCATTTGTGGGGACATAAACTGGTCACCAGACTTATCTTCCATTAAACAATGAAAGGTCATTATCAACTGATCTGAACTGAATATGAAAATCAATATTTATGTTCATAACATGTTTCTTTTTTCAGTTGCTAGTGAGAAGTACTCAGAGTAATCCATTTGACATATGATGGACATATGATTTTCATTATTAAATTTAAGACAAGGGTGAGTGCTACTTTTACACATGGCCTTACTCATCCTTTTGGTCTTAATGGTACACATTTATGTTTTCTGTCCTATCTACCAAATACTCTATAGGGGTCATGTCAAGTGATAGATTAAGTGGGGGATTAGCCCATTCTATCTGTCTCAGTCTAAAACTTATAGTTGCCCTTAATTTTTCTACTTTCATAATAGTACACTACCATTACAAACTTGTTTTACAATTCTTCCCTTGAGTTCAAAATAGTCCATTTTCTACATAGCCATCGTTACTATTTTTCTCTCTAAGTTTTTCTTTGAAAACGCCAACACTTTCCATATATAGCTTGCCTAAGATTTCCATCATATTATCACAGGTAACTTATTATATGCATCCAGTCATCTATGCCTGCTTTGATTTAGAAGAGCCACTGTTAAGATGGGGAGAAAAAATAGCGATATTATTTTTAAAACATTTCTGTTTTTTGAGAAGTTGAATGTAAAGAATCTATGCAGATACATCTTGGATGCTCATATTTACATGGGACAATCAGGAGGGGAAATCTTGTAGGACCTATGTCTCCTACTTGATCATGAAAAATGTCCTCACTAATGTGAAGGTGTTATGAGACACTCCAAATTGTAGATTACCAAATTGATGGCTTTGGTAACCAATATTATCACTCAATATTAAGGGTCCACATGTATCCTTCCAGTCGTACTCCTGAATGAAAATTTTCCCAAGGATAGGAGTTTTCCATTATCCTTGACTCTGTATTGTATGTACATATATGATCTGACAGAAGACCACAGAGCAGGTTTTCTGAAAATCTGTGGCAAGATGCACTGTGAATTACCATACAGTTAACAAATTTTAAAGAAGAAAAATGTGTCATAATGTTCAGAAGTTACCTACAATTGGGGATCTGACTAGAAAGGAGCAGATCTTACTACCCCTTCTTTTGATAATCAGTAAGTACTCTATGCTCAGTGGATCATAAAGAATTTTGATATACCAGTAATGGATACACTTTGATGAGCTTTCCAGTGTAAGATGAACCAGTATAAAGAACTTGGGATCAGAATTGTATATTGAGCATCCTAATCCCTCATCCATGAAATGCATATTTTATATGACTATTTCTGTTTGCATATGAAACAGAGAAAAAGAACCCACAATTTTCTCATCAGGTTTTCAGCTCAACACTTTTCCATATACTGTTCCTTTTGCCTGGAATATCTTCACCAGCCTACATACTCTGATGGTGTTTATCTTGGGCTTTATAGCTTGATTCAGAATTCATGTCTGCTGTAAGGACTTCTTTGTCTATTTTTTCCTGGCTTGTCTTGGCTTCCAGATGACGTCATACTGCTATAAATATCAAACTTTATTGAAATTGCTTATTGTCCAGGTGTGTCTCTGGTAAGACTGTGCCAAGATACTTTCTTCTTTGTCTTTGACTCTATAATGCCCAATTAGTGTATAATCACTTGTAGGTATGTTCAAAACCATTTATTTTGATCCATATGACCTATATAAATGAAATAACTATCAAAATAGAATTGATTTTGTTTATATAGTTCAGATTCTTGGTCCAGTTAGTCATTTGTGGTGGTCAAATATGACTGTGACACATTTTGTTCATGTCCATTATCCCTCTAACCTTATTGCTTCACTCCAAGTTTTTTTTACTATATTTAACTACATCTGCTCCCAGAATTCTTGCTTCTTATATAGATTGAATACTAAAAATTAAAACAAAAAAGAAGATAACTTTAAATATACAACTCTTTACTTTGCATTCATTCTAAGATGTTATTTAGGTAAGTTGTTAGTAATGTCCCTCAAATATACATTTTGATACATTTATAAATGATAAAGGATATGAGGTCTGTCCAGGTGGCATTTATAAGCATTTCGTATATTGTCAGTGTAGTAGAATCTCAGAATCTTTACCCATAAGTACTAGCATGTTCAGCAAACAGCACATCCGAGCTGGAACTTTTAGTTGCAGAACCCAGGCCTAAATCCTGGTTTTCTGAACTGCCTCTCTGTATAGCACTTCCACAAATTAAGCCAAATATGTACATTTCCTTAATGCTGCAGCATTATGATCAGCCTTTGTCACGGCTCCAGGCTTTTGTGGCTGGGGTGAAAACAAGATACTGCACAGATCCTTGTTTGTGCCCTAGCAACCAAGCACAACACAGATGGCCAGCCTGGCAACCTGCCCATCAGACACTGATTACGTACCTGGTGCTGAGACACAATGACAGCTTCCCCACGCAGAGATAGCATGCATTTGTACAGTGAAGGTGGAGTTCAAAGAAATATGCAATGAAGACTGTATCCCGTAACTTCAGGCCAATTTACTGCTTTCACGTCTAGAGGCAATAACTTTCTGTTGGTGTAATGACAACTTGTCTGCTGCAGCTGGATCATGTTAGGACAATAGGAATTTTCTTTCTTTCATCTTTTGGTCCCTTTTCAATACTCCTTTGTAATAATAGGGTAGTATTTTCCCAAGATGTTTCTCTTGCCAGTTGCACACATGTACTGGCTCATGAACACAAAATCATGAACATTGCTTGGCCTCAAAGAATGGGAATTGTCCTTATTTACAAATGAACAGTCCTTCTTTTAGAGGGGGAGAAACCATAATTTTTTCCAAATCCAAGAAGTATTTCTTATGATTTGTTAGTTTGAATGAATGCTAGTGTGTATAATGGTTTATGCTCCTGGATGTACAAAGATAAAGATACAGAATGTGGCTCAAGCGGAAACAAGTACTTAATCAAATCAGTACAACACACCGGATGTTCTGATAGTAGGGACATATCCAGTACTGTGGGAACAAAGAAGAGGAGAACTAAGTTCCTGTTGGATGTTGTACCCAGGAAAATTAAACACACTAACAGTGAGATTCTTGCTCTGCTACCTAATGAATCTAGATTGTGGATGCCCACTCTTCCACCTACTCATTTGTTACCTTAAGCAGCTCATTAAACTTTCCATATCTCTTCATCTCTTAAATGGTAAGAGAATAGGCTCGTGTCATACATATGTACATAAGGAAGAACAACATTACATTAACATGAAGGCATGCTTAATGTCTTCTCTGGCATCTAGTTGTCAATAAATATTAGCTGTCATTACTTTTATTATTATCATCACTATCATTTGAGTGCTGATCTTGTGACCAGCACTTGATGTAGTGTTATCATGGTAATAGAAAGTTCTGGCTAAGAATGCAGTCTTATTACCTGTGAAATCTTGAGGTAGTATTCAGTCTTCTGAAGTAATTTATACTACTTAACCAAGAGAAGAAATAGCACAAGAAATCACCCTATCGGCTTCCTTCAAAAACAAAACTTTGCAATAAAGTAATACTTCTAAAATTGTGCTGTTTTAAAAATAAAATATTTTATTAAGTTTCCAGAAACACTGTCAATTAGGTTGTTGTTGTAAACGGTTTCAGTGAAATACCATGGTATGATCACAGTACACTATATTTTCTGATATACGAGTTAAATTTGGATTAGGTGTGGAATTAGAAGCTGTATGTTGGACTCAGAATATGCTTTTTGACAAAGCAGAAAAATAAAGGAAAGAAATTGGAAAGATGTCCAGAATGGAAGGGAGGTTAGATATGCTTCAAGGAAATCCTCTAGGCAGGAGACAGAATGTAACAAATGCCGTGTAAAAGGTTAGGACTGGCTTGGTGGCCGTAGACAGTGTGAATTTTTTTCTTCCCTCCTTTCTTCCTTCCTTCCCCTCTCTCTCCCTCCCTCCCTAACTCCCTCTCTTTCTCTGTCTCCTTCTCCCCCCTTCTCTTTACCTTCCTTCTTATTTATTTGTTTGTTTGTTTTGTTTTCAATACATTCAGACCACAGTTTCTGTTTCTCCATTTCTCCCAGCCAGTGCCAGCTCTCCCCCAGATCTATTCCTCTTCCATTTCCCTCCCAAAAAGAGCAGGCCTCCCAGGAATATCAGCAGAATATGGCACAGCAAAGTAAAATAAGATTAGGCACAAACCCTCATATCAAGGCTGGTCGAAGCCACCCAGTAAGAGGAAAGGGTCTCAAGAGCAGGTGAAAGAGTCAGAGACACTCCCACGCTCACTGTTATGAGTCCCACAAAACGCCAATAAAACAGCCATAACATTTATGCCAAGTTCTTATTGGTTATAGAGGGAAAACACGGAGAGTCATGAAAGCCAACTCAGAGTCACTTGCTGGAGCATAACAAAGATAGCGCAAGTTACGAGAATTATAATAACTGGACTAAGAGACAAAGTAAAGAATGATGGGATAGGAGCAGCCTGGTGTACTTCATAAGGACTGTCAAGCTAGACTGAAAATATTGGTTTAAGTCAGGTTTAAAGAAGGGGCGATAAGGGGAAACTCCTGTTCCTTGGGTTGTTTTGACTTTATGTCCTTAGGCCACCACTCTCAGATGCCACTTGGTCTTTGCATCATGAGAAGTGATTTACACAGTGAATCTCTTTGAGTCTTCACAAGACCAGAAAGAATTACAGTTTCAACTGAGACCAAGCTTGAAAGAAAATAATATTGAAATTGCCCTAGCCTTGACTATCATAAACAATATGCAACGTTATTCTTTACTGTACACAGATAGAGTTCATGGTTCTCATGGTGGCACTCGTCCAATAGTCTCAGGTACTCAGGATGCTCCCATGTTTTAGTTCTTTATGTTAATGTCCTAGGCATTTTCACAGTGTACTTTGGGTATCAGAACTCTGGGTACATTGCTTGAGTTCTATCATAGAAGAAAGGATGAAAGAAAAATATGATGGGAGAATGATAGACATGTGCTAAGATGCATCCAGAATGCCTTTCAGAAGTATGCTCCTCAAGGACAGAAGCATGCATCTAGAATCTTCTACCATACCTGAGTGTTGGCTCAGTGGCTTTTCCTTTACCTCCAGAGACATGGCTTTTTTAGTGCAGCATCATGAGACAACCCACCTCCAACAAAGAAATACTTAGACACTGCATGGCACTTCTTGAGGGATCTTTCTAGAATTGGGAGGACAGGTCTGATCAATCATAGTGAAAATTCCAGTCTCAGCTTAGTTGAAAGAGTAGAATGGGCATAATAAAAACCTGAAGGCATTGACCGATTTAAGGGCTCTGAAACCTGTGCTGCCACCCAGAGGGCAGACATTTTAAAGCCATAGTCCTTTAACTCCATTTTTGTTCGAAGCCTCCTTTCTGGTACAGACCTATTTCTCTCTATATATTTTCATTTTTTAAAACATTGATTCCTAATGCATTGCTTTCCTAACTTAAATCAGAAAAGTCCTGCAGCCAGGCAGTGGTGACACACGCCTTTTATCCCAGCACTTGGGAGGCAGCAGGTGGATCTCTGTGAGATCAGCCTAGTTTACAGAGTAAGTTCCAGGACAGTCAGGGCTGTTTCACAGAAAAATCATGCCCCACCCCAAAAAATGAGACAAGTCCCAGTTTTATTTCTTTCATCCTCCACATCTGTGTAAATTTCACCGGAAAGAAGGCTTCTGAAACTCAGAAGGCGGCAAACCCTTTTGGAAATGAAGTCATTGAAGCAAGTATGCAAAGGATAGACAATCGAATGGCCTTGAAGAATTTCATACAGGGTCTGCTCAGGAAATGCATAGAAAAACAGAGCATTTGTCCAAATAAAATAACCTCACAATTGCACTAGTTCCTTGATGAATGGACAAATCAGAGAAAGAGGACTGAAAACTACTTTAATAGTAAGGCTTAGCTTCCAAAATTATTATAAGTCCTAGTTTCAATGCTCTTTCAAGATTGAGTCTGAAACAGAGACTCAGGTAAGATTCTGGAAGAGAATGGTGACCAAACCCAGTTCCCATGACTATAGGGAAAATGTGGGTTTGGCTGAGGACTAGATGACATGCTCAGTTTCAGTGAGGATCTTTTCCCACAGAGTGAGAAGAGTCCTTCAGTTGGAGAGTGCCATGTCAGTTCAGCAGTTACTCTGACACTTCTTGGAAATCCACAAAGAGAAAATTATCTATAAGGAATCCCCTTTGTCCTAGTTCTTCCTTCAGTGGGTGCCCTGATCAAAGCGTATGTCTTAGTCAAAGTTCTGTTGATGGGAAGAGACACCATGACTATGGCAACTCTTAGAAAGGATTTAATTGGGACCGACACATATTTCAGAGGTTTAGTCCACTCTCATCAAGGAAGGAAGCATGGCAGCACATGGACGGACAAGGTGTTGAAGATGTAGCTGAGAGTTCAAAATCCAGATTGGCAGGCAGAATGAAAAGGGAGTCACTGAACCTGGCTTGCGCATTTGAAGCTATAAAGCTTATCCCCAGTGATATACTTCATCCAGCAAGGCCACACCTCCTGATAGTGCCACTCACTATGAGACTATTTTCATTAAAACCACTACAGTGTTTAAAGTATAATGCCTGAGGCCCTTCTCATTTGCTCTGTCCAAATTCGTGATGGTGCCCTACAGAAGATACCATGTAGAGTCAAAGTGATCTTATTAACACATTTATAAATGGAATATTATGAAATAATTTGTTGCCAAAATCTTTGTGAAAAAGACAATAAATTGAAGATTGCAAAGCTTCTTGCCTTAATGAGCTCACTTGGGGCTTTCTCACCAATTATCTATTTGAGACATTTTATAAACATTGTCATGACAACATATACTGATGCAATCAGTGAAAAGCACAACTACAATGTATAGCCCCAAAAGCTAGCCTATAATTACAAATAGAACACCAATCAAAAGTATATAAAACCTATTTGGAATTTGCTAGTCTCCAGAGGAAGAAAGGAGGCATTTCTCAAAACTTTTGGCTCAGCCAGACGTATAGGGTGATTATTTTATCATTTTATGAGACACCAAAATTTCAAGATTTCAAGGCTATTTTGGGAATATTTCTTTAAAGCCATTTCTGTTTTCAGAAGTTATTCTCATTGTATCTTTGGAAAACAATAAGTAATATAAAGAAACTTTGAGAAGAAATTTCCAGAATAGAAGTCTATGAAATGATGTGTCTTTTAGGGAAGGAGACAAAAGACACACGATTCAATAAAGATTCATCCTAATGCCAATCAGTTTCTCCCATCTGAAATGTCTATCCGTCAAGCATGTTTGGATCCCAGGCTGTCTAACCCTGGTTGGGTTCAGGCCTCCTGAACCTGGTTGCAGAGCTGCTGTTCCTCAGGACAGTGCTGAAACTCGTGGCCTACTAAGGCTTCCACATAAGGCACCCAAGTGTGGTCTCAGCTGAGGGATCATCTGCAGGACCCAGTTAGTGTAAAATCCTGCGAAAAGTGTGTCAAACAAGCTGACCCTGACTGTGCTCTTCCTTGTCACTCTGTAGAGCTCATTCTCCTACCGTGTAACACGCTCTGTGCAGACAAATGCTTATGAGTATGAGACTTCTTAAGAAGTAAGAGCAAGTGTGATGGAGTGAGAAAGAGGGTTTGTGTCACTCCTACCCAAATCTGGTGATTCCTAGAGAGCCACAGAACATGGTTTGGGAACACATCATGTGAGAAATTCCCACTCAAGTGCCCATGGGAAGCTTGGCTGAATTAGCCTTCCTGGGGCTGAATCTTGACACAAAGCCTCATCATCTCTATAAATTTAGAAGGCAATATTAATTTTATTATGATTGGGTTTATTAAACTTTTCAGGAAATATTTTGTTTGCTATTAAATAAGAATTCTTGGAGAATTACATACTATGAGACATGAAACTCAAACTCATACTTATCACCTAGTGAGGACTTGATTCATGTCCATGTGCTTATGTGTTTATACTGCCTTCGATAAATAAAATAATATCAGCAATAATAACCAATGTACAATACCTAAGTAATCACTGAGACAGAAATGATTATCCATTTTGTTAAGCTATTATTTTATGGTGTCTTCTGACATCAAAGTCTCTGCGAGGCAAATGTCTTCCAGATTTGTTTCACAGATGAGGATGTCAAGGGTCTTAGAGTCCAGCCTCTGTCCACAGTGAGACAGCTTGTCTATAGCAGAGTGGGGGAACGTGACTCGGATGACCGTCTCTGCACTGCACTCATGGACTCATGCTCTTCCATGTCTTCTCTGTAGGGATTTTCCAAGAGATGGTTCTAAATTGGATCCTGGTAGCTTCACACATGGTTGACACTCAGTGATAAGTAACCTCCTTGATGTCCTTTAAACATCCCACAAGGGATAACAGTGATTATGTGTCTAATAGCTCTATACCTTCTTTATCATGTTGCTGAAGAATGATTTCATGACTGTGTAAAATTTTAACACAAGGAAATATGTCTCCACATTCTTCATTCCAGTATAATTCTTTCTCGCAAATTAGCCTTCTAGATCCTCAGATGCTGACAGGTGTGACTGTGCAACATGGATTCTGCCATCAGAATGGGATTCAAATCATGCTTTGGCCATGTATTATCTCTGTGTCACGTGTGTCTTTTTTATTCTCTTGAGTTCATGTTCTTTATTTTGTAAATCGTGAGTATGGAGCTAAATTCAATGGAAAGATCTGACTTCAGGGCTTGAAATTCTTATTATATGGGACCTATTATTAAAGTTATTAAGTTCATCACCATCAGTTGCAAGATTCTGTTTTTAACTAAAATTCACCCAGTGCAAGCTCCATTCCAGGAGTCTGTGTGCTGTCTGGCTGGGAAGGCATCAAGCTATTCTCTGTTCCTTGGATAAAGGCATTTCCACCATCAAATAATCACACTGAATCAACCCAACATTTCCCTTTCTCCAACCCCTTCCCCCACCAAGTACACTTTGGCACTTCTTCAAGGGGACTCTGTAATGAGCAGGTTCCCAGAGGAAGCTGTGTCCTGAAAGGCTTATAGTATTTAAAAGAAAACAAGTTTAGGGTCTCAACATTCTTGTTTTTGAAGAAAGAGAAAAGGAAAGAAAGGGCTTAATCTGTAGGCCTGGCAGCTGCAGCAGAAGCCTCAGGCTTTCCTGGTCACAAACCTAAAGAACCACCGTCTCATCATGCATGCTATTTCCAAGCTCCTTTGCAACTTTTTTCTAGCCTGCTGCTTTGCCTGGAAAGGGTTTGGTGGGAAACGAGATCTCTCCCTTAATTCTTTTTTCCCCAAATTAGGACTGGGTACTGTTTCCTAAAAAGCCCTTTCCTTATAGCAGTGTGAAACAGGGCATGGCAATGGGCATTGTTTCTTTGATTGGGAGAACGACTGTGGAGTACTAGAGGAAAGCCTATGTGCAGGTCGCAGGTCCCAGTTATAATTGTTTGCCCATTTTCTACCATAGCCAGGATTTGGCAGTTCCAACAACTAGTTTATTCTCCTTCCAGTGCACTGTCTTTCTGAGTTCAATGAGGGTCACAGTGTCTACTTTGGTTGTCTTGTGAAGAGAACATACAATGATGCGTACTAAGGGCTTATGCTATGTTTTAACATCCATCTACTTAATTTATTAATGACACATGTACCCATTCTTTATATAAAACATCTTCTAGGTTCCTTTTGGGTGCTTCACTGTCATTAACCATTGCAAATAAGGGAGGTAAAACAATTGGACACAGTATCATTAATCATATAGTGGCATCTGCCTGGTGAGTCTGTTTTGAAGACCCTCCAAACAATGCCAACACCTGCACCAGCTCCTGGGACTTCACCATTGGTACCAACTCTCCTGGCTCAAAAGGACACCTACCAACTAAAATCTGGTTTTAAAAGAGTGTATCTTTCTCGTGTCTCACCCGTGCCTCTCCTGTACAACTAGAGCACTTTTCTGTCCCATTCTTTCTGGCAGTTAATGACCCTTTCCATGACTAGCCCCATTGCTAGGGCCAATAATAACAATACAATTTTTCTCCTAGCCACCTGCCTTCTCATCTTCCTCAAGAAACAGCTGCCTGAGGTCTCCAGGATGGCGGTAAACCAGATGTCTCTCCAGCCACACATCTCGCTGAGTGTGAGCTCACCAAATCCCAACTCTTCCCCTCTCTCACGTGGCCCCATGCCCACAGGAAATAGCCAGACTTGAGCCTATACCCCTTTATCCAAGGAGTCTGGAATTTTTGGTTGGAAGTGTCATGCCAGCCTGCTGGCATCCATATATATAAGTAATCTGGAATGTTTGGTGGAAAGTTTCAAGCCCCCTCCCCTGGGAGTTGGTGCAGTCTAGACTCCACCACCAAGAAAGCCTTCCAATTGGTGACCCCTTCCCAGGGAGTATCAAGTCTACTCCCATAGGTTATTGAAACTGCCCCAGAGAACGAACACGTGGTCATTCCGGTTCATTTTTCCCTCTTCATGTTTTCCCGGAGGAACACCTGGAAGCTCTAGCATCCATTAAACCTGGGCCTTTTTCTAATTCAGTTTGATTTGGTCTGATTTGGATTATTGCATTGGAGGAGAAGTTTGTTGGACTGAAAAAAAAATTAAAAAATACACCATGACCAAAGCAATGGGGAAAAAAGGGTTTCTTTTATTCAAGTTCCATATAACAGTTCACCATCAAATGCAGTGAGGGTAGGAACTAACTCAGAGCAGGAACTTGGAGGCAGGAGCTGGTGCAGGACTGTGGAGGAGTGCTGCTTACTGGATTGCTCATTATGACTTCCTCAGTCTGTTTTCTTATAGAACTCAGGCACCACGCACAATGGACAGGACCCTCCCTATTGATCACTAACTAAGAATATGCCTTACTGTTAGATCTTATGGAGGTATTTTCTCAACTGAGAAAATTCCTTCTTCTCTGATAACTCTAGCTTGTGTCAAGTTGATATAAAACTAATCAGTACATTATTCTAGAAGTTAGTCCCCTGGTAGAGATACCAGGAGTTTTTCTCCCATTCTGTGGCTTGTTTCTTCACTGGGTTGGTGGTTTTCTTGTTGTGCGGAAGCTTTTTAATTTGTTTCAATCTTATTTATTGAGAAAAGAGAATTTTCTATTTATTTTTACTCTTTGACTAAGCTATACATTTTTCTCCTCTACCCTCCCTTCTTCCCCTTCCTCTTTCTACTCTCTCTTGACCCCCACACTCCCAATTTACTCAGGAGATCTTGTCTTTTTCTTCTTCCTATGTAGATCCATGTATGTCTCTCTTATGCCCCTCTTTGTTGTCTAGTTTCTCTGCAGTGTGGCCTATAGGCTGGTTTTTCTCTGCTTTGTGTCTAAAAGCCACTTATGAGTAAAAAAAGCATATTGAGTGAAGATTTTCTATTTTTAAAACCTCCCCTTTATACTAACGAGACAGTTCGGGGGAAGTCACAGGAGGATGTGGTAAAGCCTCCCCTTTATACTAACGAGACAGTTCGGAGGAAGTCACAGGAGAATGCGGTAAACCCGGGAACTGAGCATACATTCTAATCTTTAATAGCTGTTATTTTTTTTAAAAAAAATCACTTAATTCTTTTAGTTTGTCTTCCTCATACATAAAACAGAGGCGTTAGCATCTAACTTGATGCACTTTTGTAATGCTCAAATAAATCATGGTATATCAATAACTGGCAAGTAAGAAACCTGAACATGGCAGTGACATTAACAATTGGGTTTTAAAGAAATTTCAGGGGAGTATTTCGAAAAATTCATACATGATATTCAGAAAGATGGCCACCAAGAAGAAAGAACAGAAGGTTGTATTGTTTTTTTCAGGTTCTATGCCTGTTCTACATTATCATGGTCTTGAGAAGTGATTGACCAAATTCAGTCTTTTTTTTATTGTTAAAAGAAAAATTTACATTTACTCCCCTTGTCCCAGGCCCTCCCTCTCCCCTACTACCCAACCGCCCTCCCCCTGCTTCCTTGAGATGGGGCAGGATACCCTGCCCTGTGGGAAGCCCAAGGCCCTCCCCCCTCCATCTCGGTCTAAGAAGATGTGCATCCATATAGAATAGGTTTCCAAAAGGCCAATACATGCAGAAGAGATAGGTCCCTGTGCCATTATCATTGGCTTCTCAGTCAGTCCCCATTGGCAGCCACATTCAGAGAGTCCGGTTTGGTCATATGTTCCTTCAAAACAAAGCAGTCTGATAGTGATTAATGTCTAATGTAAAGCAGTATTTCTTCATTTATACTCTGAAAAAAACATGATCACTTTGTGGGCTTGAGTCTTCTTATAGCTGAGTCTTTCCATTATAAACAGACATATTTACAAGGGGAATTAAATCTCTAGTAGAAAGAGGGTGATTAAAAGATACATAGTAGAAAGTGGGCTAACTAAAAGTCTTGCTGGCTAATTTGAAGAGTCAGAACTCTTCCATAAAAGTCAACCTGCCACACATCCCATGTGTTCATGTGAGGAGCAGTGTCTAGTAGAAATACCACCTTGCCTTCTGTTCCTCTCTTCTGTTGTAAGCAGATTGAATGAAAAGAATAAATGGAGAGTAATTAGAAGATTAATGTGAGCCTAATATGTGAACTTGTGTTTGTAATCTCAGTTCCTAGGATAAAGAGGCAGAAGCAGAAGGATTATGCATTAGTTAGATTTCTACTGCTGTGATGAAACAGCAAACAAAAAACGAGCTGGAGAAGAAAGGGTTTATTTGGTTTACACTTACACGTTGTTATTCATCACTTGAGGAAGTCAGGACAGGAACTCAAACAGGGGGGCAGTATCCTTGAGGCAGGAGTTGTTGTAGAGACCATGGAGGGGTGCGGCCTGCTGGCTTGTTTCCCCCAATAGACTTCTCTACCCTTGCCTCATTGAGTGAAGAATCTCTGACCACTCAATACCTAATGTGTTCACCCTTATGAAAAATGTGCTCATTTCAAACTATAATATAATTTTTGGATAATTGTATTCAACATATGAAACTGCATTATTTATTCCATTTTCTCCTTTCTTAGCTACATGAAGCCTTTACTACGTAAATTGTGTGAGGCATTCATTCCTTGATCTGCTGTTATTCTTCTCTTTTGCCTCATTTGTATAATTATGAGCTGTAGAAAGTTGACACATTAGGGAGCAAAACAGAGTGAAGAATGAGGAAAATGAGTGGCGTGGACAAAGATCTTAGGATGAAGATGATTTTGAGCTCATGTGAGTGTCTCCTGCATTGGCAGATGTTTAAATGTGATTCCCTGTGCAATGTAGAGCCCTCTCCCATATTCCTGCTGCAGATTGCTCTCATATATGTAGCTTGGAGGAGTGCATTGTTCCGGCTGGTCACTTACGGAGCCCTGAACAATCGTTCTGGGTTTTCATCAGCCTTCCTGGCGCCTCTCTCAATAGACCCTGTTCAGTTGGCCGCTGCTCAGCCAGCTTGCTCTGGCACTTGGCTCTGCCATCAGTGGACATGCAGTGACTTCCAAATAGGTTCTACTTAGCTGCCTGATTAAACCTCCTCTTCGGATTTCTCGGGCATGGCGGGCTGGTCATTTACAAGTCACTCAAGTATCCACCCATTCATAATGTGGTGTTTAAAACTCCAATAGAAGATTAAGATAGGACTCAAAATCAAGGACAATTCTCTAATGTGCATCTTAATTAATTTAATTTTGGAATTAAGCTAATACTTGAAAAATCAGTATGTCACCTCTTTTGTTAGTATTGTTTAGATAGACAAGCATCTTATTTTGAAATGCCCAGGCACATCCATCAAGCACAGCCTGTTAATCTCTCTTTTTTTTCATTGTCTTTATTTGATCACTTAATGTTCTAAACTGAGTAAGATTCGGGAGCTACCAAAAATCAGCAAGCATGCATGGTCAACTAATAAATATACCCTTATAACCAGAGTATGGCAAAAAGTCATTCTATAAAATGGTAATGTAGGTCCTGTTGTGAATCAGACTGATCTTAGGCTTTCTCAGAGACCATTTTGAAAGGACAAAGAGATTGTTAGATCTGTGTCCTTGCCCAGTGGCAGACTTGGCAAAGTCTTGTCTGGGACTCAGTTAAATTTGTTCCTGGGAATTCAGCTTTCTTCCTTGAAAGGCTGGGGTTATCAGTTCCAAGTATCTAAAGTGTCTGTGTTCTCTTTGCCAGTAGGGTCTGACTTAGCTCTCTACTGACCAGGACCCAGAAATTGGTGTATAAGATGCTATACTTCTTAATAAATTTTCTTGGCATAGTTATCAGTTATCTACCTTCTTTATTTCTCATTCCCAATCTTCCTAGAACACCTAGTACTCCAGAATCCTTATTGCTATGGGTTCAGGTCAGGGTCCTGTGGAAATACTAGGTAAGCTGTATATAACTCTGCTTTGTAGAATAAGTTGAGGTTTCTTAAACAGAAAATTTGTATAAACTAAGATATGAAAACCAGTAGAAGTTGATGATTCTGAAGAGTTTGCTTTGGGGGAAGTATTAGGCTCGGCATGGGGTATTTGCCTAGATAAGAAGGAAGAATATAATCCATTCTAGACACTAAAAGGAAATCTACTTTGGATAAAACATTTACTAAGAGTGTTGAGACGAGGATATAATGATAATTAGAAGGAATATTTAAGCCAAACCATAAATGTCTTGCAGAAATACAAAAACATTTCTACTTTTATAGAAGTTAATACTCATAATCCATGTATCATCTGAGGAAGATTTGTCAGTATTCACTCTCAGAGGCACTATCACCTTCAGAGTGATTAGACTTTGAAGGGTTTTTTAAGCATATCTATCACCTACCTTTTCATTCATCCATTATTCATTTGACAATAATATACTGAGTCCCAGCTCCTAGTCAAGACCCTATGGATTCACTTATTAATGAGACAGGTTCTATACATCAATCTTTGTAGGGGGAGACAGAGAAGGAACTCAAAGTTTATAATTTAAATTCTATGTTACAAAAAAGTCTGTTATTCTAAATTTTGTAGTAGATGCTTTTCATGGGAAGGTAGAGGAGAGAAATAGAAAGTGGAAAAATAAGATAAAACCTACTTGTGGGAGTATGGAAGAAAATTACTTCTAAGAGAAAGTAATGTGTTAGAGACAGAGGGGAAGGAAGTGATTTATAAGCAAATGGATGACAGGCAAAGAGAAATACTGTGGGCAGTGGGTAGAGGGCACATTTATGAAGGAGTAGGAAGCACATGGAGATATTGCTGTGGGATAATACTCTTGTATACTGTAAAGATTTGTCACTCATATTGGTTTAATAAAATGCTGATTGGACAGTAACCAGGCAGGAAGTATTGGCAGGCTGAACAGACAAGAAAAATTCTAGGATGAGGAAAGGCAGATGCAGAGGAGACATTCCATCTCCAGTTCACCCCCACTTCTCCCACTGCTCCACCTTCCTCTCTGCCTACCCTCATCCACTCCTCCCAATGGCTGAGGTCTTCCATGCCATGGGAAGTCAACAAAGTCTGATCCATTAAGTTAGGGCAGGACCAAGTTCTCCCCCACTCCAAGTGCATTTAGGTTAAGCATAGCATCCCACCATTGGAAATGGGTTCCAACAAGCTAGTTCATGCACCAGGGATAGACTCTGGTCCTACTGTTGGGCTGCTCAGTTAGTTCAGGCTTCACCACTATCTTCTACATATGGAGGGCCTAGTTTGGTCCCATGCAGACTCCACAGCTGTCGATCTAGAGTTCATGATTTTCCAAGAGGTTGGTTCAACTGTCTCTGTAGATTTCTCCACATGATTTTGATTTCCCTTGCTTGTATATTCCCATCTCCCTCTCTTTGCTTGGATTTCCAGAGCTCGGCATGGTGCATGATTGTGCATCTTTGTGTCTGGTTCTGTCAGCTACTGGCTGAAGGCTCTATGATGATCGTTGGGGTATTCACCAATCTGATTGCAGGGGAAGGCCACTTCCTCTCCACTATTGCTATGAGTCTCAGCCGGGGCCATCCTTGTGGATTCTTGGGTCTTGCCCTAGCACCAGGTTACTCTCTAACCCCACAGTGGCTCTCTCTGTCAAGATCTCTGTTTCATTGCTCTCCCACTCCACTCCACGCCCCTCCCAACCATCCCATTCCCTTGATACCAGAACAATATTTAGTGCATTTAACGGGAAGATCCTAGTAGATCTTATTTTACCTTGTATTAATTTTATGCACTTTAGTGTGTAATTATATATATGTATGCATATTTGAGTAAATATTTGTATATAAATATACATATGCTTATATTTTCATTTGAATATTGGTAGATACTATGGAGGTTGCTAGATAATTAGATTTGTATAATGTTAAAAACAGAAAGACTACCTTTATATCTTTTCAAATCTATATAGGAAATGTAGTTTGGTGAAGATTCACTTAAGTAACATGTTCATTTGTTTTATCTTAACTTTCTATTTTATGTTTCCCCCTTTTAAATGACTACACACACATTCCTGAGAATGCCTACAGCACATTAAATTCTAGACATTTTGATTTACATTTTTCATTAAGGGTAGGTTTATCCTGTTATGAGATGAAATAGATGTAATATTCTTTTTTTTAGATGCAATATTCTAATGATGAGGTGAGAAATAGTTCTTCACATCTTACAACCTTCCTCTTCTTGTGTCAGTTTCCTAGTCTAGATTCCCTCACTTCTCTTTCTTTGTACTTTTCCTTTCACGACATTTCAAGTGATAATGCGGAACCTGATGGGTGGCTGACGAGCCTTTTTGTGATGGCGGTCCCTAAAAGATTTTAGCCATAGAGTAGGCCAAACTCACTTGGAAGTGATGAGAGATATCTAGCTAAAATTAATCTTTAGAGACTGTTATTTTCTTAAAATATGTCAAGACCACCATGGTTCATGTTCACAGAATCCGACAATAACATTTATGTAGCCTGATAGAATTTCTCAACCATTTATCGTTATTCAGGTTTATGCTTCCATTTCAACCCGTATTTAGCTTGCACAATTCTTTGTTCTCATACCAGAAGACCAAATGCTACATACTTACCTCAGGATGATCTTTACCTTTGGTATCAAATGAAACTTTCACTACTCGGAGAAATAGTTTAAGTGATTTATGTTAAGAAGTTAGTTTTGAAGCCAGGCACCTGAGAATGCTTAGCTGGAGACAGATTGACTGGGCTGTGGAAACATGACCAAAGGACATTCTGGGCAGAGGGACACCCAGAGCAGTGTTAGCCACACAGACTAGGAGAGTAAGGTGTAAATTGGGAAGGAAAGTCTAAACTGAGGTGCCGGTCCCCTTCCTGGAATCTCCAGGACAAAGTATGGATACTTTCTAAGGAGAAGCAGGGGCATCAATTGGGGTTGAAACAGAAACAAACAAACAAACAAAACCCAGAAACTAGACGATATCATGCTGATAAGAGACCCTCTATTGACAAAGGTAAGCAAAAGAATAAGGGTAGGGCTCCCAAATCACAGAACCTTGATCACAGAAATCCCCAAACAGTACTTAGGTTCTCCAGCGTACCACAGCCAAAAGTACAGGAAGAGGAGGTCAGACTCAGGGACTGATGCAATTGTAGGTCTCACACAAAGGCTTCTCAGCAGGAAGGACACACTGACTTAACTGGTTTGTTGAAGCTAGCAGCCACCTCTCCACTTGCAGAGTAGGGTACAGAAAGCAATCCAGGTGGTGTGAGTAACCACATTGTTCCCCATTAGGAAGACGACTGACTAATATGCTGTCCCCCACTCCATTTCCTCTCGTTTAGATACTACATAAAGAAAATATATTTAGACATATTTTAGATAGAAATCTTTCTATTTAACCACCTCTTTACTGTTTACCTATTTACAAATGCAAATAAAAACTTGTGATATTTTGGTATTGTCATTTTTAAATAAATTAGATAAATATTCATTGATTTTTATTTTAAAATAAATATTCTTGTTTATAAAAAACAGTTTGTACTTCAGTTTCTTGGTTTTAGCTTGTTTCTCATTCAGTAGGCTTTTCTGACTATCCTATATTTTTCTGCACTTAGTCTTTAGAATTTTCCTTATTGACCCTTATGCTTCTAGCTCAAGTACTTTTCTTATGCTTCACCCTTTCCCCCCTTTTTCTCCCTTCCTCATTACCCACTCCTTTTTATTTATTGCCCTGGAAAACACTACAAACCCTGCCCTTTTCCCACTCAGTACTTTCGTGCTGTTGTCTTCTAGTCTTATATAGGATACGAGTGAATCACACAGGTGTCTTCACTGAAAGTGAGCACTTGGATTGCTGCCAAGTCATTGTGTTTGTTGCTGTGGTTGCCTGGCTTCTAAAATAGCAGCGGTGAGCACAGTACAAATGATGAACACTCACTAGGAAGAACTGGTAATGAAACAAAGAAAAAATAGAAGAATACAATAGGTAAAAATTGGAAGATAGGTCAGTCCCAACAGATGGCTCAGGCATGAGGAAGAAGCGCCCAAGATAAAAGAAAAGAGGCCACTATGGCACTTTTCCATACTTGTAGTATCTCAACACCAGAAACCAAAGAAAATGAGACAGTGGAAATCTCAGGAAAAGATTTCAGAATCTTACTCATACAAGGAATCAATAACCACATGAGGGATCCAAAGAAACAGATGAGAGTGTTAGGCATATTCTTAAGACCAGCTTCTCCACCAACACAAATAATTATAATCAGACCAAATTAGTCTAAATAAATTGTAATGCAGCACTCCCAGATAGTCAGGAGCATGGCAAGGGGAAAAGAAAGATAGAGAGACCACGTGAAACCTGGAGACCATGTGTTCCTTTTTTGGGTGGCAGCCTAAATAGCCTGTGGGAGTGGTCCACCACTTGGCAGGTTTTTTTGGACCCTCCCTGGGGAGGGGTCACTCCCAGGCAGGCTTTCCTGGAGGTGGAGTCTGGACCAAGAAAATTCCCAGGGGGAGGGGGATGGATGCTGGGTTCTAAATTTCAGACTCTTTGTATAAGGGGTAACAGAGAGCTGAGGCGATGCATATGACCAAATTTTAGGCTTTCTTTGGATAAAGAGGCATCAGCTTAAATCTGGCTACTTCCCGCGGGCATGGGACAACATGGGGGAGGGGGGAGCTGGGAGTTGGTGGGCTCACACTCAGGGAGAAGTGTGGCATCTGGTTGACTGTCATCCTCAGTCAGCTGTTTTTTGAGGGAGATAAGACGGCAGTTGGCTAGGAGAAAAAAAATATAGTTATTGTTGGCCCTATGAATGGGGCTAGTCATGGGAAATCAGAAGGACTGGCCCAGAGAAGTGGCCTGGTTGTGCAGATGAGACTGGAGTGTATAATTGGGACATAGTAGCAGATAAAGCCAGATTTTAGTTGGCAGATATCCTTGATCCAGGAGAGTTGGTACCAATGGTGAAGTCCCAGGAGCTGGTGCAGATGTTTGGCACTATCTGGGGAGCACTTTGTAATTTAGTTTTGCCCATAAGCAGGAGTGACCTGTAAAATATGCTTGAAAATGGGAGAGGTAAAAACATGCTCTGGAGACTATTAGTTTTTTTTGTTTGTTTGTTTTTAACCAGACCTGATTTTTGATACAGCAGTAGAATTTTTCAAGGAACCTGTAGGTATCTGTAAGACAACTGGAACGGATTTACATCTTGGTGTCATAGCAAGAGACTATTGCTTTAGGTTAAAAGGTATGAACACTTTAAAAGACAATTAAAGGGAATTGGGAACTCTGGATTTTTAAGATACACTTGAAACCTGTTAGTCCTGGACTATGAAGCCTGTTAAAGAGGCATACTTCTCTGTATTTTAGCAGGGAACTCAACAAATAAATTAATGAGCTACCAGTACCTTAAGTTTTCAAATGCCATGGATGAAGTAATAAGTTAGCAGTACCTTAAGTTATCAAATGCCATTAGACATATCTAAGGGAATAAATGAGCAAAAATGGGACAGCTTTTTTAGCTATGCAGGAAATCCCAAATTTCTCCTTAGTCCTTGGAGAACATCAGCCTAGGAGCAGCTTGCCATTAGCTGCTGAGTACAAGAAACCCAAAGATTTTCCTAGGCAGGGGAGATTTAGTCTACTTGTCTCAGCAAAATGAGAAGATAGATTCCCCATGTGGCATCCAGGAAGCTGAGGAGGTGCAAGGCCGATTTTAGCTGTGTGGGTGGCCTTGCCAAACCCAAAGGCAAGCCTGAAGGCAGAAGGTCTTCTGTAACCACGCATCTTCCTGGAGGAGCTAAGGGGTGCTGCAGGAACTGGCATGTCTCTGGGTTAGAAGCTCATTTGTTAAATGGCATACCCTAAGATCTGTAAAGGCACTTGACAACTGAGTATCATTACTTGTCATTTAAACTGGGCATATAAGCTAAATTTAGATGTATGTTTTATCCAATTAGTTACAGCTTACCAATGTTAGTAACTGTAAGAAGATTAAAAAGAGATATTTTAATAATTCAAAGAATACTAGCATACATGGGTACTTTTACCCAAGATGGTGGTGGGTCAAAATGGTGGTTACCCACATATTTGCATTTTTCAAGAGCTGTTTTAGTCTGGAGTTATAAATTTTACTCATCTTAAAATGAGAGCCATAAATCGAGCATACTATGAGAACATACTCAAAAAGTTACACAGACACACTGTTACACAGCCACATTATTCTAACAGACATATAAAAAACTTAGAAATCTGTGTCAGCCGACCAATTTAAAATCCCAGCATAGGTAGGAAGCAGAAGCCAGGGAAGTACAGCAAACAGCTGGGGGGGAGGGAAAGGGGCCCAGAGAGAGACAAACAGCAAATACCTAGAGAGCAGGGAGGAGGGGGCTTCCAAAGATAGATGTTGCATATTACAGAGAGAATCAAGGCAATCAATTTAAGAACTACATAAGAGACTGCCTGCTGAACCATCTGAACCACAGTTCTTATCCAGTGCCTGATGATCCATCTGGACCGGTAAGTCGGTTCCAGCCCGGCCACCCAGGTGCCCAGGGAGGGCACCCTCCAATCCCTGAAACTTTCTGTCCACGAAGGGGGCCTTCCACCCCTACTGGCCCTTTTCCTTATTCAACTTAGCTTCCCTCCAAGCTCCCCCTTCCTTCGGTGGGCTGGGTTGAGGGGGGGGGACTGGTAGTGAGTCCTGGGCTGCAGGAGTTTCTTTGTGGGGAGCAGGATTTCTCTTCCAAGCCCACCCTTTTGACTTGGCCTGCAATCCGGACCAGTAGATCAGTTCCAGCCGGACCACCCAGGTGCCCAGGGAGGGCACTCTCTAATCCCTGAAACTTTCTGTCCATGCGGAAGGCCCTCCACCCCTACGGGCCCTTTTCCTTATACAACTTAGCTTCCCTCCAAGCACCCCCTTTCTTCAGTGTGCTGGGTTTGGGGGGAGAAACTGGTGGTGCGTTCTAGGCTGCAGGAGTTTCTATGTGCGGAGGGGGCTTCCTCTTCCAAACCAACCCTTTTAACTCGGCCTACAAGCAGTCTTTATCCTCTGCCTGTTGTTCCATCTGGACTGGTGGTCCTTGTCTGGCGCCTGCTGATCCATCTGGACTGCGATTGGCCCTGAGCCGGTGCTGCAGAGCCATCCAATCTGCAAGTGGCCCCTATCAAGTACCAGTTGATCCATCCAGAGGAGAAAGATATGGGCAGGTGTCAATCCAAGAATTCTTCCAATAACCTAAAAAGCAACATGATAACACCAGAGTCCAGCGATTATGCAACAGGAAGACCTGAGCAACCTAATCCAGA
>JAQHUG010000059.1:2672368-2683418 GCA_028555095.1 Dicrostonyx torquatus
AATAGTCTCCAACCTCTTCAAAGAGCTGTAGAAAATGGCATTTAATCTAACCTAGAGTTCTGTGGTAAAGAGACACAAATGCTCCTGGCTACACTGATCTATTCCCAAGAGATTGTTGATCACCAAAGACACTCCAATTGGAGCTTGTCTTCTTCTTGGCAAAACCGGCCTCTGGGCAAGGAACTGCCCATACCTCAACTACTGACAAAATACATAAAATCCGGAAAGGATAAGCAGAACTGTCAAATCCTGCCAAGACAGGGTAAGATGGTTTTGAAAAATTTCTTGCCTTTAAAAATAATCTGTCAGTTATTCTAGGCCTTAACCAAAATTGGTTGCTTCAACGTCACAAATGTGACTTTGAGTGATTGCCCAGGTAGCCAGTTGTTCATGAAGGAAATTATTCATCAAGAATATAGTCATGTATACAAATTAAATTTCGAGGTTTTCAATTTCATAAAACAAATGCTAAATGCACAAAAGTTGACAGATTGTGATACAGCAATAGTGGATGGCTTTAATACCCCACCTTCATCTTGAAATAAGTCTTTCAAACCAAAAATCAGCAAAGAAACTGCAGACATAATAACATCATAGATTAATTGGATTTAGCAGGTATCTATAAAATATTCTACCCAATAGATATGGAATATTCTTTCCTTTAAGCAGATCAAAGAACTGCTTAAAAAATCAACCACAATCATAGAAAAAAAAAGACAGCCTTTGTAACAAAACATGTTGGGAAAGATAGATATCTACATGTAGAAGAACAAAAAGCAGGTAGGCCGACTGACTGTATAACAATGCACTCTCAGGAAAACATCTCCTTCTAGAAGAACATCGGCACCTCTAGTCTCCTTTTAAAACCTTCATGTCTCAACATCATCACAGCAATTGTGCTTAACATAACTTTCCGAGGACAAAGCATATTGAAACCACAGCAGATACTATCTAATGTCTGACCAGGTCTCAAGTGCTGGTGCATGAAGATTAGCCAGATATGGTCACTCTCACTGGACTAGACCTGACTATTTGGTGATAGAACAGCTCAAGGTCTAAAGGTTCATCCATGCGAGATCAGGTTTCATAGGAAATTCTCCTAGCCTTAATTTTAATCTTGAGTTGAGGATAGGGCTTATTTCATAAAAATAGATGAGAGCATCAGTTATGACAAAGAAACACTAAAAATGTTATCTTGAAAAATTGAAAATCCACAGAAGGAAAACTCAGTTTTTTTTTTTCTCTTACAAGTTCCTATTCTACTTCTTGCTCTTGAATCTTCATTTGCACTCAAATTTTGATAATATTTTTGATACTTTGGACCATCAGCGGGAATTTCTCCTATCTGTGGACATAACTGTGGCAGAACAATACATTTACTCTTCACTGGGGAAAGACTTGGAAGCTTTCGCTTCCTGTCATCTACAGCCTGCCCACATTGGACTCGCCTAGAATTTCACGGAGGCGAAAGGCTACCACAGGAAGAACATTATAGAATTCATCTGGGGGCCATTCAAACCTCCTCATTCTTAGATCCACCTCCAAAAAGACCCAGACAGCAACGGCATGACATAAGTCTTGCTTGTCTGCCAAAACAGAGAGAAAATGATGAGGAAGAAGTTTTATTTTGAAAGAGAGTGCTTGAAGAATCAATTTTTACCATGTGAAGTAGAATTCTGAGACAAAGATTTGTTGGAGTATAACTTAAGGTAGAAACGTTCAACTCTGTTCAGATAAGAGTCAAACAAAGAAAGCAAAAGTAATGCTTGTAATTTTGGAGGGGACGGGTAAATTTCAGTGCCTAGTCTACTATTATTTACATTTTAAGTAAATTCTGGAAGGAAGAGGCTGAGCTGGGAAACAAGCACACATGTCATGCATTGAAAGTGACCTAGAGATTTGTATGGAATAATCAGCGTGTAACCCCAGAACATCTGATGACTATTTGTAATGATAACAACGAAGACCTGGTTTTGTTGAGGCGCTGTTAAGGGAAACAGATTTCCTCCGTGAGCAATCTGCTGTGCTACCCACTGCTATTGCTGATTAAAATCAAAATGCTCTTGATGTTTTCCAGCATCCTTTGCACTAGCCTGACCGTGTGGCCACTTTGACAATGGTTTGTGAGCACAGGTCTGATGGTCATTTCCAAGGGAGGCAGTTAAGTATCTGATATGTCTGTCTGCGCTCTTCAACTCCCTCATTACTGATGGATAGAAGGATTATAGATGGTGGAGAGAGACAGAAAGCATAGAGATCCTTGGACACAGTCTGGGCAGAATCGTCCAAGAGAGCTCCCTGCTTTGTGTCAGAGCCTCAAGGAAGGTTAGACTGTGATGCAAATGAGTGGTCAATTGTTAGAGAAAACAAACTTCTATCCATGAAAATGAGGTGGCTGAGACACATATTGTTCAAATTTTGTTGGGATTTATGAGATTTTACATTATAGAAGCATAAAATCTTAACATATTCCTTTGGCGAATCGCTTCTTTGAACTTATAAAAGTAGAAATATACGTATAGCTGGAAGTAAAACTGAGCAATAAAATCCAAACTATCTTGACTTGCGGTTAGAGATGACACTAATGACAGTGTGGGACATGTAGCAATGTGTTCCTTTCATGTATACACCTTTAATGTCATCAGCAGATGTTGCTGAGAGGTGGACAAGGGACTTGACAGTGAAACTCTCTACAAAGTTTGCTCGTGTTTAGGGAGATGGTCCAGTTTTGACTTGTTTTCTTTAAGTACAGATGTCAGTTGAAGGGAGGGGGATGTGACCAAGGACTCAGGAGTGGTGAGGAAGATAAGGCATTTTTTTTAGCCTAGGCAAAATTTCAAAATTCTGAATACTGTTGATTAGAGACCTTGAAATGAAAGAAAAATGGAGAGGTCCCAGGGTGCTGTTGTGGGAAGGGTTAGGCTGAGGGATAATTACATATTACATTTTCGAACAGCAACATCTGACCCTTTATCTCAAATTGCTGCATCTGTGACAAGTTCCTTATGATAAGAAAGATCTTTGAGTCTTAGGCATATTTGTGTGAGTGAGAGAGACCAGAATAATCTAGAAAAGCATGAGAAGCCATGACAAGGGCCATTAAGGGCCCCAAGAGCCCTGGAAGCCCTGAGTGAGAAGAAAAGGATTCTTATTCTTGCAGTTCTCAAAGTCATTTCAGGCATGACACCCAACATGACACGGGAATGTGGCAAAAGATGACATGGGAAGAACTCTATCATGGAGGAAACAGTCTTCTATGCCAGACTTAGCTTCAGACCCTGGGTGTCTTTCCCTGAAATGGTTTATTTTACAGATGCTCTGGGTTTCAGGGGATTCTTACTCACAGTAGCTCCTTAATATAATTTTTAAACTTCTTTTTCAGTTTGCTAAACAACGTACACATTTATAATACCTTTTGTAGGATTCAGAAATATATTTCTTATCTACTCTGACATCAGGTGTTTGTCTAAGTTGTTCCATGAGGAAGATGAGGAATATGAGGAAGATGCTACTGTCAGAGTCTCCAGGTTCTGGGGGGAAATGAGTAACAAGCCCTATGCCAGAGATTTCCAGATGCACAGAGAAGCTATTCTTATTAGTACAGCAGCACTTGTACCAGGTTAGTATGACAGCCCTGGGTTAGGTGGCAAGTCACTCTTGTACTTCGAATGGTCACCCTCCATCAGTATTTAGATGGAAAGTGACAAAGTCAATCTGGATCGACTCCCCCTGAGCTTGTGTTTGGGTTGATTCTGGGAGCTCGGCAGCTGAGAGACACCACTGTGGGAAACCCCGAGGCAGTCACCCATGTAGACTTGTTTTTTCTGTACTTGTAGCCACCTGCCCACAAGCCCCATGTGGCCGAGGCTTTGGTCAGTGTGGGAGAAGAGAGATGACTGTCCAGCTGAGCCATGACCCAAGGTTAACGTGGGAGTAAAGTCAATTATGGCCCTTTTATCTGTGGTCTGTCCATGGCACAGAGAGACTGCTGGAGGTGGAATCCCAGTTTCATTTCTCTTGTCAGTTCCAAGGCTTTGGAAAGGAAAGAAGTGGGGTTAGTGATGGCTATGGAGGAATCCGGCAGAGGCAAGGGGATGATTGCTTTAACTTCACCTTCACTCTGCACCAGAAATGTTCTCTGGCCAAACCAAATGTCAGCATTCCCAGAAACTCCAGCCTACGCAAAGCCAAGAGAGTGTCCCACCTTCCTGTCGCCACTTACAGTCCCCAACAGTCTTTCTAGTGAATCTGGTCAGGAAGCTTAAAAATAATTGAGTGTGTGGTGACAAGCTGTGTGGATTTCATTTGTAAAAATATCCTGAGCAGAGAAATAAGACTTTCAGAGGTTTATTTTTCCTCTGCCCCAGAGTACAGCTCCTACTCTATGCTGCCATACGCATCCCTGGGTACCTTGTAAATAACAGAAAGCCTGTGCTGGGCAGAAAGGGTGGGGACTCACTACTCAAAGCTTGGATGTGGGGTGCTCAGTGGAAAAGAAACACACATTGGTTGGTGGAACAGAGGCAATGTGGGAAGTAAATCAGGCATCAGAGAGACGTGGTCCTCACATGTTTGCACAACCTGCATTTAGAAGGAAGTACGGTTCTAAACTTGAGTGTTTTGACACCAAGAGATCTTGTAAGTCACAAAAAATGGTTGCACATAGAATAGATCTGGGTTGGCTATCATCCAGAATGGCCCTGCTAAGGCATAGTAAAGTTCACTACTAGGTGTAGTCCCATCACTTCAGGTGGTGTTTCATGCCTTTACAACGCTCCTACTTCTCGGATAGGTCTTTCTAAGTCTAGACCCTCATTATATCAATCTTCCATAGAAAATATCTAGTTATTAAAATACAGCTCCATGATCTGGAGAGATGACTTAGGGGCTCCGAGTTCAGACTGCAGCATGCCAGTAGCATCTATAATCCCAGTGCTGGAGAGTTAGAGGCAGGGCGATCCCTGCATCCTCATCTAGCCAAATTCTGTCTGAAAACCTGAGGTGTAAAGCAACATCAGAAGGCACTCGACACCAGGTTCTGCCCTTTCCATGTCCCTTCAGCCTAAAAGCCAGCCTTTTCAGAAAACCTCTTCCCCATTTCCCTACTGTGATGACTCTTTGGCAATCATTCTGCCATCACTGAATTTACCACATGGTGGAGTCTTTCAAGGTTTGTGTTTTAATCATCTTGTTTTTTATAGACTCAGGCATCTGGAAGAGCTAATCACTCCCCCAAGAGACAAATGAATGTATTAAAGGTGGCAATGTTTTCTTCTGCAGAAGAGACAAAGCCAATATTGCCAGGTTAGGTAAATCCAGGTCCTTGTAGAGCTGATTTTATGAAATGTTCTGAACAATCCTCACTGTTACCATGACATTACTGATAGCTTTCATCCATGAGAGCCACTGTGAATAGGTATGACAGCATGATGACTCAGAGATCAAGCTCTGGATTCAAATCCTAAGTTCCCAATTAATCACCACATGCTCAGCACCTGTGACCTCTCTGTACTTCTGTTACCTGTCCTTATGTGAATGGTTTAGGAATCGTGCCTAAGTTATAGGGTTCAGTAAACTAATACCATGGAAAACATTTGACGATCAGTGCAAAATATGATAAGCTCGGTACTTCCCCTTGAACCACCATTGCAATTCTAACTCAGATAGATGCCATCCTGTTTTACCTGCAAAATAGCTTGACCTTACGGGTCCATACTTTCTCTCGTGAGGATTTTCAATTCCTATCTTTCTGGATTTAAAATTTTAAACCTGGTGGTGGTGGTGCATGCCTTTAATCCCAGCACTCAGGAGGCAGAGGCAGGTGGATCTTTTTGAGTTCGAGGCCAGCCTGGTCTACGAGAGCTAGTCCCAGGACAGGCTCCAAAGCTACAGAGAAACCCTGTCTCGAAAAACAAAACAAAACAAAACAACAAAATTTTCTGTGTATTTCTTCTTGTGATAACAAAATACCCAACCAAAAGTTTTCTTCTGTGGCTACTGAAAGCAGTGTTTCCTTGAGAATTTCTGGGCATGGGGGCAGACATCATGTAACTAAGGCAGTCTGTGGGACCCAGTTGGCAAGCTAGGGTACCCTGAGCTCTTGTCAGCTTCCTGAGTCAGAAGTGATGCCTGGTGCCAAATGGGACAGGCATGCATCTTTGAGATAACAAAGCTTAGGAAATAGAGTGAAAATATTTAGAATTCAGTAAGTCTGATTTATTTATGAATACTTGGTAGACATTTCTAAAGCTGAAAGGCCTATAGTAAGTACAGAGTAATATTAATTATTGGATTGAAAGTGAGCCTACCTGTAGTGTAAGAGGTACCCAAACTTACATATGTGCTTGTGTGTCATCTGGCAGTGATGGTGAGGGTGCCAACACTTTCAGTTGTGAGGGAGATGGGTAGGGAAGTGAGGCCAGAAGGATCTGAACCTCGACCCTTCAGAATGGATACTTCGATTTGTGAAAAAAAGAGTCGCCCTAAGTCTTATCAGCATCCTGTTCAGAAATAAAGTTCTTGTTCGGCCATACATAGAGCATGAATGTATTCAATGTTTGTACCCTGAGCTGAATCAGGCAAAGTAGGGGAAATGTGGTTAGTGCTTCCCTGAAGGGGAAGGCAGGACCATAAACTGGAGAAAAAAGAACCTTGAGCTCAGAAAAGGAAACGGAGTCCACTGTAGGCCCAAAGTGGCTCTCAGAAGGGAGTGATGGCTGATGTGAGGGCCTGGCAGCTCTGAGCACAGCATACCTGCTGGTCCCTAGAAGGCTCCCTTCCCCTCCACAAACCTCCATTCTTCCGAGCCTCTCCAGGCGCATCTTGCTTTATACTCATGACATGCTCCTGGTATTACTCTTAGCAGATGTAGGGTGGTGGGTAGAGAAGAACCTACCTTTGGAAGAGCATCTCGTCAGAACATCAGTGCCCTCACCAAGGAGTTCAGTGAGCAGTGCACTTCTTTACACTGCTCATCCATCTCTGATCTGGAAAACAAGAAAAGGAATAAAAATACCCCGTGTGTTTTATTCTTAGGTGCCAGATTTCCATAATCTGCTAAACTGGTATGCCCTCTATTTTGTTAACGCCACAAAGAAAGCTCCGTCATTGTTCTAGAACATTCTTTTTGTTGATTCAGTAAGTTGCTGGGTACTCAGTAGGCAAGTTTCTGTTCTAAAGAAGTTTGATTTTAGAAGTTCACTGACATGTTCCAAGCAATCTTTTTGGGAAAAACAGATGTATACATACACGTGTTTTGTATGGGTGATTTATTACTTTCATGGAATTTTGCTTTGAGTGTATTTAGTTTTTAGAAGAAATGTAGAACAAGTAGAAAAGTCACTTTTACAAATTTAAAGAGTCCTGCCCATGGCTTCAGAATAATAGGCCTTATTACCAATAATTAATTTAATAGAATTATATATCAGAAGTAGCTAAGCATTTATATGATTCAACCATTTACATAATCTCAACTGGTTAATGAAAACCCTATTGGGGCAGGGGGCTGCTCAGTGAGTAAAGTTTGATCACTTTAGTTTCATTCTCAGAACTCATGTGAAAAGAAAACAACAACAAGGCTTGGGTGACACGGTGGCGGGCACTCGGAAAGCTTGGGCACGGTGGCGGGCACTCGGAAAGCTTGCACTGAGGAGGCAGAGACAGGTAGGTTTGGCCTACGAGGTAAGTTCCAGACTAGAGAAAAACCCCAGTTCAAAAGAAGAAGAAAGAGGAGGAGGAGGAGAAGGAGAAGGAAGAAAAGGGAGAAAGGAAGGAAGGAAGGAAGGAAGGAAGGAAGGAAGGAAGGAAGGAAGGAAGAAAAAGAGAAAAGGTCCACTCGTACCAAAGGAATGATGATTCCCACGGCCTCCATGGCTGAATGTATACCTGTGAACACATACCCACATCCTTGAGTGCACACACAGACACAGAAACAAAATGTGTGAACTAGGCTTTGTCTTATTTTTTGATTTTTAAATACATTTATTGGTATTTTTGACTGTAAAATGAGTACATATATAGCAGGGTTCAAATAAAAAAATACCTTTTGTATTTCTGAAAACAAAAGAAGCAGAAGCTATTCTGATCATTTTTGAAGAAGTGTTTGAGGCAAAAGTTTGCTCCCTTTCAAAATATGGAAGGAGAACCTCCCACCTCATCTACTGGAACTCACTGTTAAGGGGAAGAGCCTCCTAAGTGTGTGCCTACGTGGAAGCGGTCTGGACTCCCCATGGAATGTGGGGAGCACCTGCAGGCAGATGCTAAGACAGAAATGAATTCTGACAAGACAACAGCTGGGTGGGTTGCCCTTGGCTTCGGAAGGAGCTGAGCAAATTCAACTTGTCAGTCTCTGGTCCTGGCAACTCAAGGGCATTGTGAACTCAAGCTCAGAACTGCAGGAAGTAAGTGGCCTAGGCATGGAACCTGAGTCAGTAGCGGTGTGCATTCATTTCCCTAACTCTGGTGCAATACTCAGCAAACATTCTTCAAAGATCTTGCTAGAAGAATTCCTTGGACTTTGTGGGACACATGGTCTATGTCAAATGACTCAGCTCTGCTACTGTGGGATGCTGATATATCACAGAATGGTTGTGACTGTTCCCAAATACTGTTTAAAGAAAGAGCTCTTTGGATGGCTTGCTGACACCGAGTTAGGATAGTCACCAGAGCAGAGTTACTGTGTTAAAGTGTACACACATTTTTAGACTTTACTATATGTTATCAAGTTATCCTCCAAAAGGATTACACTGAATCTTTATCCTTGAATATAAATTACTTTTTTCTTTTCATGGTCCTCAATATTATGTGTTTCTATTAAAAATCCAAAACACAAGGAGGCACAGTTGAAGAATAATTTCCATGTGGAAAATAAGAAAAAAATGTCATTTTTTCTCACCAAAGTCATAAAAGTGAGGAACTGATGAAGTTGTCATTAGTACCTCGAACTTTTGAATTCAAATTAGATTAATATCATTGGGTGGATATTCACTGAGGCTATATGTGTTGAGATGATGTGAACAAGGTGTGTGTGTGTCCCCCCATAATAGAGGGAGTGCTGCTCACAGGTTTATGCAGATAATAACTTCTGACTTCTTCCAAATTCAATGGGTAGGTAGATAGTTAAAGTACCTTGGTGAGACTATGGCTTGGGACTCTAATTAATAACTGTCTCCACCTAACGTGAATTCTCTGGAATGTTATGTGAGTTATTTTGTCTGGGTAATCTGTGTTAAATGCTGTCTTGAATTCAGTCGTCCATTTTATTTACCTCATTTATGCCTCAGAAGAAAATGGGGCTATGTCTACCTAGTTTCAGCTATGACAGATGCATAGTATCAACTAATTGTGTGTGCCCCTTGGACACACACAAATCTGATTGGAATCCCATAGTTGTCCTATGCATTGGTCATCTGTAGTCTTAGATATTTTTAGGTAGTATTCTATAATATAAAACAAATGCAGTAATATCCTCTATGCATTGTGTTTGCAAGTATGAATCAGCACACATTTTGATCTAGTTAAATGAGGCATGTGATTTGTCTAATCCAAGGACATTGATAACTATCCTGTAGTCTCAGTTGCAAGCAATAGGTTAATAAAGGAATCAGAAGACCTGCTTGTAGTGATATTTAATTTGTATTTTAATAAACAAAGCTTTCCTGAAGATCAGAGTAAAACAGCCACACTGATCATCCTTACAGACCAAGCAGTGATGACACACACCTTTAATCCCAGTAGCCATGCTAGTTTGCCATAGAAACTGGAGAGTAGTGGTACATGCCTTTAATCCCAGCACTAGGGAGGGATATAAGATAGGAGGAGACAGCTCTCACTCACAGTCTCATTCTGAAATTCCTGGAGTCAGGATCGCCATTTCAGAATGAGATGGAGGTAATAGTCAGTGACTGGCTATTTCATTTTTCTGACCTTCAGGTTAAACCTCAACATCTGTCTCTGGGTTTCTATTAATTGTGCTACACCTAGTTTGCACTGAGGTATTTCAAGTGTCCAAGGATTGAGTCTCTCAAATAAAATTGCATAGAAAACAACCTGCTTACCTCCAAACAAATTGTTTAGAATTGGCTTCACCAAACCATTTCTTTAAAACAGTATGATTCAACAAACATGTTTCCGTACTTGGGAGGGGTGACAAGTCTATTGTTTTATTCCTGAATTGAAAACATTAATTAGAACTAAATTTCAGTACCAGGGAGTCTTTCAACACAGAGATCTAGACAACTAATGTGAAATATTTTAAGTATTTAAAATGTAATGTGACAAAAATGTTCAACAAGGAAGATGATAAATGTGCCAGAGAGGAAAGAGAAGATATCCTTGACCTTGATAGCAGGAACTGGTAAGAGATTCTGTTTCGGGTTATACAGACTTGAATTTTAGAGAATAAATGTATGTATTTGAGTGCAGGAGAATGAGATGGACAGCATATACAATGGAACAATTTTCTGCATCACAGGAGATAAGGTGGAAGCTGGAGGACAGCAACAGGTGAGGTCAGTTGTGAATATGATCAAAACTAATTTCTGAATGCTACTGAAGGCTTCTGGGAGACAGTGATAGGATATGTTTCCTATTTCCAGTAATCCAACAGTGCAGTGATGTCAGCTGAACTATGGAACTGACAATGAGAGAGAGAAAGGGAATTCATGCAAACCACATTAACTGAACAATCTTGTGATGTTGGATCAGGGCAGTATAGAGTGTGCAGTGTAGAGTATATAGTTTAATGTTGCGTACAGAGTACAGCGTGTACCATAATGTAATGTACAGTGTACAGTACATAGTTTAATGTAGCATATAGAGTGTAGTGTGTACCATAATGTACATTAGTACAGTGTACAGTACATAGTTTAATGTAGCATATAGAGTGTAGCATGTACCATAATGTACATTAGTACAGTGTACAGTACATAGTTTAATGTAGCCTATAGAGTGTAGCATGTACCATAATGTACATTAGTACAGTGTACAGTACATAGTTTAATGTAGCATATAGAGTGTAGCGTGTACCATAATGTACATTAGTACAGTGTAC
>JAQHUG010000059.1:2684098-2766843 GCA_028555095.1 Dicrostonyx torquatus
AGTACATAGTTTAATGTAGCATATAGAGTGTAGCATGTACCATAATGTACATTAGTACAGTGTACAGTACATAGTTTAATGTAGCATATAGAGTACAGTGTGTACCATAATGTAATGTACAGTGTAGAGCATATAGTACGCGGAAATACTTGTGTCCCAGAGTCTTGTCTGAGGACTGGTTGGATGGTGGGGTTATTTCTTGATTTAGAAGTGGAGGAGGAGGTGGAAAATTTAGATATAGGTGTTTAGAAAGAATAGAGACTCCACCGAAGGAGTTCTGAACTAGGAGTCAGGTTCTCTGACTTTTCATAACCCTTGCTGCATCCAACTCAGTCTTTCTCCGCATGTTTAACACCCCCACTTCTATCATAAGGGTGATGGCCCCAAGGGAACTCCACATTGTATCATGGTCTCAGAATTGTATAATCTGATTCAAAAGACCAATGTAAAATCCAATAATTTGTGTTTTCAAAAGTTTCTAGGAGGGCCAATAAGTTTGGAAACCCAGCACAGCATCTCTGAGGATCTTATGTCTAAAACATCTCTGAATGCATGCTCACAAACTCTGTCCTGGTTCTGCAAATGTGACCTGACACACAGCGTGTCCTCCATAGCTACTGCCAGCGCTAGCAGACCCCAAACATAAAGTTTCTCTCCCTGGACCGGCATGGAGGTGCGAGAATAAAGACACAACTCATAATGCTTTATCAGGAGATTATCAGTGGGCCCTCATGAAGTCCTGAGTTCACATCCTGAAGAATTCCCCCTCGTTTATTCTGCAAACAGTCTTTATGCCAAAACGTAACTGAGGGGGAGAATACATTAGCATTCTGTTTCCTAGGTAAGCAGGTGAATGGCTTTTTGTTGCATCAGCATCTACCTATCTGCTCTGTATGCTAGCTGTCAAGTAGGCTTGAATGAACATCTCTATCAGGCAACCTCCAATTACAAAGAAAGGAGCAAAACCACACCCTGACCTTTGTTAGGTTAGTGATAGCCTGTCAGGAAGTTTACGTGACCTTTTTCAGGTGTGGCTTATGGCTTGATAGCTTGGTTGCCATGCCACATAGAAATATGGGCAGACATGCCACCCAGTGCTGCAGCTGTTCAGTCCCAAAGAAACACACAGAGGCCTACATTAATTATAAACTGGTTGGCCTATTAGCTCAGGCTTCTTATTAAGAAATTCTTACATCTTAAATTAGCCCATCATTCTTGTCTATGTTAGACACATGGCTTGGTACCTTTTATCAGTGAGGCATTCTCATTTTGCTTCCCCTGTGTCTGGCTGATGACTACAGACTGAAACTTTCCTCTTCCCAGAATTCTCCTCTTATTGGCCCCACCAATACTTCCCACCTGGCTACTGGCCAATCAGAATTTTATTAAAATACAAGTAACAAATCTTTACAGGGTAAAAGACCATTGTCCCACAGCACCTCTCACCTTAACTTCTTTTTCAAAACAAGAACTCTGAATCTAATATCCTTTGTTCAGCTTTTTTCCAGACCATTATCCATAACAACTTGTAACCAACACTCTAAACAAAGACAAACAGCCATAACCCATTTCAGGGTGGGAGATGTGGATATAGTTTTCCAAGCTACTTCCTGCTGACTGGGGGCACTGATAGCCTTATGGGGACCTGAAGAAGATTTTGAATTATGGTCAAGTCCTGACTGGAATATTCTGTGAGGCTTGACCATCTCAGCCAGCAGTCTTGAAACTGTTCTGTATGTAGAACTCAGACGTCTGGGCCATCTGCTTCTACTGGAAATTTATTAAGGGGTCTTCCTTGATCAAACCTGATTTTTCTTAACCCAGAATGAATCCAAAGCCTCTCATTTCTTATGGAAACAAAAACCAAACTTCTTCTTCAAAGTAAAATATCTTTTGGCTTAAAGTTTGAAGTCAAGGCATTTTCAAAATATATTTGTTGGATTAATCCAGCAGCATTTATAATTAAATGTCTTTTAGCAGCTGTTGATATTTCCTCAGCAATTTAAAGACAGCATAATAACATACAATGTCCAGACTTTCTATGTATTTTTCATTTTTACATGGTTTTATTTTAAACTCTATTTTTTATTTTCCTTTTTAATCTTTGCTGGGTTTCATTTTTTTGTTTGTTTGTTTTGAGACAGGGTTTCTCTGAGTATCTTTAACTGTCCTAGAACTCACTCTGTAGACCAGGCTGTCCTTGAACTCAGAGAGATCTGTCTACTTCTGCCTCCCAAGTGCTAGGATTAAAGTTGTGTGCCACCACACCCAACTACTCTCTTTTTTTTTAAAGACTTCATCTGTTTTCTTTTCTCTCCAAAGAAACACACTGTGACTGTTTAGAGGTTTTCTTCATCTTTGAATCTATCTTTACTATATATCTCTTTTTCTGACCATATGAGTCTTTAATTTGCTAAGTGATATGGCTAGAATTAAAGCCATGGCTTTCCCACCTGGATCCATCCCATTCCTTAGCTTTCTGAGAATCTAGCTTCATGGCAGAGGTACTTACTGATGGGAACCATGTTTATTGCCAGAACTCTATGGAGTTTCAAGGTCTGTGCCGCCACCAAGAAGCATGCTATCGGCTATTCATTAACACCATTTAACTGTTTGATGGCAGGGCCTCTTAAAACAGATGCAAGGGTTTTGCAACTAAAGCTGAGTCAGAAAGCCTCTCTTAAATGAGAAGCATTTGCCTCTAGCAAAAAGAGCCCACCTGAGAAAATTCTGCTACCAAGAAGTCATGTTTAACTCTGTTCTTTTGTGTCTAGAATTACTTCCCAAACTCTCTCAGGTTTTAACGGGATTTAGCTGTCCACATTGGTGCCATTTGTTGCCAGAGGTTTCCACAAAAAATCAGAGCCTGTGGATTCATTCTGGGTTAAGAAAAATCAGGTTTGATCAAGGAAGACCCCTTGATAAATCTCCAGTAGAAGCAGATGGCTCAGATGTCTGAGTTCTACAGAACAGTTTCAAAACTGCTGGCTGAGATGGTCAAGCCTCACAGAATATTTCAGTCAGGACTTGACCATAATTCAAAATCTTCTTCAGGTCCCCATAAGATTATCAGTGCCCCCAGTCAGCAGGAAGTAGCTTGCTATATCCACATCTCCCACCCCAAAATGGGTTATGGCTGTTTGTCTTTGTTTAGAGTGTTGGTTACAAGTTGTTATGGATAATGGTCTGGAAAAAAGCTGAACAAAGGATATTAGATTCAGAGTTTTTGTTTTAGGAAAAAAGGGGGGGAAGTGCTGTGGGACAATGCTCTTGTACCCTATAAAGATTTATCAGTTGCATTGCTTTAATAAAATGCTGATTGTCCAGTAGCCAGGCAGGAAGTATATGAGGGGCACTGAGAACAAGTGAATTCTGGGAAGAGGAAAGGCACAGTCTGCAGTCGTCACCCAGATACAGAGGAAGCAAAATGAGAATGCCTCACTAATAAAAGGTGGCTAATACAGATAAGAATTATGGGCTAATTTAAGATGTAAGAGTTAATAAGAAGCCTGAGCTAATAGGCCAAGCAGTTTATAATTAATGTAGATTTCTGTGTGTTTCTTTGGGACCAGGTGGGACAAAAATCTCTGTCAACAAGTATCCACAGCATCTCCACCAGCCTTTGTTTCTCTCTTCCCACACAGGCTGGCTTAACAGAAGAAGCCATGGTAGCTGCCATTTATAAAGCTGACTCTGGAGCTGACTCTCTGCTGTGCCTCCTATACTTGCAAGAACGTGTGGATGACGTTTCTCTAGGGAATCCTATAATAAATCTATTATAGCCTATGGGGATTGTGCGTTGCATTTTATTTCAATGTGGTAGTCAATTCATGAATAAAATGCGCCCTTCTTAAACTCAAGGTTTTAGTAGACAGGAGCGATCCAAGAACTGAGCTTTCTTTTTTTTTTCCTCCCCAGCTCTGCTAGGAGGACACGTTACCTACTCTGCTTCTTGGTGTTTCCACAAATCCAACTTTCTTATTCAGATGAGCTCAACAGACCCTGCATGTAGACACATGCTGAGAAATCATCCAATATGTCTGCAAAACATATCAGTGCTTGGCCGTCAACACTGAGGTTTTAGGTGTGACTTCTTACGACTTGCAAGCAGCATTAATTGCACTGAGACCTCCAGGCTGGACCAAGAAGGGGATCCTCTTACACCACACATGAGGACTCTGGCTGGAGTGAGACAATGCTGGCTTTTCCCTTGCTGCAGGGCTATGATCAGTTCTTGGCACCCAGATACAGAAAGGATGTGGAAATCTGGTCGGGACTGCAAAAGCCTGGAATAGAAGACTTATGTGCAGAGATGAAAGGCAGCAGACTTATTCAGCCTGGGAGGATTGTGGGACAGCTTAATTATAACTTCCCACTAGTTCTTATATCTCTGATGAGGATGAGGTAAGGCTGATGCCGAATCCCACGATCTACTGCAGTAGACACATCTTGTCTATCTTTCACTCTCTCCACTGTGTCTGGGATGAGTCTGTGAATGAGAGTATTTGGGGCAGCTGATTCAGCAACTGTATTCCCACATCTCCTGACTATGGAAAGAGATGAACATTGAGAGCATTCACATCTGGTTTTGAATTTCAGATAAAACAATTAGAACCCTTGGATAAAATACTTCAACTTCTGCATTGTAATTTCTTATCAACAAAATGGACCTAGAGTACTGAGCACACAAGAGACTTTTGAAGAATAAGAGAGAGTTACCTATCATTTATAGAGTTCCTCATGATACAGTTTTAAACATTTGTTGGGTGAAGAAATAAACACAACTTTGGAGAACATTTAGGTAAACTACTGAAGAGAGCCAAGTAGGGTTATTTACAGCCTCTCTTTTCTTTGGATAGTGCTGGCTTAAGGTCAAACAGATATGCAAAGGTCGAGGGTTGGTGGGACATGGTAAACAGGTGATTGGAGGTTGTAACCCTAGAGGTTTGGCAAATTAGTGCTGTAATAATTCACAGTCTCTGTCTCTCTCTCTCTCCCTCCCTCGCTCCCTCCCCCCTCTTTCTCCCCCTTTCTCTTTTGGATGTACATAATTTTATGCAGTCTGCACTTGTGTGACGCCCTACAACTGCTATCCTGATAGTAAATGTTGATGTCCCTGGCAACAGCTAATATTTGATTCACCTCTGTATTTCTCATTCTCTCTTTAACAGTAGAACCAACAGTGATTAATAACGTTTGTAATCTGAGAAGAGAGAGGAAAAAGACAAACAAGCAGAAATCAAGGAAATTTTTTTTCTTTCTACTACTTAAATACTAGTGGAGTCAGATTTTCATGTTGAAGCCTACTGATAGCTACACATTTTGAAATTAATTTATAACACAATTTGCTTATTTCTTTAAAGACATTGATCATTGTGAACAATGATGAAATCTTTCTACTTCTACTGTTCTCCCTTTCTCAGAAGCAACTAACAGCAACAATTTGAGACTCCCACATTCTATATTTATTATTAGATGTCACCATAATAACATATATAGTTTCAGGGATTTTTTAAAAATACTTTTATATACTAATTTCTTACTGTGTGTTGTTAAATAAATTTCTCTCCAATTTTTTAAGTCCAATTAGAGAGCTGTTGGTTATAGTCAAGGCCTGAGCACCACTACTGCACCCTGAAGCTTATACCATGCTGAGGACCGGTGTGCTTTATAAGCAGACTGTTGGCTGCTTCCTTTGCAATTTTGCATATTGCCTTCTAGTACCGTGAAAGTTTGTCCTCAGGAGAGAGGCAATCATGTCAGCTCCAGGTCAAGGGCCTTCAGGCCCTGCATCTGAAGTGCTTGGTATGGACTGGTCTCAACCCCGTCCAACAGAAAAGAGCTACAAGCAACCAAGAAATTCAGAGAACAGGAGAAATAGTCTTTCCTAGAGAAATGTCATACGAGTTGGTAGTACGATGCCAAATGATCAGTGTTGGAAACATACATACAAGTAACATTATATAGACTGAGTGGTTATATTAAGAATATATACATATATATGCAAACATATGTGTATGTTCATATCCATAAAAATTCACCTATGTAATGGCAACTAATAAAAAAAGACCATGAATTTGTAAAAGAACAAGGAGGTATATATGGGAGGCTTTGGAGGGAGGAAAGAGAAGGGGAAAATGATGTAATTATACTTTTATCTCAAAAATAAAAGAAATAATCTAAAAAGTAAGTTTTTTCCTTTAAAACTCAACATTATGTTTTTGAGATTTACCTGTAGCTAATTGATGGTTCAATTTTTTCTACTGTAATAAATTGGATGAATACATAATAATTTATTTTCACATTCCCTGCTGAAGATATAAAATTTGTTTCCATTTTTTCTCCATTGAAAACAGTGCTAGCATGAGCATTCAGTGCCCTGGACACACACAGCACTTTTCTTGAGTACAATTGCAAGTCGTGGGGTAGGCACATTCTAAATTTCACCACCTTCAGCCAAATTGTGTCCTGTGAGACTGCACTCACCCCCACTCCCAGTAGCAGGGTTGGGGGACCAGCTTTCTCAGAGCTTTACCAAGTTGGTGCTGACAGGATCTGTAAAGCCTGCCAAATCACTCAGTGCAGAATGCTGGCCCATTGTTGTCCCCATTTGCCTTTCCATTATTCTGGTGAGGATAATGATCTTTTCATGCGCTCCTTGGCTCTTCCTCATTGTCCGACTCCACCCTTCCTCAACATTTACCTTATGTAATTGCTTTCCTTATTATTAACTCGGCTAGTTTTCCATATTATAGATGTCTTTCCTAAGTCTGTCATTTTTCTCCTTTCAGTAGTTTTATGTTGTCTTTTGTAATGGAGAGCTGATGCAGTTTTACCAATGGTTCCTATAAATTACTGATTTTTGAGAGAAAAGATGATACCTTTTTCTCAGAAATATAGTCCCCCCATTTTAAAAATTAATTCTCTGAGAATTTAATACATCATTTTAACTTGCCCATAAAAGACCTAAAGCTGTACATAGTGATGGGGTACCGGGAGATGCTACGGTGTGTGTGCATGGTCTGCAGCTAGGTTAAAAATACTGAGAGATCAGCTCAGACTTTTTCACTTAATTATGATAAAAATCATTCCAAATCTTTTCTTCTAGCCTTTCTTGTTTGTGACTGAAGAGTTGTTTATTATGTATGTATGTATGTATCACCATTTTCTTTATGAAATCATCGTCTGATGGATATTAATGTGTTCCTCTTCCTTGGCTGGTGAAAAGAGTACAATTTTACTCCAATTGGGGAATAGCTCTGCAGCACAATGGTTGCATTTGGTTTGAATGTGTGCATTGGAGTGGGCTGGAGTGGTAATTATAGTTTTGACATCTTGAGAAACCTCTGCATTGGTTTCCCTAACAGCTGTTTGATTTTCCATGAACTGTATGCAAATGTTCCCTTGTTTCTTTATTAGCCCTTTATATCTTTAGTATTTTGTTTAATTTCATATGCACATGTGCATATGGACAAATACAAACAGGTCAGAGAACAACTCTAAGGACTTGGTACTCTCCTGCCACCTTGTGGGGTTCAAGGACTAGAACTCAAGCCTTTGGGGCTGAGCACATGTCTATCATATGTACGCCCCTGAAAGCACCATGTTTCACACTTAAGTAGCACGCAACCAGTCTCCCTATGATGAAACAGTCTATCATCATTATTTCTACATTTCCCTAATGATCACCTCAACTTTGCTATTATGAATTTCACTATCATTGCTGTCGTGTGTACACTGGGATATATAGCATTTTGTATATTCAAGGACCCTTCTGAAGTCATACTCCCTGGTTTTGGCATTACTTGCAGTTTTTATTAGATTATGTAGACTGAAAATCTTATGATCCCTAAATATGAAATGACAATTCTCCTGTTTTATTTCTTGTTTGTTATTATCATCATATTACATACTTGGGGCATCAAATGGGTTAATTATCTGGGCATTATCCCTTTAATTTACTTGGTTTTAACAAAAATCCAGTTTATATCAATCATACATTATTTTCCTAAATGTATACAGGCCCCTAAGTTTGGTTACAAACACCATTCACAAATATAAATATACATGTTCACCATTAAGTAGGCTTGCTTCTCTGTGTGTGTATGTGTGTTTGTGTGGGTGTGTGTAGGTCGGTGGTTCTCCACTTTATCTCTTTAGAGATAATCTATCACTGAAGCTTATCCTTTTGCTAGGCTGGCTTGCCATTCAATGAGACTTTGCGAACCACCAGTTTCAGGGCTGCCATGTGCAGCTACTATGTAGTTTCTGGGAATCCGCACTGGAGTATTCATGCATGCGCAGCAAGCTCTACACTCATTCAGCCTTTTCTAAATCAATTGAGTATATTTTTGATATCTAATTACTGGGTAGAATTTACTATTATTGTTAATTTGGTGAGAATTTTAGCATGTATACATCTGAATTTTGCTACCTGAATTTGTTATTTTGTTAAGACATTCATTTGTTTTGTTAAACTTCTATGCCTCATAATTTCATTCTCCTGGTGAATCATGCATTGCTTCTTGTGATAAATCCTACATAGCCATGAATGTTTTTTAGCTTTAGTGGAGGACTAAATGTATGTGACTGGCTCTTTAATCAAGATATTTATAGCAATGGCTGGAGATATGCTCAGTGGTATGAGCACATGCGCGTTTTAGAGAGGACATGAGTTTGGTTCGTGCACTCATGTCAGGGGGCTCACAAGTATAACTCCAGTTTCAGAGATCTGATGCCTCCTCTGGCCTTGGTAGACACACACACACACACGCGCGTGCACACACACACACACACACACACATGCTGGTTCTCACTATACTCTTAGAGAAGCAGTTATAATTCTTAAGAAGAAAAAAGCTAACTATCCATTTAATATGCTCACTATATCACCTTCACCTTCTCCAATAATATTTATTAATTATTTCTGGTGTTTCTATGACCACCAAGGCCAGTAGAGTGTTGAGGTGTAAGAGGCAAGAAGGTAGTTTGATTCAACACAAATCAGTAAGCAGTGCTGGTTAATACCTCCAGAGTCTGAACCTGAATAGTTTATTTTAGACACAGTACAATCTGGAAAAATGTTTCCTGGTGATAATTAACTCAATCCCACGTGCACAGCAAAAATTAGGAGATGACTACATTGAAACTATTTGCAAAGTAACAATGACATCTTCCATAATGATGGGTTCTACAGGTTAACTGAAAACTGGCTTGAGACAGTCTGGGGGTTTTGATGTGATCTGGTCACAAAGATAAAGCAAAAGTTACCAGGTTATTATTTCTGGGCAGAAAACATGTTATACATCTTTCATTCTGAAAAGGCAACAATGTTCTTTTAATATTCCTGGTTTTCCTGGTCATTATTTATGAACACAATTCCCTGCATATCTGCTACAAATGATTAATTAAGGTGGTGTTTTGCTGTGTGCTGGACACTGTAGTAAACACCACATTGTATGACATTATGTTAGATGATTATTTATCAAGATGGTGTGGAATAGGTAGTACTATTCTCAGATAATAAAAGCTTATGGTTTTAAGAAACTTGCATAGCTGTGCCTTAAAGTGATTTCAATTCAGTCCTCTCTGACTCTAAGCCAAATATCTTTAACCACTTGGTTACTCCCTGTCCCTCATCAAGTTGTGGAGATCCTAAGACCAGGCCTCTAGCCACAGCACCAGACTGGTGTTCAAGCCCTCACTGCCTCCTGGTTAGTGTGCTCCATGCAAATGCTTGCCTAATGACCTAACATTCTGTTTGATTTGTCTTGTTTTGTTTATGTCTCATTTTCCTTTCTTTTTACATGCAATCCAAGAGCCATATCTACATTGTTGGCCATTTCTTTTCTGAGCACTCCAATTTTTTATGTTCAGAATCCTAACACTCTAGGCATTCTCATTAGTATTTATTGAAATCCTTTACTTTAATGTTGAAAAAAAAGGACATAAACAGAAGTAATTTTAAAAAGAGAAGGAAAATAAATTTTTCCACACTGGACTATTGTGCTCTCAAGCTAGAAAGCTAGTCCTTGATTCTTTGATACATAGGAAAAAAAGGAAACAATTTGGAGATAACTATACCCAAATTCCCTAAATGATTGTTTATGTGTCTGTTTACATTTAAAGGGAGATATGCTATAGAGATGAATACTTTGCCTTGGTATAGATCTTGGTCTATTGATACAAATTTAAGGTCAATTTTGTTACATGTATATTTCTGCTCTTGGTTAAGGTATTGTGTTTGTGTAGCTTATTTAAAAATGTAATGCATAATTTAAAAATATAGGTTAATAGATAGTCATCTACAATATCAAGCTTATAATCATGCTAGTTAGATTTTCTAGATGTACAGAGATATACTTCAGATAGATATTCTTCAAAACTTTCAAAGACTAACAGAATATGATATTTAAAATGTTTTAAAAACTTAATACTTCTCATGACAATGAGACTTATCTGCTCCTGGCAGCACCAATCTACTTCAAGAAAATGATGGGTATTGAAAAGGCTCCTTATAGAGTTTGTTAGCCATCTGGGCAAGAAACTGCTCTTGCCTGGAATTCTTGATGTTATGTTGTATGAACTAGACATGCAGGACCCACAGAAAAATGACTACTGAACTTACCTAAAGGTGAGACAGTTCTTCAGGGTTACTGCTTCATGAAAGAGTCTACTGGATATTCTTCAGGGCACAGCAGAAAGTAACTGACATACAGCCAATATAGGTGGAACTGTCTTTGAAATTTCCTGCTTCATGGTCTGCTGGATACTATGGGCCTACAGGCTAAAGATGGTTGCCCCAATGGTACAGAAGAACTTTGGGTGGCTGTTCAGGCAGCAAGATGTCTCTATCAATCTTAGAGTTTTGTTATATGTAATTTAAAGTTAAAACCTTCTGTTTTATTTAGACAGAAAAGGGGGTGGTGGTGTGGTATTCCCCTCTGTATGCTGTAAATATGTTTTATTATCATTGATTAATAAAGAAATTGCTTTGGGCCTATGGCAGCATAGAATAGGGGAAGGCAGGAATTCCAAGCAGAGATAGAGAATAAAAGAAGGCAGAGTAAGAGAGATGCCATGTAGCTGCCAAAGGAGAAAGATGCCTGGGAACCTTACCAGTAAGCCACTAGCCTTATGGTAAAATAAAAAATATTAGGAATGGGTTAGTTTAATATGTAAGAGTTAGCTAGGAATATGCCTAAGCTATTGGCCAAGAGGGTTATAATTAATATAGTTTCTGTGTGATTATTTTGGGTCTGGGAAGCTGGGAAATGAATGAACAACCTCTGCCTAAAATTATGCTACCATTTTTCCTTCTTATTTCTGCCGTGACAAGTCAAGAACAACACTGTACAACTATGAATCTGTCTTTCTGTAATCTGAACATCTAGCCTAAAGACTGTTCATCCAAAGAATTTCCTTATCATTTCACACACTTGTTTTCATACTTAGCCCAACCAGTAGATTTTATTCATTATTTATTATTATTATTTATTTATTATTCAGTAGTTAACTGAATAAAATATTGCTTTACTTAACACAAGTGAGTCTTCGATGGAATTATTTAATGGGATTTTCTTTTAGAATTAAATCTTATTTTATAGACATCTGTGGAACTCATTACTAACGTCAATAATGAATTTAGATTTTTGGTGTTGAGACTGGGGGTGTGGATTTGAGGGTTTGTTAGTTATGTGTTAGACCTGATGCTGATTCCTAGTTAAACAAACACACAAACTAACAAACAAATATCACACACACATACATACACATACATACAACACACTCATATACACACACCACACCACACCACATACACTTTTACACTTACACCCACCACATTCACATACATATCACACACATATACTCTCACATACACTTACACATACACAAAAACCAAAAATACAACAACAACAATAACAACAAAATGAAGTAAGGGGCATTTGTGGAAACTGAAGAACCCATGGTAGTTAGCATGTTTATACTCCCTCCTCAGTGTTTCTCAGGGAGGTGCCCAATCCATGTCCATGTACATAGAGGACTCTGTACAGTCTCTTGGTAAAACATTATCCACTGAAAACATGCATGTCAGGATTTGAATTTAGGTGTTGGGTGTCAGGTTTTTTTTTAACTAATTCTTCATAGTACTGGAAGATATTATGCATGCTTCTGGAGAACAAAAGCAATCACTAATCTTACCCAAATATAAACCCTGAGAGCTCCAGTAAAAACTGGTTTGGCAAGACATTTCCACTGGTACAATAGTGTAAATCATCAGGGAAGTAACCAACCACTTTCTGATGGATTTACTATGACTGAATAGCTCATAGTCCCTAGGGGTGAATCTACTTTTAGTATTTCACTAAATGGGCACAGCATTAAGATAGATATAGATAGATATATATCCCTTCCTTCCAAAGAAAAGATTAGGAATTATTATGGAGAGGGCTCAGGAAGAGTATAAAAACCACAGATGGTGAATGACTTCTCAACTCACATTGGTTGTGATAGTGTGCACAAGATCTGTGTCAGCCCAAGCCAGATGAAATCTAAACATAGAGAGGGGAGTAAGGCATGAAGTTCCATTCTTAGTTGCCCAACTATTAGCAGTTGTTGGATGCTGGGACAGGAATAATTAGTTTTCTCTAAGAGTATTCCCTGGTAAGTTAACCATGCTCCTAGGAAAAGCCATACAACCAAAAATATTTGGGTAGCACTAAAATTGATTCTAATATGTTTGCAAACATACAAACAAACTAGCTAACACAAAATTGGATGCGTTGATAATTGGGTCAATCAGAAAAAAGAGTTGGGGAAGGCCATTGAATATGATCAAATCACATTGTGTGAAATTCTCACAGAACTTACACAAGTACCAAAAACCTTACTAATTCCAGTAAAATGGTCTTTCTTGAGAATAGAATACTAAAGTAGGACATAAAGTGAAAGCTAAGGTTTGTGTAGCATTTACCTTAGCTTTTCTAAACAAAATATCTTTTCATGCATTTTGAGGTCTTAGGTTGTATTTTAGAGAGAACATAGATCTACACCTTTTCTCTGACGCTAGCTGCACTGGCATTTTGAAGGTGCTGAATACATTCCCTTTTTGATGGAAGATGAAACATGGACTGTAGCTGAAAGCCACAAAGCTGAGTATTTATTAAATATGCTAATTCCTCTTTCATCTAGCAGCCCAAATGTTTCCAGCCATAATCTAATTTCCATTAAAAACTTTCCACAGATCAGGATGGCGGTTCCAAATCTAAAATGCTGAGGGAATCACTTAATGGCGGGTGGTGAGTTCCTATGAGCTCATCCTAGAATTGGTAATGAGTGTTTAGAGAAGATCCTTGGGCCTGCTCCAAAATAACTCTGTGGACTACACTAGGGGATATGAGGCTGTGCTGGGAGGATGGGTAAGCTTTTGATGATCTCTCTCCACTGCTTCTTTTTGTGTGTTTGTGTGTATGTACATGCATGAGTCTAGGCAAGAGCACAGGAATGTTAACACAAGGGGCCCCAAAGTCTATGTAAGGTATCTTCATTATTTTCTTATTTAAAATAAGGTCTGTCACCACATCCATATTACATCCACATCCAGACTCTCAGGCCATGTAGCATCAGAGACTTGGCTGTCTCCATCTCCCCAACTTGGAGTTTGGAGATGTATATATCACACTCAAAAATGCAGGTAAAGGCTGGAGATCTGAATTTGCGTTTTAGTGCTTTCTTAGTAAGCAATCTATATACCAAGTCACTAGGTCACTTGAAAAAATGTGTGTGTGTGTGTGTGTGTGTGTGTGTGTAAACAGTGTGCTGCAGGAGCCCACAGAGGGCATATGGTTGAGAGATGTTGTTGTGAACACTGGATCTCGGGCATCTTCAAGAGAAGCAAGAACACCGGGTGGTGGTGGCGCGCGCCTTTAATCCCAGCACTCGGGAGGCAGAGGCAGTCGGATCTCTGTGAGTTTGAGACCAGCCTGGTCTACAAGAGCTAGTTCCAGGACAGGCTCCAAAGCTGCAGAGAAACCCTGTCTCAAAAAACAAACAAACAAAAAAAAGAGAGATAGAGAGAAGCAAGAACTCCTAACCATCGAGACACCTCTTCAGCTCTTTGCTTCTCCTTTCTAGGTGACCTTTAAAGGAATCTATAAAATTCCTCTGTAAGAATTTGTTCCTATTAAGATCAAGAAGTGGCTTGAGCTCTCTGTCCCATTCTAGTATTCATGAAGCTATAATTCTCATTCTAGTCACCCATCTAGCACAAAAAATTATAATTTAGCAGGAAAAATACTTGGGGAAGCTTAAAATATATTGTTGAGTCTGTGCATCTATTCACCTTTAATTAGTATGAATTAGTAATACACTGGGATTAAGCTGTGGTGTTTGACAGAAAGTCTGATATTAAGTCATAAAATCAGGTAAATATAAGGAAATAATTGTGATTTATTATGATAAGATTCATTCCATATGTTAGTAAATTTAGATGTCATCTGTAGGAATACCAGGATGAGAGTTCTTTAGTGAATGGAGTTATTAAATTATTATAGAACATTGTAATAATAATTATGACTGTTACCATATGCATAACTTTCATAGTATTATATTCACTGTAATTAACCTTGACATTTGTAATGATTACTTTAATGATAATAAGGAAAAATGAGAAATAAATATTTGTATTTTCTATTATTTTCAAGACATTGTACAAGGGATATGAAGATGTTGTGTTATTGAATAACTCAGGCAACTTGATGTAGTCAATACTATTTTCCCCACTCCCAAAAGGAAGAGTCTGATGCTAAAGAAAATACAACATACTCTAATTAATGGGGTTGACAAGACATAGTAAAACCTGGTTAAGGAAATTAGTTTCTGAAAAATGCTTAAAGAATCTAGCCCTCAACTCAGACACACAATTGCCCTTTTGCCCTACTTCCACAAGTGAGTCTAATGAAACGACTTAAGATTTCTGTGTCAAGAATAAGACCTTTTGAATATTCTAAAGCCAATAGGTCAGTGTTACCGTCACCATTCTTATTATGTATGTTCACCTCTGGACCACCAGTCCACATCCTTCCCCCTCTTTTCTTATCCTTCTTCTTTCCTTCCACTCCCCTCTTCTTCCTGTTCCCCTCTCATGTCTCCTTCCTTCCTTCTCACCTTTCCTCATCCTTCATTCTTTCACTTGTTTCTCTCTTCAGCTTAAATTTTAATATTTATTTTGTTTTAACTTGATTCTGTATTTTGATTTTCTAAATTCATGAGTACTCAGTTAAAAACAATGAATGAGTCTCAATCTCACATATTATACAAAGATTAAGCAGAAATATATCACAGATCTATACATTGAAATTCAAAGTTAAAAAGTTTTAGAAGGGGCCATGAGTTGAACAAGGTGTAAACTATTTTACAAGAAAATTTATGAATAATATCTTGATTACCTAAATAGAAAAGTATCTTAGATATGATTCAAAAGTTATGACTCACATAAGAAAGGCAATTGATACATAATTGTCAATATATGTATTCTTCACAAGAATAAATGTATTCTTCACATTTATAAAATGGAAAAAAATATTACAGTGAGAAAATGCTTACAGTGTATAGGACTGACAACATTTGTATCTAGGGAACATAAGGCACCTTCACAACTTAAAGATGAATAGTGCAGTAATTTGCCAGGAAGAATTCACACATGACTTGAAAAATACAACCCACATTTTTAACATGCTTCCAGAAATGTTCTTATCATAAGTAGACATCAAAACACAAACTAAAACCAGTGAGATGTCCCAGAATTACCATTCTGATGACTATAGCTAAAAAGACAAACAACAAACTAATATTGCTAGTGGGAATATATAATATTATGAAAGTTAGTTTGGCAACAAGGCCCATCCAAGACAAGAAACAGAATGGGTAGGACAATAACAAAAGGAATGTTCCAAAATTCTGGGAAGAAGAAGGTTTGAGCAATGACATTAACTTCTAGAGAAGTCATGTGGGGCAATGTTGGAAATTGCACATGCAGTCTATCTGGCAAGAAGGAGGTCAGGCATCAGTTTTTCAAGTGTAGCTTTAGTGTCTATGGTGTGAGACACACAGACCTAAGAATTGATAGCATGACATATATGTCATATAGGTTTATAGAAAACCTTCTCAATGAAACAAGAGAAAGACCTAAGTCATAGAAAAAAGACAGTACCCCGTCTAGTCTATATAACCATATAAATGACATAAATGCACTCTGAAGGGGGTGCATACATACAATGGCATAATTGAGAAGTAGAGAAGGGACAAGACCTGGATGGTGAAATGTAAGATTTGGTGAAATAAATATTCCTAAGTAATAAAGAGAAGGCTTGGTGGTTAAGAGCATTTACTGACCTTTCAGTGGACTCACATTCACTTCCTAGAACAAGTATCAGGCACCTTACAATCTCCAATAACTTCCAACACCTTTTTCTGGCCACTTGGAGAATATACATACCCATTCACAGATACAACACACACGTACATTTAATGAAAAACATTAGATTAATAAACATTCCACCAATATGGAAAGAAGAAATGGGCAAAGCTGAATATATGCATGTGAGTTTTATGACAGGGAGTTGAAGGGATTTTGAGACAGGTCTCCTTTATTTCCTGAGAGTCAAGGCCGAATACAGACTGAGGGGGAAGTGGGATCATGTGTTTGAGTAAAGAGGAGGCAGTTGATATATGTGGCCTCTGAAAAGAGGAGAATATCAATCACAAAAGCATAATGGAGCTCTTGAGCATTGTTAGGGTCCAATTTAAATCTTGAAGACCATGAATGAAGGACTTTTCTAATTCAGAGTGAGATTTTTGTTATTCTCCTGCTATGTAGTAGGAGGTTGCATGTTCATTCCCTGCAACCTGAAATAATCACAAAGAAACTATATTAGTTGCAACATTGCTTGGTCAATGACTCTAGCATATTCCTAGCTAGCACTTACATATTAAATGAACCCATTTCTATTATTCTGTGTATAATCACAAGGTTGTGGTTACCAGGGAGAGTAATGACATTTATTTCCTTTGGTAGCTACATGCATCTCTCTGACTTTCTCTCTACATCTCTGTTGGATTTTCCACCTCATTTAACACTGTTAAGCCATTGACTGAAAGCAGCTTCTTTATTAACCAATGACAATAAAGCATTCACAGCATACATCACCTCCCCTTTTCTCTCTAAATAAAAAGAAGGTTTTGGCTGAAACATAGTAAAATTACATATCAAAATAAGCATCAAGCAAGAATTACAGTTACAATATTTATATCTATTTTATATTTTATCATAACTAAGGAAAACTGTAATTATAACTATATATTCTTCAAATCCATCAAAGACTCCAGAAGGATATAATATTACCTAAAAAAATAAGAAGTACATTTTAAGCAACTTCCAAAGCTCTAGAATTGACAGAGACATTTTGCTTCCTGGATGGTCACCCGAAGTTCTTCTGTAACATTGGGGCACCTGTCTTCAGCCTACACACCCATAGTATTTGGCAAACTTTCCCATGAAGCAAAATATTTCAAAGATTTTCAGCCTATATTGGCAATGTGTCAGTCACTTTCTTCTGTGTTCTAGAGAAATGTCTAGCAGACCTTTTCATGAGGCAGAATCCCTGAAGGACTATCTCACCTTCTTTAGGCAACTTTAGCAGTCATTTTTCAGTTGGTCCTGCTAGTTCATTTTATACAACATAACATCAATCAGTTCAGGCAAGAGCTGTTTCTTACTTAAATGGCTAGCCAACTCCATAAGGAACCTCTTCAATGCCCAACTTTCTCTTGAAGTAGATTGGTGCTGCTAGGATGATACATATCTCATTGTCATGAAAAGTCTTAAGTTCTTAAAACATTTTAAATGTCATTTTCTGTTAGTCTTTGAAAAGTTTGAAGAGTGCTATCCATCTGAAATATATCTCTGTACATCTAGAAAATCTAAATAATGTAACTACAAGCTTGAATATTACAGATTACTATATATTAACCTGTATTTCTTAATTGTACACTACATTTTTAAGTGAGCTGCACAAACACAATACCTTAATTGAGAGCATATATATATATATATATATATATATATATATATATATAGCAAAAGTGACCTTAAATTTGTATCAATAAGCCAAGACCCTTACCAATGCAAAATATTCATCTCTACAACATATCTCCCTTTAAATGTAAACAAACATTTATAAAAAATATTTGGGAAGTTTGGCATAGTTCTCTCCAAACTGTTTTGCTGTGGGAGCTCTCTCTCTCTCTCTCTCTCTCTCTCTCTCTCTCTCTCTCTCTCTCTCTCCTTCAGCCAATGGCTTTTGAGATACCAGCCCACTGGGGCATGGTTTTCATTTTAAAAAGCAGCGGCAGCTCCACTTGCTCGCTTGCTTCCAGCTTCTGTTCTGACTGCTAGACTCTGTTTCCTGTTTGCAACCAGAGGACTGTGGTTTGGGACACTGATCTGTAAGTTTTATGCCCTCCAATAAAATACCCCTATTAATCAAACTAGTGTAGGATTATTTTGCATCTTTACTGTTTCCTGCTTTTTGTTGGGCAAAGTATTTTTTGAGGGTTCAAAGAGACCTTTTTGGGGGGGGTCTTGTTCCATCAAACCACATTAGTCTGAAAGAAGTCCATAGGTTTTCATCCTTTATGGAAACTAAAAAAGAACCTCTTTTCCAAAGCAACATATCCTTAGAGAAAAATTTTGAAGTCAGGATACCTTTAAATATATATATATATGTTGGTTTAGTTTAGCAGACCATAAAATGAAATTTCTCTCTGTACTTAGCTCATTCTTAGTCAAAAATTTTTAAAAAATATAATAATATACATAATCTAGACTCTCTGTGTATGTTCCATTTTTTGTGGCTTTTTTTTACTTTTTAAATCTATAAGTGTTTGTATTATGTCTCTCTAAAGAACTTTATTTTTTCTATACTCTTTTTCTTCTCTCTCTCAACCTTATGTATATTTTTAAAACACACTTTGACCCAATCAGAGGTTTATTTCTGTCTGAATCTGTCTTTATTGAATATCTGTAATCATTTTCTAATCAAGGGCATTTTAAAATGGTAAGCAACTTGATCACAGTGGCCCTGGATGCTGGCTCTGCCTCTCTTGTACTTTCAGTATGACAGAGGTACCTTAATTCCGGATCTGGAACTGCTAGGTGGAAACCATGCTCACCACCTCAACTCTGGGTAGCACTGTGCAGCATAAAAATTTGAGTAAAACCTAAATCTGCCATGCAACACAGTGTGCCTGGAAATATCTCTGTGTAATCTGCCATACTCTCTTGCCTATGCACTCCTAGCAGAGCCTATCCCATTGCTTGCCTAGGTAGGGAGTGCTGAGCAGCAGGCATGGTCTCAGCTACTTTTCTCCCAGCCCCAATTGGGCACACAAGCATCTAGACCTGAAGTGGGTGGTGGGTATCATCCCCAAATGTTCTTTGGTTGCCATTTTGTAGTAGGAGGCTGCTCTTTCATTCTTGACCACCAAGACCTGAAATAATCACACAGAAACTATATTAATTGTAACACTGCTTAGCCAATGACTCTAGTGTATTCCTAGCTAGCACTTACATCTTAAATGAACCCATTTCTGTTATTCTGTGTATTGCCGTAAGGTTGTGGCTAACTGGGTAAAGTTCTGGTGTCTGTCTCCTTTGGCAGCTACATGGCTTAACGTTGTTAAGCCATTGGCCGAAAGCAGCTTTTTTATCAATCATTGGCAATAAAACATTCACAGCATACATCACCTCCTACATCACTGCTGTAAATACATCACAATTGAAGCACAAGGTTGAGAAGGTCACAAGCTCAGTTCATTCATATTTGCAGTTTTATACAGAGCTTATAATAAGATGATTATAATACAAGATATGTAGGACCTACAGAGGCATAATCAGTGTGACAGTCAATGAACTCGTACCTGTTTAATGAAGTGTAAGCATACTGTTCTGAGAAGTGAAACAAATAGAGGAGTCTGTAAACTGGAGCCTCCTAAAACATCAATGAAATAGTTTATTGGAGTTATTTGAATTGAGATAAAATGGCAAAGTAGGGAGAGGGAGAGAATCATTGATCCTTAAAAGGTTAAATAAGTTGAAAATTCATGATTGTGGAAGGATTAACTAGTGTTGAAGTTACCAAAACTTTATATATTTCATAGGTAGAAAGGCAGGGTGCTGGTAAGTTTCTGTCACCTTGACAATATGTTAGGATTATTTTGGAAGAGAAAACATCAAATAAGGAAATGCATCCATAAAATCTTTTGTTGGCAAGTCTGTGAGGCATTTTCTTGTTTAATAATTGATGTGGAAGAGTCCATTTCACTGTGGGCAGTACCATCCCTAGGCAGGTGCCTCTGAGTTTTTCTTTTAAAATGCAAGTCATGGAAGCCATTGGAAACCAAACAGGAAGAAGCAATCTTTCTATTCCTGTTTCAGTTCCTGCATCTGGTTTCCTGTTTTGAGTTCTGTCCTGACTCCCCCTCATAATGGACTATACACTGTAAGGTGAAATAAACCCTTTCCTCCACAACTTGCTTTTGGTTAGTGTTTTTATCACAGTGATTAGAAAGTAAACTAAAACTGATGGATTTCCATCTACGGGATCTATAGTTAAATACCTTGAATAAGTGTAAACTCTATGAAGACAAAGGAAATATAACCAGACAACACTGTTAGAAATGAGAATGACATACATTCAAATTCTTGAATGAAATGGAAAATAGGAAGGAGAACCTTCACGACATGCCTAAACTGCTTCAGTGAGTGAGTTCCATCGAGGATTTTCTGACTCAAAGATACTGACATTAATAAGATGAAGACTCTGGCAAGAAGAGGTCACGTGAAAGCCTGATTGGAGGGATGGGTTAGAAGCTCCTAGCATCCTCTACCATTAGCAATGACCATGTCTCAACCTGAGCAAACAGTAAAGTAGTTAAGCTCCAAGGTTCTGTTGGAAATTGCCTGTGGGCCCAAACTTAGTTTCTTCTAGTATAAAATTAGGATTCTACTACTTTCTTTAGTTTTGCTCCAAAATGTCAACAAAGTTTGCATCAAATAGCACCATGTAGATATAAAATAATATATACCACAGAATAATGCCATTGTTACAATTGTGGGAATATATGATGCTGACCCTCCCAGAGAAAGCCCTATGCTTAATATGACAGCCTTCAGTCAGTATGGGTACAGGAAAGGTGAAATAGGATCATTTGCTAAATGGAAAAGATGAAATGTTTCCATGAATGAAACATTTATTTTCCAGGATGAAACTTTAGACAATGGAAAATGTCAAGACTCTGAGCATCAGAAGCCCTTCTTTATTCTACAGTTGATATCCAAATCCACAGCAATTTCTGTTTTCCTTTTTGACAAGAGTGAGGGTTTGGGAAGGAGAGCCTGGAGAGAGCACTGCAATCCCTTTGCACTTTGAGCATGCCCCAGTTCTGGGTGCTCAGTCTGCTCCACTCTGATGAGACGGGCAGCATCGTGCAGATGAGCAGACACTGCCGTAGTCTCCAGGTAGAAAACAAAGGTGCTGTGGGATGGAAAGTTTCCTTAACGTTTGGCTCTCATGAGGAGCTCTTCGGTTGCAGCAGCTGAATCTTCATGTAGCTGAGAGTTCATTTTTTTTCCTCTTCACACCCTGTATCTCCCCGAAAGGAAGTGGCCTGCTTGATGGCCTTGGTTCTTTTGTGGGAAGTATGGAAGATAGATGAGACCTCTTAAAACACATTTGCTTTGCTGAATCTGACCTAATCCTTGAATGTAACTCTCTGAAGCCTGGCCAATTCTCTTTATGATTGTTCTACCTAGGGGCTGCTTCTGAACTTCAGAAAATACCCCCTTAGATTCTGCTTTTTTAAAAATATTTAGGATCACTGGGTCTTCAGATATCGTGAGCAAACTTTGTGCTTCACAGATGAATAAAATTCATGCTTAGGAGGAAGTAAGGAAAAGATTGGCCTGGGGAAGAAATGTGAGCAAGTCAAATCTCCTTGTAAACATACTATGAATTCCAGGGTAAGTGGTCGATGGCTGGCAAAGTCTTTATCTTTGGGAGACGCTCAGCAGCATGTGCTTTATCAGTGCAGGATTACTTATGATAAATAATTCTAAAATCTAAGGACTCTGGGTTGAGTCCTGCAATCTCTGCAATCTCTGGAATGTACATTGAAGATATTTGTAATCAAAACAGTTGCCTTTGATGTAGATTAGACAAAATAAATTCATACATGCAATAAATGATGTAAAGGATGACATTGGCTACTTGAAACCATCCCCGACTTTTCTTTTGCCTTACAGAAACTTTTATCTTTGGAATGATTAGTAGAGATTGATACTTTGTGAGATATTGGATATTATTTATCTAATTTCAAAATTCAATCTCTGTGTTGTCTCCAAAGGATATAACCTTATCTAAAATCATACAGTTTTGTAGCATTGTAAACTGTAATCTAAACCCATTGTCTTTCATATTCTAAATGTGGTTTGAGATTGGCTCTACTAATTCTTCCTCATCTTCTACATCTTCTTTGGTAACAGAGAAAGACAAGGAGGATGTTGATGCTACTTGAGATCTTCCCTTTGAGTTTAAAAATCTATATTTTGCACTGTTGAGCTGCTGCTGCTACTTGAGAAGACAGTGGGTGTTGACAACAGCAGTGACTGAAGCAGCAACTGCCCTTTGTTTCTTGCAATGTGCCAAATGTCATGGCCCACAATATGTAAAAGCAATGTGAACAACATAGATGGACAGAATATCATATTTCACATGAGACAGTAGCACGGGGCATTTATTAAACCTTATGAAACTTTTCACATTCAGCCTATAAGTCAGTACTTTCATGTGACTCAACATAATGACATAATAGTATATGTAAGATGCCTTAAACTATGGGGCCAAGGAAGTCTTCTCTGAGGAGCTGAGTTTTAAATGGCACAAAACCCAAGTCCAGGTGGATCAAAGACTTCAACATAAAACCAACCACACTGAACATCATAGAAGAGAAAGTGGAAAAATATATATTTTTAAACTCAAAGGGAAGAATATCTAATGGAGAAAAAAATATGCTACAAAGACTTTGAGAAGGAATCCAATTGGCACCCAAACACTGGAAGAGTAATGTGAGAGCTGAAGAAGAGAGGTGAGATGAGAAACAAGGGCTTTGTCGGGGAAGCTTGGTTTTATACGCAAGAACAGAGTTTGAATTATAAATTCAGTTTTGGCTGGAGCAGAAAAGGGAAACCAAGATAAGGCATTTATTTAGTGGCAGGTCTCGATAGCTGGAACATACAGAACCGATTACAGTATTATAAAAGTGTTAACAAGGAAGACCATGTGGGCTGTAAGGAGAATGAGTAAGGTAAGAGCTAATGGTGGCTTAGTCTAGAGGAGGATCAATGAGATGGAGATAATGTTACAGATAGGGAGATTCAGTTTACTTGTTTATTGTAGAAAGAATGGAACTGTTCCCAAAATTGCCACTATATGTAAGCTATTGTTGGTGTTTTAGAAAGTGTTTGCTAACAGTTGCTCAGTTTGGAAAAGACTATGGGAACAGGTAAGAGTGTGAATTCACTGTGATGCATGTCTTATGTCTTTGTCAATATGATCCTTTAAAAAATTATTTTCCTTTTATTTTAGGGAAGAGTCTACAATGGGTGGATAGGAGAGTTTGATAGAAAATTCTTGTAGCATCCCTTTTACTCAATGGGTAAAATTGATATAGTGAAAGTCAGAGACCAAATCTTTTATATTTTCCAGAAAATGAGACTGTTTGCAGGTCCAGGAATAATGAGACAAAAGTGTCCCAGCTGCACTGAGCAGAAGAGAAGGGCTATGATGGGCAGATTCTTGGCATAGTTCCTCAGGATACATACGGGTTTGCCCAGTGACCAGGAGAGCAGGGGTCATAGAGGAACACAAACTAGGAATTAATTGACTGATGGGGAGGAGGGCAAGGAGAAGAAGAGGAAAGGGAGATTTGGATCTGGGACACTGCCCAGGCTGCCTTTGTAGATGAGTTCCCTAACAACGCTTTCTGGGGAAGTCAAGGACTGATTGAAGCTTAATTCAGATTCTCTGAATGTGCCTTAAGGAGACAGACTAAGAAATGAACTGATGAAATGCACAGGAAGCAAAACTTGGCAAGGGCAAAGTGGCAAATGAGCTAAGAATATGGGGAAAGACCCTGCCAAGATCCCCTTCCCCAGGACCACCCTTGATGTATCCGGAGAAATCAATCAAATGGACAGGATGGAATGGCTCCCACAGAAGAGCAATGGGGGACCGATGTGAAGGTTGGGGGTCTTCCATTCACAGACAGGATATGAGCCTCATCAGAACATTAAGATGGGTCATTGAAGCCATGGGGTTGGCCCTCAGTGTCTCTCTACAGCCTGTGAGTGACTCCACAGTGCCAAATGCTATGATCATTTCTGGGTAGCACCCAGAGAATTATAACCCTGCCTCCTACTTTGTGTGAAGGCTCTGGAACAGGAAATGTGACATGATTTCAATGTCTCACCACACTGAGGAAATGCAGAATCTTGTAGAGAATCCTTAGAAATCATCAAGTCCTCAAATCCTTCCCCGTCCTTGCTCTGAAGCAGCTTTCCTTCCCCGTGCTGCCCTGTTCCTCTTCACAGACGAGGGCGTCCTTAGCTGGATGGGTTCATGCTGGCCTGCAGGCAGGCACATCCTCTTCACTGTCTTCCTATTGGTCACTACCAGACATTTTACAATTAAATGTTGGAAATAATCTGATATCTGTAACTTCTTTGTTTATACGTGAATTATTTCCTGTATAATTAATCATTTGATAACTGGCTATCCTATCCCCTTTGGCCCCAAAACATAGGCATAGTCTTTGCTCTGCTCTTCACTTTACTGAGATAAAGCTCATCAGGAAAAAAAATAGTTCATAATATTTCAAGCCTTAATGGTTGTCTTCTCCGACCTTGTACTTTCATATCCAATATCCTTGGTTTCTCTACAGCCACTGGTATTTAAAAAGTTTATTTCATGGCACTGACTGCTTCTTTGTTAAATCTCTACCCCACTCTAAGTGTCCTCATTAGGATGGAAACGTTATACCCTTCCTTCAAGCTTCTGCAGTTTATCTTTCCTTTCCAAGTGAGTTCAACAGGCCGTCTAGCATTTCTATCTGCTCCCTTTCACAGAACTTACTGTCCTCTACTTCTAGTAATGCCCATTCCCATGCCTGTCCTTTGCTCCTGGCCTCACAGCCTCTCATGGGAAGGAACTTTCTCTCTCCAGCATCTAACAGAATCAACCACATCATAAAGCGTGATCAGGAAATACTTGATCCCTGACCTCAAACCACAAGCTGTGGAGAGATAATCAGTTTCCTCAACAACTGATTTTTAAGTAACCATTTTCTTACCTCTAGAATGAATTTCACTGATGCTTTCGTATGGTCTTATATATAATGGTGTGTGCATATGGTATAATGTTGTGATTTGGGTACCCTGGAAAACTACAAGACACAGATTATTCCTACCTATTTTTATCTCTGCTTTCAGATTGTAAGAACACTCTTCTGAACACTTTGGTCAATGCCAAGGATGCTAATTTTAAATAATATCTGAAAGTAAGCTACTTCTTTCAAGTGTAAAACTTGGATTGAAGGTCCGTAAAGATTGTAGCCAACTGGCAGGATTATAACCAATGATGCATAGGAGGAGTTCATTATTCTGAGGATAAAAGGCCCTACAAGTGATGTATCACTAGTTAAACATTTTGTGACATTCTGTGTCCCTGTTCTTCATGGTCACTGGTCAGTTCAAAACCCTCCTTTCCTGTGCCCTAAGCAGAGAAGTTCCAAGGAATTCAAATCAGCCAGGGACAGGAAAGGAAGCCCAGAATCTTAAATCATTCTTAGGCTTATGGCCTGGTTTTCATTGGGTCTTGAAGGATGTCTTTTCCTCTCATGGACTGTGAGCCAATGTTTCTTTTCCTGTTGATTTATGACCTCATATAAATTAACAAGGGCCTTTCAACTGGGACTAGCAAATCCCAAAGGCATGAATCTTCCATATGTAATTCTTCCCTGAGGAAGCTGGAGTTAGCTCTCAATTACATACAGTGATGCAGACACACAGTGGCTGAAAGGAGACACATGCTGCTATGTTCAACACGGAATAGCTGAGCAGAGGCCAGGGAAGAAAACAGCCAGACTGAGTCTCTGAAGCACAAAATCTTTCCCTGTTTGGGACATTGGAAGAATCCTCATTCTGTCTTTGTGGTTTATTTACAAATCTTCCGTGAGAGGAGAGATGGAGGACAATGTCTCCAGTAAAGCGTTCTTAGCTGGTGTGAGGCAGCCCACCTCCAGCTGCGACACAGCCTAATGTTTTTCCATTTGTTGGCAAATCATTTTTTTTTTCAATAAATTAGTGACTCAGGAATCCAGGGTCATAATGACAGAAGGAAAAACACTAAATCAAAAATGTTACTAAGTCCTATATTAATTATTTTATTTATTTCTTCTTTTCCTTATATAAATACTCACAAAGCATTGCCAGAGTCCAGGGAAAATTTTACAAAGAACAGTGGCTTCCACATCAAGGGATTTCACAACTGTAGCAGCCGTGTCCCTGCGCAGAGTTCATCAGCTCGACATGGATGCAGGCTGAAAATCAGTTTCACTGTCTGAAGCAGAAAATTTAATTATGGGCTCTATCACACTTTCATTTTTTTTAACAGAGTGAGGAGAATGGAGGTTATAGTCAAAGAGGTTCAGAACCAGGAGTGTGGAAGCCTTGATGTCTATACCCAAGTGCTTTGCCCATTAGAGAGTGAATTTAAAATGTTCCCTCCACTCAGAGTGCTTCTATGCATTAACTGGGAAGCTGTACATGGATTTAGTAAGAATCATCCACCACAGAGTCCATTTATCCTATGTGTTTCTACTTCTTCATTCTTCTAAATAAGCATTCATTTATTGATTGATCTATTTATTGATTGATAGATTGATCTACTTCCCTGATGCAGCTAGGACAAATCGCTAAAGATCTGGTGGATTCAAACACTGAAATTTAATCCCTATCATTTCTTAGAGGGCAAAATTCCATCAGTACTGTGGAGCTGAAATCAAACCATCAGTTAGTAACGACTCTCTGGAGGTTCTGGGAATTAATCTATTCATGTCTATTACTGCCTGTGGCTCCCATCCTTCCTTAACTATGAATATTTTTAATCCGGAATCAGCTTCTGTGTATACATTACTTTCTGTTCTGTATTTAAACACTCTGTTCCTCAAAAGACACATGTATGTGCACCTAGGGTGACCAATGCACTAATCATTAACACTTACATTTGCAAGATCTGATTTTGTACATAGTGTAACATCCATAAATCCCAAGCACTAGAATATCACTTTTAGAGTCACGATTCAACATATCGCATCTTGCATTCATGGACTTGCCTGAAGTTTGAGAATGGGTAAAGGGTGTTGATGATGAATATAGATTTCAGAATGAAAAGAATTCAGCCCTGTCTTTGCCATTTGCTAGCTGTGATTTCGTGCAAGCTACTACAGTTATATTCAGGTGTGTATTTTTCTCTCTTTTTTTGCTATTACATATATACCTATGAAGTATAACATAGATACTCTATAAAGAAGTGAGCTTCAATCTGCTCACTGACTTGAATGTTAATCCCAGACTGGTCTGCCTTATCTCTTTAGCCTTGGCATGTGCACCTCAAGTCCACTATATCAGGAGGGAGGTGTTGTAAGAGCAAGATAGCATATGGAGAGGAGAAACTAACCAGGCAAACTAACCAGGGTCCCATCAGGACCATATTTATTCTTCCTGAGGGTACTACTTCTAAGACTCTAATTCAGTGATTCTCAACCTGTGGGTCATGGCTCCCTTTGGGTCACTTTCAGATATCGTGCATATCAGACATTTATATTACAATTCATAATAGTATCAAAATTATAGTTATAAAGTAGCAATAAAAATTATTGTATGGTTGGGGGTCACCACAACATGGGGAACTGTATTAAAGGGTCACAGTGTTAGGGAGATTGAGAGCCACTGTTCTAATTATTTCACACTAAACTTTACTTTGGACTTAAAGGTTCAATTACTCCTTAATTCTGCCACACTGGGGATTAAGCACTCAACATAAGCATCCCGAGAGACATGACCTAGCCAAACCATAGAAATATGTAGATTATGAGCATATATTATGTAACACAATTAGTTCTTAGAATAAATCATTTACATAGACGCTATAAAAGCATCAATCTGAGGTATACATGTGGTTTAGAGTCAGAAGATCTCGTCTCTGTCACTCTAGATTTACAAGACCTGGCTAAGAAAATGCAAAATAAATATTGGCAATGAAATTCAGAAAGTTCTATTAGCAGGGAGAAGTTAGGGCTGTTGTAATCCAAAGCTAGACTCTGTCTGTGATATGAAAAGAAAATGGGGTGCTGGATAGCTATCAACAGGAACTATCTCTCGCTAGAAAAGGAAGAGGTCTTAGCAGGGGCAGCTTGTGCGGAGAAGGCCATGATAGGACACAAAGCCTGAGAGGTGCATGGGAACAATACACACAGTCAGGAGACAGCACGTGCTCTGTGCCATTCGTCTGCTTGCACTTAGACTTTGTGCTTGCTTGCCTGTCTATTTCCATCGCTGTAAAGAGCAAAATTACGCTATTTTCAGGAAAATGGAAGGAACTGAAGGTCATGGAAAGTAACACATTCAGACTACGGTATACGAGTGTTGTGTGTTTTTCTTGTATATGGGATCTAGGATAATAAAGATTATATGTATCACATAATAACACATAAATATATCAACAATATTCTATCTATCTATCTATCTATCTATCTATCTATCTATCTATCTATCTATCTATCTATCTATCTATCTATCTACAATATTAAAGGAGGAGGGGAGTATTTGAAAACCAAAAGAGAACCACAATGAAGAAATAGAGAACAAGGAGTAATGAGATCAATGTGAGCAAAGCAAAATGTCATATATCTGAGAATGTCCTAATGAAGCCCAGTATCTCACATACAGTTTTTAAAAATTTAATAACAAAGACATTATGCTTTGTTAAATATTCTGTTCATGTGCTCTTGAAATTCTTAATATGTTTTATGATTGGCACTAAATCATGACAATTAAGTGGCCAGTCCTGCTGAGAAGAAGGGGATATTAGGATTTTTTTCTTGTTCATGGCAATACATTTTTATTACATGACTTTAATCAAAGAGAACTTGATCTGAGTCAGATTTCAGAAACACTGATCTCTGCTCGTTTCTGGAGAGAATGATGTGTAGGAGTCTATCGAGAACCTCTTAAAAATGTTGGCTGCACAGGGCACTCAGTGTCTGCTCTGAGGCAGAAATCACAGTGGGAGGATGTGGATTGGGCACCAGGCGTAAGACAGTAAGTAACTGGATTTAAGAGACTGAGACAGCTCCATCAGCGAGGTTTAAAGGAGAGTATGATAGGGCTGCTGGTGAGCCAGGGAAGGGTGACAACAGGCTTGCTGACTATTAAACATTACAAGGAGTACTTCAGCCTTATTCTCCCTTATCATCACACTCTTTCTGTAATCCCTATCCTCTTTTCCTTATTTCTCATTCTTCTTATTCCACAGAGTTGGGAGAGTCAATAATAAAAAAAAAGATACATCATGCTAATGTAAAAACAAAATCTGTCTTACTTTTTCCTGATGGCTCAAATTGATTTTTATTGAACTCTACATTTTCCTCTGCTCCCCTCCCTGCCTCTCCCCTCCCCACTTCAACCCTTCCCCAAGGTCCCCATGCTTCCAATTTACTCAGGAGATCTTATCTTTTTCTACTTCTCATGTAGATTAGATCTATGTAAGTCTCTCTTAGTGTCTTCATTGTTGTCTAAGTCTCTGGGATTGTGGTTTGCAGGCTGGTTTTCTTTATGTTTAAAAACCACCTATGAGTGAGTACATGTGATATTTGTCTTTCTGTGTCTGGGTTACCTCACTCAAAATAATGTTTTTTAGCTCCATCCATTTTCTTGCAAAATTCTAGATGTTGTTATTGTTTTTTCTGCTGTGTAAAAAGGGTCTTTAAAAAATCTGTCCTCCACGCAGCTTTTAGAGTGTCAAGTTCTTCTACACCATCATGTCATTCTCCTGAAAATCTGTGTCCTTCAGGGAGACTTCTGGCTGTCTTCCTTCTCTTCACCAAAGGTTCCACTTGCACACTAAACAGATGTACATTTAACTTGCCTATGTCTCATCCATTCTTTAAACTGTTTAACTTACTTGTCTTCAGGGAAGACCTTATTTTGAAGTATTGTGTCCCTACTCCGATACTAAGGACACACACACACACACACACACACACATATATACACACACGGACATGGACACACACACATTTCTCTGTTATATACTCCCTGATTTTCTGTATATTTATTTTATATTCTGTATATATATTTACTAAATAAATATTTATTTAGTAAAATAATTGACTGTTGTTTTTTAAGTAGCCTTCTCCCCTACTAATTTATAATCAAGAGACATAGTTCTCTTACAGGTTTGCCCACTAAGGCATTTTCAGAATTAACCTCATAGTCTGGTCAATAACAAGATATGAATAATTTTCTGGGCAAAATATAAATGAGTGAACTAATGGTGTATGAATGTAGAAGATTACACTAATTGTGTAAGGAGTCACTTCAAAGAACACAGAGGGCATAAGACAACCTTGGGGAGGCAGTGTACCCAGAGCCTCTAAATGCTCTTCAGTCAGAATGGCAGCTCCAACAGAGGGACATTAGGTTAATATATAAACACAGGGGGTTCTACCGGTCACCAGTTTATAGCTTATAAACTTCTTCTCCCTGGGTAATTTCATGTGATCTGCCTCAGCAATATTGACTCAGACAAATTACTGTTCCAATAGCAAATAATGAAGTGGCACCATTTGGGGAAGTGAGATCACTTCCGAAGCTGCCATTATGACTAAGTGGTAGGGTTTGTCCTCAACTTCATTTGGAGTTGATCTAAAGCTTATGCATTTCTCTCCATACCTATGTACTTTTCAAGCAAGCCAGCAGTCACTATGCACCAAGTCTGAGTCAGGCCTTGAGTTAGGGGCTGCTTGGCCTATGGAGATAAATTTGATTCTCTGCAAGGAGAAGGATGGTCCCATACCTACTGTGCATGTGCAGCAGCTTTGTGGAGGGAAGAGCTGTGTCAGCTAAGGCATGGCTCAGCTTTTGGGAAAAGAGGATGCAGAGCCAAGCAAGGGCAGTGTACTTTTGAGTTAGTCTCTGGATAGCCAAGACAGTAGAATGGTTGAGAAATGGCACTAGAGACAGACAGGGAGGGCCCTGGCTCTGCCTGCTAAACTGCTGACAGCCCAACTCCTGGCACTGCCAACTAACAGCCAAGAATGACAGAACTGGGCTAAGTCTTAAACTGTTCCATGGCCCTTTGCCTTCCTTCCACATGTCGTTTTTCCTGGCATTTTTTTCTTCCTAGAACTCAAAGCTATCCTCGATATGGGGCAGAATACCCTGCCCTGTGGAAAGCCCAAGGCCCTTCCCCCTCCATCTCGGCCTAAGAAGGTGTGCATCCATATAGAATAGGTTCCCAAAAGGCCAATACATGCAGAAGAGATAGATAGGTCCCTGTGCCATTATCATTGGCTTCTCAGTCAGTCCCCATTGGCAGCCACATTCAGAGTCCAGTTTGGTCATATGCTCCTTCAGTCCTGGTCCAGCTGGATTTGATGAGCTCCCAATAGATCAAGCATACTGTCTCCATTGGTGGGCCAATCCCTCATGGTCCTGACTTTCTTGTTCATCTTCTCCCTCCTTCTGCTCTTCCACTGGACCTTGGTAGCTCAGTCTCTTCCTCTGATGTGAATGTGGGTCTCTGGCTCTATTCCAGGCAGGGTATCCTGCCCCATATCAGGGAAGTAGGGGGAGGGTGGCGGGGTAGTGGGGGAGCGGGAGGGCCTGGGACAAGGGGAGTAAGAGGAGAGAGAGGAAGAAGAAAAAAAAAAGCTATCCTCATTGTTTGTCCTCCTCCATTTTGATTAAATGGTTCCTTAATGATGACTTACATTTCCTTTAAAAGAATAGAAAAATAACATAAATGTGTTAAGAAGAAAAGTCACAATGACTCTAAGAAACAAATCTATTTCTGATTACAGCTCGCTATTCAATGTGATTCTGCCTCTCCATGTGCAAGAGAATTTTTTTCCTTTTTTAAAAAAAAAATTGTTAATTTTTTTTTAAAAAAATGCCAATCCAAATTCCCACTCCATCCTTTCCTCCCACTCCCTCCACACACCCTCCCACCTCCCTCTCCAATCCTAAGAGAGAAAAAGGTACCCTGTCCTGTGGGAAGTCCAAGGCTCTCCCAAATACATCTAGGTTGAGCAAGGTATACATCCAAAGAGAATAGGATCCCAAAAGCCAGTACATTCAGTAGAGACAAATCCCAGTGTCACTGTCAGTGGCTCCCCAATCTGCCCCAACTGTCAACCACATTCAGAGGGACTAGTTTGATCCCATGCTTGTTCACACCCAGTCCAGTTGGAGTTAATGAGCTCCCATTAGCTTAGGCAAACTGTCTCATTGGGTGAACCCCTCATGGTCTTGACCTCCTTGCTCATAATCTCACTCCTTCCACTTTTCTCCTGGACCTTGGGAACTCAGTCCAGTGCTCTGATGTGGGTCTCTGCCTCTGTTCCCATCTGTTGTTGGATGAAAGTTCTATGATGATATTTAAGATAATCATCAGTCTGACTACAGGGCAAGGCCAGTTCAGGCACCCTCTCCTCTATTGCTTAGTGTTTTAGCTGGGGTCATCCTTGTGGGTTCCTGGGAATTTTTACAGAGCTAGGTTTTTGTGCAAGAGAATTTTGAAGTGTGTGATAAGTCAAACAGGAAGCTAATTGCTTCATTCAGTATGGAGACATAGAAAATAGGGGATTGGGATGGGCTTACATTTCGTGGGCATCTCTGCTTAGCCAATATGGGGCTTACTGTGTAAATTTCCCTTTGTAAACCTGATGAGAGGGTTATTTCAGGAACTTTGAATTGGGCTAAGGGGCTATTCTGAAATGAAGCAGTCAGAGCATGTAAGAACACACACTGTGAGCCAGCGACTCAGGTTTGAACCCAAGCTCCACTGATTTGCTTTTTCATTGCATTCCTTGGATAGGTAATGCAATTTTTCTGTGTCGATTTTTATCATATGATTACTCAAAGCAATAGTTAAAAATACCAACTTCACAGAGGTGGATAAAGAATACAGACAGATGGTGTAGGTTGAGTAGAGGAGAGGGAAGGAGAAAGACCACACTCGTGGGCATGTATGGAGTACTTGCTTTCTATAGCCGACACTATGCATGGAAAATTATATGAAATAAGTTTATAGTTCTTCATTAAGATAAAAATATGAAGTCTTAGAGGGTAAGCAACATATCTTAAAAAATATGGCTGGCATGTGGCAGAGGGCAGACTTGAAGTTTATATCAGGTCTTTTAAAAAGCAAACACTTAAGTATTGGTTGTCTTAATACCTAGCCAAATGCGAACTGTCCCTCTTGATCCTGAGTCACTCTGGGTTACAAAATTTCCAGTTGACATCAGAATTAGATCGTTTGAACCATGAGGTCTTCAAAATAGAAGGCTCTGTCCCTCAGTTCCTTAAGTGCCCCACCTAAGTCTTATTGCAGAGTCTTGAAGAAGGAAAAAAAAAATGAGAGTTGACTTAAAAAAATGTGACACATGCTTTCCACAGGAGATCTCCAGAAATGGGATAATGGTCCTGAGTGCAGTGACTTTACAGTTTTCACTTAATATTTCATTTTCTCTTCACCCTGTGCTGAATAAGTGGTTGGGATCTTGAATTTTGTATAAAGATGGGAATGAAAAGTCTTTAACTTTTAGTTAAAGAAACTATTTCACCACGCCCAAGTCACTTCTTATTACTAGACACCTCTCTCATCACATTTGGGGACTTCTTTCAGTTTGTGTCTACTCTTTGCCTGCACGAACAAAGCAAAGACGGTCCTGCTGCCTGTGTATCTCAGAAAGAGAGTTCATGGTGGGAAATTACTGGGATGAAGGGTATTGTGTGGGGAAAGATGGAGTTTAGTTTATAAAAATACAGCTTGCTCTGCACAATTAGTGCCCTAAAAGATTCAAATTGATTTCCTGACTCTTGAACAGTGCTGCTCCCCGTGCTTTGGGCTGCCACATTGTAGAGGCCCCAGCAATCTCCATGTGACATGGCCATGTGTCAGGAGCAGAGCAAACACACAAAAAAGAACACAGTGAACTCACTACTGAACTGTTTTTTCCTCTTGAATGTTTTAATTTAAATGTGAAGAAAAGTATCTTTCAAAATGGCTGTCTTTCATTACCAGAGGCTGAGTAAATATAGTGATTCCAAACGAGGCAGATTGGGCCAGGACAAGGGGTAGCAAGTCCAAGCTTCTGTATTCTCTTGTCACGAGTCCACTCTTCGGAACGTCCCCCATGCTTGTTCCCGCTTACTGAAGCTGGAAGCAGAACAAGGGAATGAAGCAGGCACTGCAGCTGATTCCTAACATGGAGATTTATGCGCATTCATTCTAAGAAGAGAATTTGGTTTCAAACTCAAAGACATTCGTTCTAAAAGTCTTCCAAACTGACTGAAAGAAAAAAATAAAAGAGAAAAAACAAAAACAAAACCAGGAGAAATGGAGTCTATCTTAAGCAAAAGTTCAAATCCCATACTCTTAACGTGGATATATTATTACCTAGTATAGTGCTTTTGGCTGTGGAAATGGTGCCAAAACTCACTGGATTTGAAACTGGTACAGAGTTTCATGGAGTTCTACATGCTTGAAATAAGTAGGTGGTGGCGCACGCCTTTAATCCCAGCACTCGGGAGGCAGAGGCAGGCGGATCTTTGTGAGTTCGAGACCAGCCTGGTCTACAAGAGCTAGTTCCAGGACAGGCTCCAAAGCCACAGAGAAACCCTGTCTCGAAAAACGAAAAAAAAAAAAAAAGAAATAAGTATTCAGAAACACAATACAAGCTGGGCAGTGGTGGCTCACACCTTTAATCCCAGCACTTGGGAGGAAGACACCAGCCTGGTCTACAAGAGCTAGTTCCAGGACAGGCTCCAAAGCTACAGAGAAAACAAAAACAAAAACAAAGAAAAAGGAAAACACAAAAGGAGAATCTGAGGTTGCTAGGAGCTCTAGGGAAAGGGTGAGATGATTCAGATGGAAAACACTGGTCCAGAGGCATGGTCTCTAATGTCATTTGTGATATTTTTAAAATCAATTTAACCTGTCAGATTCATTTTCTCTGTCTAGTCTGACCATTTTATGTCTGGAAATTAAGAAAGTGAAAAGTGAAGACAGCATTCACGGGTTCATAAAACAAAAGGTGTCTGATATGAAGAGTGTGTAGGGGAGCCAAACTGATCTTCCAAATTCTCAAAACAGAAGGAGTGGGCACATGCTTGTAGAAGTGGAAATGTTAGATTTGGTGAAAGTGATTTGGAAAACAACCCCCCAAATTAAGATGACTACATCTTTAAAGAAGTTCAGAGAATGTTCTTGGAAGCTGGGCGTCTGCATCTTTCACTGTGACCAGCATCATTCAGCAAGTACTTTCTCATAAAAAAAAAAAAAGGTAAGAGTGGGACACAGACTCTAACCAAAAACACGACCTAACAAAGGAATAAAAGCACAAAGAAGAATGTACATTTCTGGGGGAAGCAGAAGGGAGTATTTTCCAGTCACTCTAGATCTTAAGGACATTAGCCATCTTGATTACCCTTGCATGAAAATTGGTGTACACAGGAGATGAGAAGTTCTAGAAAAAATTAAATGATCATAGAAGAAGGGTTCAATAAATGACAATAGTCATGGACATCAGGAATCCGCTGACTTTCAACTTTTCACTTACTATTTCATGCTTATCTGAGGGGCCTGAGGTGCAGAGAAGGCTCTGAAATTGAAATAAAAGTCTTTAACATTAGCTTAAAAAACAATTTTATCATGTTCAGGTCATTTTTTTGTCTCTGCAATATTTCCTTGTGTTCAGTGGATTAATTTTTAAGTTTGTTCAAGGTTAGTCTCTACTATAGAGATGGGATGGTAAATACAGTGGGATGCAAAATCTCATGATTAATTTCCTTCACTCTAAGGTAGGGACTAGTGATGTGGATAAAGACGTGATGTTTCTTGATAAAATTTGCATAAAATTTATGTAAGATACTGGTGGTGAAACCAAGTAGACAGACCCTCAGGAGCCATAGACAGTACACTAAGGAAGCAGTTGGGTAGGGGCATTTGAATGAGGTTCATGGAGTCAATCAAGGTGATTCTTCATATATGATTATTGGAAAGAGAAGAAAGGAGGAAGTGTCGCTGTGCCTTAGCAGTAATAGCCATCCAGAAATATTAGCCAGGAAATGATGGGATGCATCAGTGGACTCCTGTTGACGATTCTGACTTCCAGAATCCACACCACGGCAAATTCCAGGCATCTCTCTATCTCTCACTCCGTTTTCTCAGCACTGGGGCCGCACACAAGTGCTGATCTGCCCCAGGCTGGGTCTCCAGACTTAGGTCTGTATGCTCACATGCCAGGCACGTTATCTGCTGAGTCACTATGGTAACCCCATATCTTCAACATTTTAGTTGTACTTTTATGGGTGTTCTTTTCTTTTCTTTTTCTTATTTTGTTGCAGTCATGGAACTAGAGGATTTGAATTCTGTTTCCTTGTTCAAGCTTACCTATGTAGGGCTTCTAATGCATTTTGAATCACTTCTGCCTATTATGGAGCGCTTTCTTCATCCCTTATGCTATGCAAAAGGCTTCACAAGAATTAAACAACTTAGTCTTACCAGTTACCATCCCAACAAGGCTCATTAAGAGACTAGGACCAAGACAGGTAAACACCCTAACGAACACCATATGGCTAGCGGGGAGAAAAGTCGAGGTTTAATTGGAAGTGAACCACCCTACACTATCACTTTTTAACACCTACTCCATTTCACACATTCTAAGGGGAGATGCTAGGAAGATTTTTCACAATGACGGTTCTGATCCCAGAAACATCCATTATCATCTAACTTTCCCCTAATGATCCCACTGGACTGCAACTTCCCTGATACCTTGTCTACTGTGAGACTAAACATTGCCTCCACCACGATCTAGTTAATTTAAACATCTATATGAAATTTAGCTTTTTGGTGAAAGCCAATTTACTGAACTGACAATTTTATGCTAAACTCTTCCCCAGTCTGGCTTCTGTAGACAATCAGACAATTGCAATGATCATATGAAATTGCTATGATTATGTTAAGTCCTGTCTCAGCCTCACGAGGAATTTGCTATGTTTTGCTATTTTAAGAATTATGGCCTTAGTTAAAATACTCAAACAATTTATGACCCTGCCTTGCCCTTAGTAATTTTTTGCTCTGATTTAAGATTGATAAAATTGGATTTATTTGCACTTTGACATTCCAGTGGCATTCACAATGAGCTCTTTCTTACACATTTGGACATACAGAAGGACATATTAATGATAAAATAGTTTCTTCATATTTTTGTTGTTACATTTTTCAGAGGACATGTGAACAAAAGAATAACTTAGAAGGTAGACTAAACTTAGAAACAGAGAGGGAGACATCTGAACAATCAGTTAGCAGTAATAATTCTAGTTAATGCATTTACAAAATAATATCTACATTCTAGGCCTGCAAGTGTTTTGCCCCCTGATTCAACTCTTGAAAAAGCATTTAAGTATAGCCTTTGTTTTTCTCTCGGTTCTTGAAGTTGTCAGACATCAAATTGCTTGGTGTAATACACGGCTTCTGAGTTGCAGAGGTGAGATTCAAGCTATGCTTCTCCTTATTCACTACTGTACTACATTGCCCTCTAGGTAAATAAGAATGTAAAACGTAGATGGAACACTAGAGTCTCTGATATAGAAAGGAAGGAAGGAATTGTTCCAATGACTGCATTTAGTTAGAATCATAAAGTTGATCCTCTCTTTATATGAGGACTAAACATAGTACTGCAACATTTAAAGATCAGTGACTCTGAACCATTCTGGCCCCTGCAGGTATTTAGCAATGTCTTCAGACATTTTTGATCATCATAGCCTTTGAGTAGGAGGGAGATGCAGTTAGCATTTAAGAGATGAACTGGATGATGCAAATGTCTCTCACTTTACAGAACAACCCCGAGTAACAATAGCACTGGATGAAACTGTCAGTAATCTTGATGTTGAGCAATCCTTGAATGGATTAAAATTACTAATCATGGGGCTTATGGTTCAGTCAGCAAAGTGTTTCCATACAATCATGAGGAGTTTAACCACCTCCTCCTAAAACTCACACTAAAAAGCCAAGCTTGGCAAGCCTCTGACACCAGTGCTAGTGGGATGAAGACAGGAGGATCCCCAACCAGCGTGACTAGCTTAATCAGTGAGCTCCATTCTGAGAGATTCTCTTTCAGACAAATAAAGTACACCCCTTCCAAACGAGCGAAAGACAGGTAATGGTGTGTGTGTGTGTGTGTGTGTGTGTGTGTGTGTGTGTGTGTGTGGTGTGGGAAGTATTCTTCAGTGGTGGAGCCGCTGCTAAGTTTCCATTTTCAAGTGAATAGCCTCCATCCATGGTCATGCAAACATTCTAATTACAAGCAATGAGACATACACAAAAAGAGAGAGGAGGTTCATAACTTATGAAGAAGAAAGGGTTCAGTGGGAAGGAAAGACAGAGAAGATAATAGGGGTACATTTTCAAAATATATTGTATGTATGAAATTTTGAAAGTCTGCATTTAAAAGAAATTGAAAAGCAAATAAAGTGGAGAGCTGTTAATAAAAACATACAGTGTCAACCTCTGGCCCTCATAAGCAGGTGTGAACATTTACATGCACAACTGCACACGTACATGGCCAAGTACGCAAACATACACATACATTCCTTTCTAATCTGAGGAAAACCCTCATGTCTGGAAGGACTGAGTCCAGAATCTGAAAGCATAAAAAAAATGGACTTGCTGTGTGGGGAGAAGGGATGAAGGAATGCATTTTGTGGTGGGGCTAGTTGCCTGGCAAAGAATGTGCTGACCATGGCCATGTCTGTGCTAACAGTCAGCAAGTACTGTGTCTGTGCCAGCCATCTCTTGCGTGTATCATTTGGGGCCCAGCTTTAAAAAATTGGCTTTTGAATGTTTATTCAATGATCGGACCAGATATGCATGTCTTCCTTGCTTTTGTTTTTCTTTCTATATCAAACAAAACAAAAATAAATCCCAAAAGCACTATGCCTGTAGCAAGTTTTAAAAGGATGCTATATTACCTGCTATATTTAGCACTGGCAGAGAAGAAACTGAATATTTACTTTCCATAAATTTGCAGAAAGGAAGATATTTTCCACTTACCCCACTCATTTCATGGTTGTCCACTGAGAGCTACATAAATAGATATCTGGATATATATCTCTTAATACAAGAAGTCCTAGGGGGCATGGGCACACCTGTGAATGGGGTCATTGATTCAGATGTTCCTGAACAGGCCAATGTGATTGCTTTCTGGAGACCAGTTCTCCCAGAGTGACTGCAGAGTGGGACACAGCCAGAGCATGGACTTCACCTAGTAATTCCTGGTTGATTCATATTTGGGTCAGCTATGTGGTGGGCAATGTTAGTGGTTGCCACAGGCTTCAAGGGAAATTTTCCAAGCTTGGATGTCTTACAATCAAGCCCTGTTAGTGGAGACTGTGGGGAAAAAAATCTAGGGTGGGTCATTCCAGGCATGAGTGGGTGAGGAGAGGAAAAAGAAGGAAATGTTTTTCCTGAATTATTACTATGGCTTTTGGAGAAATAAAACATGCCCAAGAAGAGATGGAAACTCAACTTTATTCTATTTTCATTGCTCTTAGAATACAGTTCAAGTTGTCTAATGTGCCCTGGTAGGCTTGGTCATAAGTAGGTCCCCATCTCCCTCCCTAGTCTCTAGGCTGTCTGGAAGTCTTTGGTATCTGTGTCCAGCAATGGTCACTACCGTTTAGCTCCTCTGACAAGTCGTTTACCTCTGATTCTCTTTTTAAATGTTGCTCTTTCATCTTAAAAAGGCTTGCTCCCATTCTGACAGGTGTAAGATGGTATCTCAAAGTCGTTTTGATTTGCATTTCCCTGATGGCTAAGGAAGTGGAACATGACCTTAACTATCTTTTGGCCATTCGAACTTTTTCTGTTGAGAATTCTCTGTTCAGATCATTACCCCATTTTTTAATTGGGTAGTTTAGAATTTTTATGTCCAGTTTCTTGAGTTCTTTGTATATTTTGGATATCAGGCCTTTGTCTGATGTGGGGTTAGTGAAGATCTTCTCCCATTCAGTAGGATGCCTTTTTGTCTTAATGACTGTGTCCTTTGCTTTACAGAAGCTTCTCAGTTTCAGGAGGTCCCATTTGCCCAGGTAGCCAGCTGTCTCTGTGACTTGTTACATATTTTGGAAGTTGTTTGATTGCACTTTCTTATCACTCAGGTAATGTTATTTCCCTTCTCAGATCTTCGATTGGGTTGAAGATTAGATAATTGTAGTTAGTTACTTTCTTCTCATGACTTGGCCAATTTATTGATTGCATAAGAATTAAGCTAGTTGACTGAGATGGAGGGGGGAGGGCCTTGGGCTTCCCATAGAACAGGGTATCCTGCACCATCTTAAGGAAGCAGGGGGAGGGCAGTGGGGTAGTGGGGGAGCGGGAGGGCCGGGAACAAGGGGAGTAAATGTAAATTTTTCTTTTAACAATAAAAATTAAAAAAAAGGCTTGCTCCCATCCCTCCTTTCAACTCCCACCTTTCTTTAAGATACACTTAATATGCAATTTTACAGATTTTCCAAATTAAGACAGATTCTCATTCCATGTTTTCCTAGAAACACAAATTTCATCATTACTGTGGTACTCATTGTAATTCTGTGGATATGGTTAATATATACTTTTCTAATGTGTTTGTGAGTCCCATGAAGGGCATGTTTAGATTAATCATATCTGTATTCTGAATGTACAGTCCAACACCCAGTTCATGGTGGTACTGTTGAGTATAGCACTAACTAGGAAATAACAAAGAAAGAAAAAAGAAAAGAAATAAAGAGAAAATAAGGGGAGAGATAGGGAAAGGAAGAAGAAGAAAGAAAGAATGAAGTAAAAATTCAATATAAAGTATTCATCATGCAATTTAACTTCTAAATTTTTCTATACAGCAACAACAGAATCAAAGGATAAAATCCAAGTGTCCAGAATAATACCCTCCAAACTAAACATGTGAATAAGGAGAGAAAAAAGACAGACAGACAGTAGACAGACAAGGAGGGATCGGAGGGAATATTGAGCACTTCATCATAGTTTATGATGCCTTCTTAAATATCCATGTAGTCTGTCTCCTGTCTTTATCAGGAGCATAACTAAAGTGAATGATTCTGAGCATCAGCCTCTGCCAGGCAGAAACTTGTGTCAAGGACTGTGAAGGGTATGTGAAATACAATTTCAGCTCCCCCTCCGCCAAACATAGAGCGACTGAGGTAGGAATTATTGGTCCCTAGTGTTGATGGAGGGATTGGTTGTCTCCATGTGTTAGGGCAAACATACTGTGGGAGGCATCTTGACCGTTTATTGCCTCTCCCTCCGGTCTGCCTGCATGGTGATTTCTTATGTTACCATTTTGCACTGCATTCTCCTTCATAGGTGTGCATCTCTTCTAGAAAACTGTTGATTCAAAGTAGGCACTTTGATGATTTATTGGTTTCTAACTTGCTGCAAGGTTTACATCTGGACTGATTATCTCTCATTTATCTAGACTCTGAGTAATTTTAGGTATTAATAGGTACCCTGTAAATAAATTAGAACCTGTTTTTTCCTTACACTGATCTTTCTGTAGTCTGAGAAAAGCCATCCCCTGCCACCACTTCAAGAGGCTCATGTCCATGAGGGTAAAAGAACTGTAAAACATCAGATATTGTAAATGGGGATCCTAGGCAGATGGATGGTCTGATGTCATTTTACAGAGGATTAAGTGTCAGAAAATATTTTTTGGAGGAGAGTTAGCTTAGTGGGGCCTCCTGATAGTAAGAAGAAGGAGGGAGATATAAACATTAACAAGGAGACAAGAAAGGATGTATAAACTAGAATAGTAAATTATTGATTGGCTGGAAACACAGACCCAATCTCAGGGATGCTCAAGATAAAAGTGAAGAGGTAGTTGAAGTTACATCATAAAGTTATTTTTATGCTTTAACCAGGGAGTTTGAGCTCTTTCCTGGAGATGCCAGCAACCAAATGCTGATGGCTAAACACAGTTGGAACTGCCTTGAACCTGAACCTTCACTGTGCAATAGCCTCATGAAACAATGTGTGCTCCTATACTAAAGGATGTGGGCAGAAACTAAAACAAAGTCTCTAACAAACCCTTGGCCGATGGAGCAGATAATAGCAGTCCAGCTCTGATCTTTGCTTTAAACTGAGATATATAAAGGCAAAAATGAGACTCCCCATAATCTATCTGAAAGTCATACCCCATTATGTCAAGGGTGCTTGACAAAAAAGGACACGTAAAGTCATGTATTCTCTGGAGACAGCGACTACAATGGAAAGCATAGAGAAGAATCTCTCTTCAACGCTCTCTCTCTCAAAAAAAAATCCCTTGTTTTATTATAACCCTGCTTTGAAAGGCTTTTCATCTCTGGCATCATGACAAACACATTTTGATTTTATCATCTATCCATGGACCCCACTTCATTAACCTTTATTGGGAGCCCAGTTTCTGATAAGCACTTTCACAAGCATTTATTAGTGTCACCTAATTTAATCCATTATCATGTGAGATCAGCATCATAAATGTTATCTTACAGATGAGAAAAATGCAGTTAGAAAGTGGTCCAGCAAAGACTTGGTTTCCTAAAACATTTCCTCCCTAGAGCTAAAGAGAAGGCTAAGTTAGGAGCACTTGTTGTTCCTTTAGAGGATTTGGATTCAGTTCTCAACATCCATATGGGAAGGGTTGGCTTATAAACCCTTGCATCTCAAGTTCCAGAAGATGTTATAACCTCACCAGGGCTTTGTGGGCATCTTCATGTATGTGGTACACACACATAAAGCCAGGCATACATACATACCCATAAAATAAATATATAGATCTTTAAATTTTTCCCAGTGTATTGTATTACAGTAGTATTCAATGTCATTCTGATTTCATCATACCAAACACATGATTATTAAGGCAATAATGATTGCTTGAAAAAATAATCATCTAGGATATATAATATGTCCAGTGGATGAAAACACTTGCTACAGAGCCCTGAATTTGTTCCCTGGTACCAATATGGTAGAAGGAGAAAACCATCTGCTAAAAATCATCCAATGTGCCATGGCACATGTAGGTATAATGGAAATTCAACTCCTTTATTTTCTCTTTGGGAATCTGAAGCCCAGGGATATTTAGTGCTTAATTAGCATGTTATAGTATGTTAATGAAGAAGTCAAGGTGGAGACCCACATCTATAAGCCATGTCCTTATGACCTTGTCACAAAAAATGTAAAGATTTTGTAGATTCTCTTCTTTGACACAGATTCTTGAGTCTTACATCTTCTTGCCATAAATGGAACAAGTAGGGGAGGATGTGGGCTTTGAATCCTGTTGGCTTTTGGTAAGAAGATTGTAAGCAGGTGTACCCTTGGATTCAGTGTCCTGTGAAATTGAGAAAAAGTCATTTTTTCTAGTGTGTCTTTAGTATGAGTTCATTGTATAAAGTATCCACACAACACTGTCAATAATATAACACATGCTATTTCTCTAACTTCCCATGTTGGAACATGGAAGGAGCTATATTCTCCAGTATCACTATGAGCCACCAGATGAAACACCCTCAAAGAATAGGAGCTGTTTTTGTCTCTCTCATTGCTATTCAGGATTTATCTTTATCTCTGTTGGTTGTACCTTGAGGAACAGCACCCTTTCTTAGACCAGGAATTCATCTGGGATTCAAATAGTGCCTCTCTAGAATCTTCTAGCCATCAGCGCTTTAAACTCACCAGTGCAGCAGGCAGCCATGGCTCTGCATGATAAAGTTGCTCTACCACTTACCTGATCATGACACTATCTCCTTCCTTGTCAGATATGAAGATGTGTTAGTTTTATGACATAAGTACAGACCATTGTTTGGAATGCCTCTCGTTTCAAAGAGAAAGCTTTGTTTAAAATGGCAAAAACAAACTATGGGTGTTTTCCACTAAAAGACTCCTTACTCAAGGAATTGAGTTCTAATATCTATAGGAAGAGATCAGTTGCAAGAATTTCTGCCAAACACATCGTCTCAGAGGTAGTTTGGCTTCATAAATTTTTGCATTTTAAGAACTGTAGTAAGAGGCAAGGGCAGGCCGTGTTCCTGGTGCCCGGCTAGCTTAACTTCCAAAATAATTACACAGAAACTGTATTCATTTAAACGCTGCCTGGGCCATTATATCTAGCTTATTCTTGGCCAACTCTCACATCTTGATTCAGCCCATTTCTAATAATCTCTTTGTCACCACGAGGTTGTGGCTTACTGGAAAAGATTCAGCATGTCTGACTCTGGCAGGAGAATCATGGCGTCTGCCCCAGTGCCTTCTTCCCAGCATTCCGTCCTGTCTACTTCACTTACCTGAATTCTGCCCTATCAAAAGGCCAAGGCAGTTTTCTTTATTCAACCAATGAAAGCAATACAAACACAGAAGGACCTCCTATACCAGAGAACAGTACTCATGAACTTTCTCGTTTTCATTCTTTTTTATTTTTGTTTGACTCCTCTCCTCCCCTTTCCTTCTTATTAAAAGCAGAGCCGGAAGAGTTGAAGCATATCCGTATTCCAGGACTGGGAAAGTTGTGGCAGGCAGATTATGATTTCCACAAGCCTCAAACTTTAAAAAAATAGAGAAAAAGAAAGAAGATAATGATGATGAAGAAGCTGTACCTCTATCCTTAATTCCTAATGGAAAAAGAGAAAGATTCTTATAGTTCTTTAGATGTCTTCAAACACATTTCTTTTAAAATGAGTATGTTTATTAATTCTTTAACAATTTCATATATATATATTCAGGATATTTTGGTAATATTTATCCTACTTCTCCTCTTAATTACTCCCATATACACTGCCATTTCTCCACTCTTTTTAACCTCTTGCCGTTTTTTTAAAAAAAAATACTCAGAGTCCACTTTGTACACTCATGTACTATGGTTGTGGTTCCATCCACTGGTGTGTGCTTGAGCTAATGGGAACCACACACTTAAAGAAAACTGACTTCCCCTACCTAAAAAGGCACCAACTGTCTATGGGTTGGAACTCATAAGCTTATCTGCCATCCATGCTAGAAAGTTTATATCTTGATGTTACACGTGTGTTACACAGAGGAACCATAGCACCTTGAATGCATGAATACAATGTCTTGTCATTTCCAGAAGATGTTGTTTTGCTCAAGTGGTTCCCAACCTCTAGCCACGGCTGATTTTCTGCATCCTCTTTCACAGTGGTCACTAAGCTGTACAAGGAGGTGGTGTAACCTTGATGTCTCATTTTTGACTAAGTCTTCAATAGACACCTACACTCTTCACATTGCCAGTTTTCAGTTTCTGCATTAACTACCATCCTGAATAAAAATTTTTCTGATGAGGTTTGAGAGCTTTGCTAACCTACTGCTAGAAAAATATGAATCTAGCAGTTCGGTGTAATGTCCACTTAGGAAAATAAAATTAGGAGGTTCATTTCTGGAGTCTGTAAGCTCCCCAATCATATATAATTGGCAATATTCACAATACCAGGGATGTTTGTAATCCTGTATAGAGGGTCTGAAGTCTAGTCAGCAAGTGGTTGGTTTTCCCCATAACATTTGTGTCACGATTGCACACATGATCACATTTTGATATGTCAGTCTTTAATGTTGCCTATAAGACTCACAGCTGGGCAAGACTGCCAATGTCTTTCCCCCGACCCCAGTTCCTACAAGTTATCTTATGGTTTTATGAAAGCTAGCTAGCAAGGTGGAAGATTCCTGGGCAGTAGCAACTTGGCTTTTCTGTTTTATATCATGTGACCAAAGTATTTGTTTTCGTCAGCAGTGGTATTTTACCATTAGATTTGCTAAATAACCGAGGGCAATGGCAGTAGCCTTTATTGTTTGGGGGTATCTGGAACACTCCTGACCCAAAACCAAAGGAGAGGTATCCCGTATTTGGGACTGAAGCCCATAACTTTCTATAATCATGCAATACAATATAGAATTGCAAGTAATGTCTCTGTTTCCTTTATATTTCTCTCTGAAAGTATATTTTGAAATAACTTCTGAGATTTCATTTTCTTTTGTATAAAATCCTGACCTATATACTTCTGTTATGAGACACCATATGGAACAAGTACAGTTGACTGTACTAAAGTATGGAAAATGGAATAGTGAGATTTTCCCTGTGCTTGCCTTGTGCTAACTCCACACACTAACTGATGGAATTAGAAGATGAAATCAAAGCACAGAAAAAGAAAAGACACCGTTTCCCTATTTGCAGTTACATTCTTGTAAATTATTGTCTGAATCAATGAATTATGGGTATTTTCATTTTTATAAAGACCGCAAAGCAACCACTTGCTAGAGCAGCTAAATGACATTGGACATATGACAAGGAAAGAAGGTAGCATGTGGGTGAGAAGGACAGACTCTAGGGTCAGAATCCCCCAGCCTTAAGTTTTTCATCAATAAAATGAGAGAAACACTAATATTTACATCAAACTTTGCTCTAAGAAAAAAAAATGAGTTCACATTTAGTGTCTAACACAGAAGAGCCCAGCGCTGCTGGATCTTGAGCCTGCAGATGCTCAATTCAGTTTTGCTGACTCAATTCAATGAAGTCAGAAGAAAATGAGATTTGCTTGCATAGATAGAACTGGATGTGCTATTGGATGTGTGGCTTTCCCTAAAAGTGTTATTTCCAGTAAGGGTCTTTAAGAAAATATGGCACTTCCCCTGGGAATACTGAAAAGCTCTACTCATTCTTCCCATCTGTCTCCCGAAAAGACTCCTTACATTTCCATATCTCTCAATGATGTGGAATATGATCAGAGACACTGATTTTTCTCTAGCTCAAATTTCTTTTTGAGTTTGTGTTTGAGAGTATGCTCTCCTAGGAAGTTAAAGATAGGGTGTTGCAAGAGGCACAGAGGGCTGTGTGTCGCCGTGGCTCCCAGCCACGGGCCTGCTTTTGGCCCTGGATAGCTTATACCCGGAATAATTACACACAAATTGTGTTCATTTAAATATTGCCTGGTCCATAAGTTCTAGCCTCTTCTTGGCTAATTCTCACATATTATTTTAACCCATATCTAGTAATCTTGTGTATCACCACGGGGTGGTGGTTTACCGGGAAAGATTCTAACCTACGTCCATCTAAGGCTGGAGAAACATGATGTCTGCCCCAATAGGGAATTTCAGTTTGGTTTAAATCATGACTGAGAGGTTTTAAAACTCATTGTCTTTTGATATCTGTCTACCCTCTGTGACAAGAAGAGAATTGTGACTCTCAATATCATCTTCTCTTCTTCCCACCCCACCCCCACTGGTTCAAACAACATGACCCATCCATTAATAAAACATTTAGTTGTCTCAGATTGTATACTGAATGCTATGCTAAGTGGTTAGGATTTAGTTATGAGTAAAGTTTACCTGCTACTGTCTTGACTGTTATCCTCCAGGGGGAGAATAGATAAAATGTCAAGGAGTTTCAATAACTTATAACAAATAGGATAAGAGCACAGGAAAAGGTTGGGCCACGTATGTAAGTCTGGCCCCCAAAGCAGAATTTAATGAAGACTCTTAAAGTCAGACACTGAAAAGTATAAATACAGGCCAGGAAAGTGGGTGAATGTGTATTTCAGTCAAATTTCATAGCTTGATGGATAAGCAAGAGCATGGGATATACAGGAATGTACAAGAAATGGAAGCAAATGAATAAAGTATGGTATAAAAGTTGAGTGTAACAAGATTTGAGGTTGGAAAATCAAACAAAAAGCAACTTTCAACAGTCTTGCAGGTAGTCTGAAGAATGTGAGTGAGCATGCTTCTTTATTGAAAGACCAAATGGATCTATCAACAGTACTCCAAAAGCAGTGAGATATGGTAATTGTATGATCTAGATAAATAAATTATTCACTCTGTACCTAGTGTGGGAGTTTTAACAGCAAGCAAACTGGTCATCTGTATGTCGTAATAGTCTCAGCATGTAAGAAAATGGGGCTATTAGGAGTCAGGGACAAAACCCAGGAAGAATATGAATACTGAGGAGTAGGTTAAGTCAAACAGATCTATGACCAGCCCCAAGACATGCAGAGGATTCTTCCGCCCTCTAAGGTGGTTGACAAAGAGGAAAGATGTATGCAGTATAAGCCATAGACTTATTGTGGGTTTTTACTTCTTAGACACTGGAAGATGGGGTTTATAACATCTCAGTGTAATCCCCATCCTTCTACCGACATGTGCATAATAGATGGTTTGAGAAGGCAGAATATAACTTAAATTCTCTATAATCCTACTAGAATATTTATTACATTGGAAATAGTCTAAGATACTTGCTGGGGCTTTTGGGAAGAAGAACAGAAACAAATGCTCAAGTACAAAGTGGCACATTGGATTCTGTTTCATACAGCAGAAGCAAGTTTAGATAATCGAGGGAAATCTACTTGTCATTCTAATAGGTCAACATTATTGCCAACGTCGTGTTTTGTCTTTTTGATTTTGTTTTCTATTCTTCTGTTGCCATCTAACTAATAGAACATAAGAAAAATCTAAGATGATGGTCAGGTATCCTGAACCTCACTCACAAACAGTGACAGAATCTTATTCTGACTGGGTTTTTAAAAATATTCTTCATTACTTATTTATTTTACATAAGAATTCATATTTATTATTTTACTTATTTATCATTCTTTAACAATGACCCCATACTCTGTTCTCATTCATTTTACCAGTCTTTCTTATCATTTTCATACCTACACTAACCTCCTCTTTTGACACCAAGTCCCCTTCTTATTTTAATAATTTTTTTTAAAAGTAAAAAATCAAAAATTTCTTCCCAGATTCTCATGGTTCTTACATCTCAATGGCAAACACTAAGTTTCATTGTCCATTCTAAGTCAGCCAAAGGGTTAGAAGTGTCAACTAATTAGTATAGTATACAACAACCACGACCTGCTTCCAAAGCTGAGATTGGTCACTATTATCTGTGCGATGATTGGTTCTTATTTTAATTAACACAATATTGCAGTTCTAGGTCCTAGATTTGCTAGAAAGTCATTCTACTAACTAAACTATGTCTCCAGACCTTATTATTCTTTTATCTATTTGTGTAGTATTGGAGGTCGATGCTACAGACATGTTTGGTAGGCAAGTGCTCTATTATTGAGTTTATTTTATCTAAAATGCATAGCGTACAATGGTAAAAGATCAGTTCCCCAATGGGAATTTTTGGAGCTAGCCTTTGGAGGAAAGGTAAAGGTGCACAATGAAACTTCTTTCTAGAAATAGTCTGTCATTATAATAAAAATAATGATCAGAGTTAGAGGTTATCTAAATTGTAAATAATCTTTTAGGTTCTAAGCAATGTCTTGTACCAGTCAAGCCCACTTTAAGAACAAACCTCTTATCTACTGGGCCAGATTATCTGGGTCCAGTATGCTTGGATGGTCTGGCCCATGCATACCTGGACACCTCTTAGATCTTGGAAAAATATTCAAATGTGAGTGTTTTAGTTCCCAGATGGAGAAAATAATGCTATGCGGAGAAAAGGCCTTGTGTCTGTAAACAGGAAACCAGCATGAAAACCCTCCCCTGCTTCCTAGTTCTCTTAAGCTAAGGGAGACAAACCAAAAAGGTTTCAACTAGTCCTGATTAGTATGAAGTCATTCAGGAGTTTACTCAAATAATTTGGTTAGTTCTTATGATTACTTTAAGCAGCCATACTGATGAGGCAAGACTGCCCAAGACACACACATATGGATTAGGGGTGCATGTCAGTGGTAGCATGTTACCACTATTAATTGTTTTACATGCTTGAGCATCCAAGAAACTTGTTATTTTATCATTTATCAGAGGCTGAGGTTTGAGCTTGAATCTGGCACAAATTTTCCACAATCACATCTCTACATTTTTTCCTTTAGGCAACACTACCATAATGGTAAAAGCATCAGGCGATGACTTCCATCTGGCGGCTCCTAACTTATTGTTCCCATAATTTATCATTTTATGAAGTTAGCTCCCGACATATCGGGTCCAGCTTGACAAGCCACAGCCTTTTGTGAGACATCATTTTAACTATCTTAGGCTCTGAAGTAAGAACTCCACAATTATCTTCTAGGAAAACACTGGGATACACAGTTTAAGATGGTGTGTTCAGGACTTTATGTGCTAAATCAAGGTATCACATTATCCAATGTCCCTGGCAAGTTCTGAGACTAAATTTCAGACTACAAGATGTTTGTTGTTGCTTGCAAAGGTCAGGTTTGACCACATTTATTAAATTACCAACTTGTTTGTCTTTTGTCATCAGAAGATGGTATGAATTAAAGCTTTCTTGTTCTGGTCACAGTGCAGATTACAGCTGAAGAACATCTAAAGGTATTAGAGTAACCAAGAACACTGATCAAAAAGCCATAACAAACCTTGAGGGGAGGGTACTATTTGCTACAACACCAAGATGTACGATATTTGGAAATACAAGACAGACCAAGTAGCAAGTTTGATCTCAAAAGAAACTAAGCTGTCAATGGTAAGTGTCCACAGCCTCAGTTTTCCAGCTCTGTGTACAGTGATCTTGATCTTTTCTGACCATATTTGCACTTAAAGAGCTTCCAGCGGATCTTCCATTGCCTAGACGGTAAAGTCGCTGGTGTCTAGATGACCACAGGGCTTGCTCAGTCCTCATCTACTGATTCTCCTGGAGCCCCATTTTGCTACCACACACACACACACACATACAGCAATTTTTATGTCTTCCTTCAATTATTCACATTCCTTTTCAGAATGTCCATCAGATGTCCTTTCAGAACTTGGAGTAGGCATCAAAATCTTAGGGAAGTGTGAATTTTAAGTTCTATGAATTATATCTCAGTACAAATGTTGTTAAGAGTTATGGCAGTCTGTGGAAACTCTTTCTGGATGAAGTTGTCATTTGCAGCGTTCTCCTTTAGAGGCCCAGGCAGCGCAAGGAGATGCTAATGTGCATGTGTGCACACCCAATCCTGAGTTGGGACTTGCAATTTCCATCCCAAGTTCTCTGTATTGCTCCCAATTTTCTTCATTTACATATTTGCTTACTGTTTACTTACTGTTTATTCTCTGGCAATAAACAGTAATAATAAACAGTTTACTTGTTTACTTATCTCTGTGGACTTAGAAATTCCAAATGTAATCATTAAGAACATGTGGCTGTGAAGCACTTGAAACATTACACATCTTTAATGAAGAAGTGCTGGGAATGTAAAAAAATGCACTATATTTGAAGACTCTAGCATTAAAATAATATAGAATGTCACATCAATGATACTGCAATCATCACATTTTGGAATTAACATGTACATTTTGTTAAGTATCATGTAAGTACACACATCATATCATTTTATCTTTTTAAAGTGAATTTGCTTAATCAAAACTTATGCTTTTGATTTTTATCCTTTGTTTTCTGAATAAGGATTGAACTTGAGACTTCCACATGCTAGGCAAGCACTGGCACTGGGCACCGACATCCCAAACCCTCGGCCCACACGTCATTCAGATTGCAGTGGTCTAGGTTGTAAAATCCTTCAGAAGAAGCACAGTGTTTGTTCGTCTCTGAATATAGAGTCTATTCTATGGCACTGCTAAAGAAAACTCTTCTGCATGGGATCAGTGAGCAAATCGTGAGTCCCCAAGGGACAAAGCGGTTACTGAAAACAGAAGGGTCACAAGACATAAAGCTGAGCTCTACTTTTTTCCATCAAGGTTCCAGACAACTGTCCAATGAGATTGACTACTCTGAAGCTTTGGAAGGGGTTTTGGGTCGCTCAAGCCATCTCCAGAAGAAATTGTATGCCTACCCTAAGTTGTTTCTTCTCACAGAACTCAACTTTCCCAAATGAAGGACAACATGAATTTTGATGCAATTTCATAAAGCTGGCTAAGAGGGCTAAGGATGGCCTCTGTACTGGAATTTTATTTTTATTTTTGTTTATATCACTGGCTTGCCTTCAGTTTCTGTCCCTTAGGTATGCAGAGGGTGCTGACACACTGGGGCTTCTCTTGAGAGAAGTCGGTTTCTCTGTGGAGGTGACTGAATCAGTGTCTACTGGAAGCTTCCACACCTACAGTCTTGATTCATAGAAGTATTTCAGTGTATTTTATCTCTAAATTGCCTATAAATAAATAGGTATATGATTCATGACAGCCACTGGCTAATGACTCTTACATTATGGTTGTGTGTATTTGTGTGTGATTGTGTCTGTATGTGTTTCCATGAACTTGTGTGTATAGTGCATATTTGGATGCCTATTTATATATAGTGTATGTGTATATCTATTTCATATGTGTGGTGGATCTGTGTGTGTGTGTGTGTGTACATGTGTGTAAGTAGGTGTGGAGGTCAGTGCTTGATCCTAAGTGTATCCTCCATCACATCCTACTTGCTAAGACAGTGTCTCTTACTGAGTCTGGATTGTATATACAGCAACCCAGCATTCTCTGAAGATCTGTTTGTCTCTGATCTTCACAGTCAGCATGGGGCTTGTAGACACCTAGTTTCTATTTACATGTGCCTGACATCTGAATTCCGGGTTTCATTCTTGCATAGCACAGGAGATATTTTGCCAACTGAGTCATCTCCCATATTCTGATTAATACCAGTTAGGCTAATCCAGCCAGATAGTCTACATGATGTAGATTTTAAGATCTAAAAGAAAAAAAAAACTCTTCCAAAAATAAATATTAATTTGCATAACCTGTTTTCCAAAAGCAATGCTAAAAGTCGCCACATTTACTAGATTCTCACATACATTAAGGATTGACTGTTATTGTAGTATCCTATTCAAACTCATAAAAAATAAAGTTTAGACTATTTGACATTTGTAGATGATATAAGTGCTTCATAAAGGAGAACCAACTTGGTCAAGGAAGTAAGAAGAATTACAACTCAAGCCTGTTATGTTTGGTTTTGATTCTGTATGACACTCTATCTTTGAGATCATAGACATAAATATAGTTTATGATATCATCATGCAAACCTGACAGTCAATTTCTCATTTGGAAATACTTCACATACAAAATACAGTTCACTAGAAAGAGACACATATAACCCCTGAGTTTCTCTTGAAAAACATTCTCGTTTATAGTGCCCAAGGTTTCAGAACAGTTTCCTCTAAGACTCTGTAAATCAACTGGATCTCCTCATGAGCCAGCCCTCCAAGGGCTACCTCTGTCCTTATGACCCAGCCCTTGAAGGGCTATGGGTGTCCTGGTCCCTGATTTACAAAAACATAATCGATAAAAGAAACAAACACAGAAACCCAAACCAGCTTCTTCTTAGCCCCCAAATGCTGAATCAACCTCTATTTCCTCGGGCTTCAGGAGATTATTTGTATTTTAATGGCCCTTCACAGACTGGTATCTATGAATCCACATACACAAAAGAGATCAAAGGCTGGTTCTTACCATGTGTCTAAGTTGAATTTCTGGGTTTTCAGGAAATATGTTTGCTACTTATTATTTTCTGTGGACTTGTAAAGGCAGAGGAGACCATCATTCATCTCTCATAGGAAGGCTAATGCTTAGTAGTGGGTTAGTCACTGTTCTCTTGTTGTGAGGGGACACCATGACACATGCAACTCAAATCATTTAACTGGGGACCTGTTTGTAGTTCAGAGGGTGAGCACGTGGTCATCATGGTGGGAAGCAAACCAGCTTGGCACTGGAGCAGTAGCTGGGAGGTTTACTAGGTGGTCCATAGGCGGCAGCAGACAGACAGACAGACAGACAGACAGACACACACACACGAGAGAGAGAGAGAGAGAGAGAGAGAGAGAGAGAGAGAGAGAGAGAGAGAGAGAGAGAGAGAGAGAGAGAGAGAAACTGGGCCTAGCATGGCCTTTTAAAACCTCAAGCAATAAGACAGGGAGTGGGGGCTTTGAAAATCTCAAGTTCCTCCATCAAGACTACATCTCCTCAGTCTTCCCAAACAGTTTTACTAACTTGGATCAACCATTCAGACCTATGAACCTATAGAGTCATTCTCATTCATCACCATGCTCAACATTACAGACAACATGCACCAATGTTTTAGATAACATGTGATGCCCACTATACCATACCCTTGTCATGTGCCAATAAGCGTCTGTTTGAGTACCCATTCGTACAGCCTTCTGAAAGCCTATTCACAGATCACTGTGTACTTGTTCTCCAGACCATTACGTTTTAGGATGAGCTCTCAACATCTGGCCTAAAACAATAGTAGAATTGTTATTTGGGACTCACAGCAGTATATTTAACTATTTTTTACATGGATACAATATATTTTTGTTCAAATCCACCACCCATTTCTTCTCTACAATTCCTACTCTATTCTCCACCCCACTTTTCTGTCCCAACTTTATATGATCCTTTTTATAACCAACTGAATTCACTTAATTTTACTAGCATTCAAATGGGTCTAGCCACATATGCTAGGTCTGGTAAGCATTCCAAGGAACATATCTGTGCAGAAAAGTGACTCCAACCCCACTACCCCAGTAGCTCCTCGATTAAGGAAGAGACTTGATGATTTCCTTCACTGTCTGCTTTTGCTTTATCTTGTGCAGGTCTTTTGCATCCAGACACAACTTCAGTGAGTTCATATATGCAACACCCCCTCAAGTCCTGAAAACACTGCCATCTGTCACTTACCCCTGAGTCGTAGAGTTAGTTTACTCTCCCTTCCATCATTAGCCCTGAGAGGAAGGGGTGTGAAATATATGTCTTGCACTTCAGTTTCTTATCCACTCTGCATATTGTTTTTGGTGGGTCTCTGCATTAATAGCCATATATTGCAAAAGAGAAACTTCTCTGATGATGGTTGAGAGAACATTAATATATAGTATAAGGATAAATTCATAGAGGACAGTTTAATACTACACAGTAACAGGATTTCCCCTAGTACCCATGACCTATGTAACCATCAGTTCTTGGCTTAGTGGATGATACCAGGCATGAGCTCTGTCCTGTTCAGGGGAGCTTTCAATCCCATCCAAAAACACTTTGGGCCACTATTGCACAAGTGGACTTAACTTTCCAAGCCAGTTTTCATTATAGGTTACAGATTCATGGCTGGTTGCTGACATTTCTCTTCCAGTAGTAACTGTTGAACTTTAATAAGTTAATTATCTTGGTATTTGATTTTAGTGATGGAAAATTTAGAAACATGCATCCCTAAGCAGGGAAACAAGAATAACAGTCTATAATTCCTTCAGGCTGTGGTAAGAAGTGGAGTTTATAAAATACTACTCAATACAGTGCCTACACAACGCCAACTCTTACTGACCAGAGAAAACAAGGACTGTGGGGGTTCATATCAGGATCCTCACTGTTGTGTTCTGTGCTCATGTAGGACATGAGGAATAGCAACTTCGATGGGGACCAGGACAGTCAATAAAACTATCATCTCTATTTCATTTGGTTGTTTTAAATAAGGCAATTGTCTTCTAATAGAGAACTAGACCAAATGTTCACATTAGTTTCCTCCTCCTAGACTAAATGTTTCTTCTTAGACAAAAATATCTCAATTCCACCTCATGTGTAACCATTTTACTTATTCCCCCAAGTCCTAGAAATCTGCAAAAAGGAATATTTAAATGTGAAGCTGAATGATAATGCATATAGGGCTAATAGATTGAACAGCATGGCATCTTCTACGTCAGAGAAACTGAGGCTGTGACAGTATTGATTTATTTTTTTTTACCTAAAACTAGGTTTCTTTAATACTTTTTCTGCCACAATAACCAAACAGTTATGTCTCAATTTCACAATATTTCCTGTCTCCATAGTCCCTTCTAAATGAGAAATGATCACTATAGCTGTACGTCACTACCTTCCATTTCAAATAGCCGCCCGGAGATTTCCATTTCTTACACGTGTGTATAAAAGTTTAGGAGATTATACTCAGATGGGTCCTTTGTCCACTGAGAAAGAGACTTTCCTCAATACTGTATTAATGTAGTCTGAAGCAGGATGCTCCATCAATGTGCATATTTTAATCCATCAAGACCAACGGAGAAAGAAAACTTCTAATTACTTTTTTGTCAAGACTTACCATGTGATTGCAGGTCTTTGAATGACTTCATTTACTAAACAAACTGTCTTGTAACATCAAAAACAAGGCTCCACTTTTTATTTTTTTTAAAGAGGGCTTTATGTGACAGTCCACCTTTGATTCATCAATACAACAGCTCAGCTTCTCCCTTCTAGCCCATTTCTCAGCGGGAGCTGCAAAATCATTTTTAATCAAGCCAGCTTTAAAAGTTATCCAGTTTCCTCCAGGGCTCTGGCGAGGATCCCTGGGCAGGATGGCCCCTGCTGACATGTGGCCACAGCTTTTCCAGGCCAAGGCAGCAGCAGCTGCCGTTTCTTGAGCTCTGACTAATGTGCTAGTCCATCTACTGGACTCAATTACTTTGCATGTGGGGCCCATGAGGTTGGAATTAATCTTGATGCAAAGGCGAGGAAACTGAATCTTAGGAGTATACAGTTATTTTCCTAAACTCAAAGAAGAACAAGAAAGAATTGGGATTCAGCCATCTCTTTAATTCCAACATCTGAGAGTTTTCTCTCTTTTAGTCAAGCTTCTAATGTCAAGAATTATCATCCCTGCAATTATTTTATTGCACTAAGTTCTCCCTAAAGGGCCTATGACTCCCCTAGCTATGGGATCTCAGCCAAGTTTACAGTACCAGTCATAAGTTCAGTATAGCAATCAGAAAGTGCTTATTATATCCATAACATGTCCATGCAGGATTAGACCAGTCCAAAACCCAGAATAGATGGATAATGCAGCTCATGAAGCTCTGTCCATAACTGAGGTGCTTTGTCAGTTGAAGGCTGTTGAGCAGAGTCACTTTCTTCAGGGAAGTAGCCTCTGTCAAGTTACCAGTATTGCAGTGTATGGCTCTCCAGGCATAAACAGGGGCAGCCCTGATCAAACTTAGTACAGTGAACCAAAAGCCTGAAGCTGAGAGGGAGATGTGACAGTGTGGTGTATCTAGAAGAAGTTGAAAATAGTGTGATTTTTGATATGATCAAACACATTGTTGTATACATAATGAAATTCTCAAAGAACAAATATATTTTATAGGAAAGGGTCTGTCATAGAATTGTAGGGATAAACATGAGTCAGTTTGAGCTGAAAATTAAAACAGTCAAAAGGGTGCACCTGCCCTTTGTTTATAGGTCCTGAAATCCTTAATAATAAGATTCATAGCTTTATCTTATCATAATAAAATTTTAATTTGGATATGCAAACCAATTACCATATCAACACTGATGTACCAAATATCAGCCTCTCAAAGTGAAGTATATAGATTCAGAGATAAGGCAGCTATGACTTTGTTTCTCAACAGCTCCAAGTGATATGAGAAGTGAGTGATATGATTGATTCAAAATATAGGAATCAGAGAAAGAGAGGGTTCAGAAGACTATGCTTCAATGGAGACTGTCCGTGGCTTTATCATGATAGTAATTTTTTCCTCATTATCTACAGTGATCAATTTTCAACACTGTGCTTTCTCGTGTCATTTGCTGCCAGCATTTGATAGCACTAAGCTTCAAACTATATGCACAGAGAAGAGGAGAAGAGATTTAAATGAAAGATCATGACTAAGGCCAGAAAGTGACTAGCTTCATTTACTTTCATCTTATGGTCTCAGGACAGCTGGAAGAGAGTCTGGGAAAAGCCTTCTTCCTGTATGCCTGGGAAGGGGAAAAGGGTGTCACAGCTCCCAGATCATTGTTTTTGCCATAGCAAATGTTGACATAAGTATTACAGAATGGAATTAACCAAAACAAGTCAGTGGGTAGTAGGGTGAAGACAGCATATGGAACATTCAATCAACGATTTGATTAGAAGAACGTTGGTTCAAAAAGATAGATGATAGGAGATATGGTAAGACCCTATGTGATAAACATTTCCTAAAATTTGCATTCCTGAATGTTGGTAAGAATAATGTTCAAAATGGTTTATGTCAAATGAGTCAAATACAATTTTGACAATTTGAGTTTTCAAATTGTAGCTGTTTGAACTGCAGTTTTCTCTTCTTTACGAGTTTGGGAGGAGCGATCGTGTGCCAGTTATAACGAAACTCTTTATGGGCAGCGACAGGTGTTGCTACGCAGCCAGTGCTGACCAAATTCGGAGTTATAGGAGTAAGCATTGCACTCAGATTTTCAAATGAATCTTTCTGATAAAAATCTCCCTTCACACACTGTCTTATAAGAATAACATTTTGTGAAACACAATTTACATAAGGAATCTTAGGTAACAAGGGACAGTTAATGGGAAAGAGAATTGGTTGGGACTGCTTTTAGAAGCACAGATCAGAGATGTGTAGGGTTTGACCCACTGATACTGGTTACCAAGAGCACTGCTAAGAGAAAAATCAGACCATCATCTGAACACATTAGGAGAAATGTAACCAGTGTTTGCTAATGTTTGCTTGCTGGGTATTAAAGAATGGAGAAATGTGGATTAGCCGTATCTGGCTGTTACATCTTTGTCCACATGACTGAAACATTTATTCCTATAGTCCTGGGATCGATCAGGTCTAAGTTAAGATAGTGTCTCATAAAGGCTTGCTTGGGGTTCAAATGTGATTTTCTTGCTGTGTCTTCATTACAGGGTATACCTGAGAGTAAAACAGCGATCTCTCTTACGTCTTCGAAATGGGGTATTAGTCTCCTAGATGAGGCTGTTTCTTTCCTGACCTAATTACTTCTCAAAAGCCTTGCCTTTTAATATCATCATGCTATATGTGGCATTTCCCATATATGCATTTTAAAAAGTGCATATATTAAATTCCCAGCAAATTGTGACAATTAATTTTATATACCAATTTGACTATGCTATAATGTCTAGTTTAGTCATAGAGATGTTACTGTGAATATATTTATAGACTTAAATAATGCTTGCCATCCATTAATTATGAGACAGAGACATCACCCTTAGCAATGTATCTTATTTGATCAGCTTATGACTTTAAGATATCTCTGGAAAGATTAAGTTCTGCCTGAAGACAGTAATGGAGAAAACTTGCCTGAGCTTTCAGTCTTCTTTTCTGCTCTGCTCATAACAGTGTCCTTAACCCCTCTAACTGTGGGTGGGTGGGTAAATTTCTTTTAAAAAGTTGCATTATATGATGTGCATGTGTGTATGTATTCAAGTGTAAATGCATATATTATTTGGTATATCTGTGTGTTTATATGTGGTGTTTCATGTGTGTATATGTGTGTACATGTGTGCGCATATATGTCTGTGTATGTGTGTGTGTAACTTTTGGTTTGTAGAGAACTTTTTTGCATTTTTTATTGATTTTTATTGAGCTCTACACTTTTTTCTGCTCCCCTCCCTGCCTTTCCCCTCCCTACTTTAACCCTTCCCAAATGTCCCTATGCTCCCAATTTACTCAGGAGATCTTGTCTTTTCCTACTTCCCATATAGATTAGATCTATGTAAGTCTCTCTTAGTGTTCTCATTGTTGTCTAAGTTCTCTGGGATTGTGGTTTGTAGGCTGGCTTTCTTTGCTTTATGTTTCAAAGCCACCTATGAGTGAATACATGTGACAATTGTCTTTGTGTGTCTGGGTTACCTCACTCAAAGTAATGTTTTCTAGCTCCACCCATTTTTCTTGCAAAATTCAAGATGTCGTTATTTTTTTCTGCTGTGTATTACTCTATTGTATAAATGTACAACATTTTCCTCATCAATTCTTCCGTTGAAAGGCATTTAAGTTGTTTCCAGGTTCTGGCTATGACACATAGTGCTGCTATGAACATAGTTGTGTGTGTGTAGCTTGTGTTTGTAGAGAATCTTAACTGCACGAGGGCAGCCTTTGATGCTTGTGCTGGAAGGTTTTGTGTTAAGTTGGCATAAGATAAAGTCATCTGAGAGGAGGGAACTTCAATTAACAAATGTCTCCTTATTATTGGGCTCTATACAAGACCAAATTTCTTAATTGATGAGTAATGGGGGAAGACTCATTTCATTGTGGATGGGGACACTTCTGGGCTGGTGGTCCTGGGTTCTGTAAGAAAACAGGCTAAGAAGCCACAAGGCACCATCCAGTAAGCAGCACTCCTTCATGCCTCTGCATCAGCTCCTGCCTCCTGGTTCTGGCCCTGTTGAGTGCGTGCCTTACTCTTTTTGATGGTGAACCACTATATGTAACTGTGAACAAAATAACTCTTTTCCTCTCCATGTTGCTTTTGCTCATGATGTCTCATTACAGCAAAGGTAACCTTAATGAAGATAATGTCTATTTTTTTCTGATGAGAGTAACATTTGAAACAGAAGAAAACTTAAAAACTTAGACATGATGTGGATAGCAAAATAGGCATTCAGGAGAAGAAAGTTATAGGTTTTGATGTGGAATTTTGTGCTTCAGGAATCAGTGGGACAACAAATCGGTAGACATTAAAAGAAAACACATTTCAGAGAAATGGACTGAGCATTACTTCCAATGTGCAAGGCATAGTTATGACAGAATGTGTGTCTAAAGGGGAAGACTTCAACAGCTGCTCCTGAGGCTGCAACTGAGGAGAACCCTCCCAGTGACAGATGCTAGAAAGAGCTGATTTGTTGTAAGGCTAGGCTGGGCCATGCCCAAATGGAATGTCGATTCATAGAGAAAGGAGGAAAATGATCTTAGATAAAAATGGAGGACGAGGCAAGGCATACTGAGTGGGCGTGAGTCACTGGCCATAACTAATCATGACTAAACCATTCAGAACAAAAGATTAAGGCCTTGCTTCCCAGAGCATGGAGGAGTTATTAGTGCAAATGTGCATGGTGAGACACCTGCTTATGGAAACCCGAGTAGAGGCTCCATTGTCACAGTTCAGCAATTAGAGGCCCAGCTCCCACACAGCTGTACTCACTAGTAGCTGGGATCAATCAGAAGAAAGGAGTCCTGATTCTTATGAACTACTCCATCCTCTGTTCTAATAACACTTAGGACTTAGCTCTGCAACATCATGTTTAAACTTCAAGGACTTATCCAATTCTACAATAAGCCATTTACTGATCCTCACATGGGGAAATATATTAGTGAACAATCCCTTATATTAGGGGTGTGTGTGTGTCATAAAATATGATATGTAATTATGCTAATATGGATAGTGATATTCTAATGTGAAAATAGTTAAAGCTATTTCATTGGCCGACCAGGAAGGCATAGTGAGCAATATGCCACCACCACAACAACAAGAATCTCAATGTTTCTACCAGGCTAATGGTTCTTTAAAAGCAATAGGATGTCTTTATCCATTCATCTTCATTATCTTTCTTATTTCAAGACCCAGGCTGTGAAGTAACCAATATTTGCAAGACTGATGACTACAACATTAGGGAAAAGAAAAGGGATACACCTGTGTGTCTACCCAGACAATACAATGTTCAACTACATGTTGGACTCAATTGGCTACTTGGATTAGCCTAAGCACAGAATCAGAAAGTGTATCTGGTCATGTGTCTAGAGTGCTTAAGGCTCCTAAATTTGTACAAACAGACTGCTTAGGATATAGAAAATTGTTTTCCTATGTTTAATATGGATAGTGAGTAGAGGGTGTGAAACAAGAATGAGTAAATAATGAAACTTACTCTTGTTGAGATATTGGCTCTCTGATTTATATTATGCATGCCCATCCATGAATTTTGATAATAAAACTGCTTTGGTACAAAGATAAGCTGAAATATATGTATTATATTGCAAATAATCAAAATTTCAATGAGATAATAATGATTCCTTGAATTTCCTCTATGTATATTTGTTTCCTCAAATAAGGAAAAATTTCTCCCAGCGTAGGAAACATTTGTAGCTCATCACTGGATTTTCAAGGCTAAATGCAAAGGTTGACCCACTATTCTATTTTCTTATGTTTGTTTAGTCCTCCAAAGGAGACTGAGAAGATGGGGAGGATGACAGGGGCATCTGCATGACTTCTCTAAAGAACTCACATTTCTTCAAATAAACCAAAATGCCACCTTTAATATGAATGCTGTCAGTAAAATTTATGTCATAGTTAATGATAATGATGTTTCATCTCCTGGGTCTGGTAAAAGCATGTTCTCTGTGTCTACATGACTTGGAGGCAGTGTTTGGACTAGAGTTAGCTGTCACCTCTATGTATTAGGCATGATTTACTCATTGTTGATAAATTTTTCAACCACATAGACTTCTTAATTAAAGAGCTCAAAGTTGTACTGGCAAGAGTTGCAATCCCTAGGAATACAATTACAAGAAACTTGAAAAATCTTGCTCTGAGAACTGTCATCATAACAATAGGTAGCCTTATTAAACACATGTAATCTTATTAAACAATGGGTAGGTTATAACTTTTCTTATACATTTTTATTGAAGGATATATCTCACCCCACTCTATAATCTCTTCCATCTTGTTTCTTTAGTAACATTAACTTTTCCTCATCCAATGTGGTCTCTCCAACACTTAACATCTTGCTTTTAGAAGCATCAACTTTTCAGACAGTTCCATGTGTTCATTTAGTGGCTATGAACTTCTAAAAGAATACGCTGTAGCAAGTACTTCAGAAGTTGCTCAGGATCCCACAGAATCAGTCTTCCCTTATTTATTGGTTGTATTGGGAACTGAACCAAGGCTTTACGCATATTTTGCAAGCATTTTACTACAGAGCTACGTCTCCAATCCCAGTATCTTTCTGTTCTTGAAATTTTCACCTCCTATGCCTCTTCTCTTTCTTCTTCTTCCTCCCCTTTCCTCCTCCCCATTCTCTTACTACACTCTTCTCCTCTTCCCCTCTTCTTTCCTCTCTTCCTTCTCTTCCTCTTCTTCCTCATTTTCTTCTTGCCCTTTCTTCTCCTCCCTCTCTTCTATTATTATTATTATTATTACTATTATTATTATTATTATTATCTTTTTAGCCTTAGCAGGACTTTCTTCACAATTAGAGAAATCAAGATCAGAAAATATCAAGTCTTTCTATAAAAGGATCTACCCACTTACTTACATAACACAGCTATGAGGGATATTCAGTCAGAATAGACTTCAAGAGACCAAAAAGGAGAGGAAACTGTTAAAGTGTTTCCACCCATGAACTGCTCAGCATTATCCCTGACACCCTGTGTCAGATTTTGTAAATGGGGAATGAAGATTCATAAGCTTACATGGTTTTGTTCACTTTGTGATTATTTGAAATCCACTAGGCTGATGATATCTATGAGCACTGTTGGGTAACGAAGGGGAATGTACTACTGGGATACTCTTCTCAGTTACAACAAGAGCCTGACTTGCTTATAAGATTCTGATATAATATCTATTCTCTCTGGAGGAGGTCAGAAAGCAGTGAAAAATATTAAAACTTATTCTCTAGTAGACCTTGGCTTTGTCTAGTAATTTGCAGTAATTACCTAAATTTCAAATTCCTAGCAGGATATATGACTCACTTGGTTTTACAAATTTTATTCTATAATGTGAAAGAATATTTTGATACTCAATAGTTGATTCTCTACTAATATTATTAATAAAATTATTTTTAATTTACTGCAATTATCACAGGATCTAAAAATTGCTACACAGCATGCATTGGTGGTTTTGAACTACTGAAATAATGATAAATGAGCTCTTCACTTTGAATCTTGACATAGACATAGAAAAACAAATCCTTCTAGTGTTTTGTTTTTATTAGTAAATAAAGGAGCTGGGATGTAGGAAAAACAGAAAGAAATATGAAGCAGTTAAGCCACTTTAGAATGAAAGATTAGATGTCCTTGTGATCTGCCATCTACATTTACACAATTCCATGAGTGTGCAACATGGCCATACCAAAACATGCAGAATTGATGGTTGTAGACCTTGAAGAAGTTAATACTGTTGTCAGCTGTGAGCAATCACAGCTACCACTGCAAGTTCTAAAGAATCCAGAGAAGGTTGTTTATGATGACAAGCTAAGGTGAAACAGACTGAGAAGAATCTGTTGCTATTTTAATAATAGGCATTAGTCAAAATCTCTTACAAAAGAACAGGACATTATATTCTGTGTTGTTCTATGCTGTATTGTGGTGACCTCATCACTGACAAGCTGGGTCAATATATGAGTCTTAAATGGATACATTTAACTCAAGTCCTTACCAGGCCAGGGAAAAGCTTTTCAGGCCTTTATCTTGCCTCTTTGTAATCTTTCTTCCTCTATAATTGCACCATATCCTTGAAGCTTCATCATGAGACAGCATACCATAAATCTGATATTAAGTGCAAATGATTCACTTCTAATTTGAGTTATGTTTTGAGGATGCTTAATTGTACAAGAAATGGGATATATGCTAGTTGTTAAGTTGCTGAAAACTGTTGAGAGAGATACAATTATGGCTTATAACCAACCAGGGTTTAAAAGTTCCGTAGAAACTTCTTCAAAACTATAATTTCTGGGGGATATTCCTAGGTCTATTATATTGACTATTTGGGAATTTGGTCTGAATATTTATAAATTCACAGAGTTTTGCTATTCCCACGATTGAAAACAGCCAGACTATCAGTTTTGTGAGTGGTTCAGCATAATGAAGGAAAATGTCCTTCACTAAGTACTGGGACTTATATGACTACTGTCATCCAAGGACCCAGAAAATTCAGGGTCTAGGAGCGCCAACACAAGACTCAGGAGGATTCCCATCTGATGAGACAGTAAGATACTTGTTAAGATTCCTATCTCCTCAAATTGGTTCAACTCATGACCCAGCATTCAGAAGATGTGCACAGGTGGACCTCTATGAAGTCTACAGAGTGAGTTCCAAGACAATCAGGGTTATAACACAGAGAAACCCTGTCTTGAAAAACCAAGAAAATGAAACAAAATGTAAAACAAAATCAACGGGAGGGGAGTGAACAAAAATGTATAGCTCAGTCAGTAAGGACAAAAAGAAAATAATTTAAACACATGATTAGCAAGCACAAAATGGTCCGACTTTGAATGAATCCATACAACTTGTACTCTCCCTGGAGATATGTACAAAGTCAGAGGCATTTTCCAGGACAAAAGTGACTATCATCTCAAATTTATAACCTTTTTCATGTCATTGGATCTGGGAAATGCTTAGACTTTTGGGAAATAATAATTTACAAATTACTGAACAGATGACAATTTCCTCTCTGTGTCTTGTCTAAAAACATGTTGGGTGTGTCACAAGCGAAGCCCATGACAGTTACAGCTGTATTACTCACCACTGAAGCATGCGCTGCTGTGTTTATCCCGCAGTTCAGAGTGAAATATAGACATTAAGCACTGTTAGTGAGGTGCTGTCAGGACCCCTGAGGGCAGTAACATCAGTATAGACTCTAGAGAAAAAGAGTACCCAGTTTTGGACTTACTCTAATTTACAGTAATGACTACTTTGGTCCTTTTCTTTAAGCACAAATTTTGTCTAAAGATTTGTTTCTTGTGCTCTCCAGAAACCATTCATTCATTATCTCCTCTTATGTAATCAACAAAGAAGAGAACAAGTAGATTTAAAGCAGAGGTTTTCAAATTTCTATGTGCACAAAAAGCACCTGTGGACTTTGACACAATGCAGACCAAACCTTGAAAGGCCTATGATTCTGCATTTCTTACCAGATTCAAAGTGATGCTATGCCATCGGTGAGGAATACTAACTGATCTGATCTTAGACCGTGTTCATATTCCTTTAAATTCACAACTCGTTTTTCTGCTCACTAGATGTATGTAATGGAGCCATCCCTGAAATTCTGAGTCTCTCTGTTCTCATCTTAAACATTTTAGTATAATATAGATAATAATAATATCTAACAGGCACAATGGGCTGAAGGAGAGAATAAAATCATCTATGTAACATGTTAAAATAATTTTTCACAATACCATGTGTTATTGGTAACTATTTGATATAATGCTGTTGAACTTTTCCACCAGCCAGTTCCCAAATAACCACTCAGAGACTTAGTAATAATTATAAATGCTCAGCAGATAGCTCAGGCTTATTAATAACTAGCTCTCACAACTTAAATTAGCTCATTTATATTACTCTATGTGTTGCCAAGTGTCTCATGGATTGTTGCTCCTTCTGTGTCTGATTTGTTGACTCCTAATTCTACCTTTCTTTTTCCCAGTGTCCTATCTCCCACTTAACTTTATCCTGTCCAGCTGTTGGTCAGTTAGTTTTTTATTAAACCAATCATAGTGACATATATACACACAGTGCAAAGGAATATTCTACATTTCCTCTTTTTTGTCTAATTAAAAAGCAAGGTTTTAACTTTAGCATAATAAAACTATATATGACTAAACAGTTATTAAGTAAGAATTGCAGTTACAATATCTAGTCCATTTGTATGTGGCAACTTTAAAGAAAATACTATATATCTTATTTTTGTGAGTCTAAAGTTTTATGCCTAATTTACCTTTTTATCATAACTAAAGAAAACTTTAAGTCTAATTATTTAGTCAGTAGTTCCACTAAAGACTCAATGAAGGTGAAACTTTACCTAATAACAGACATCTGGCATTCTAGGGAGTCACCCATAATTCTTCTGTAACTTTGAGGCATCCAACTTTGTCTTAGAGGCCTGTATTTCTGACATTTTTAAGAAGCAAGGAATTTTGAAAAACTGTCCTACCTTGTCTTGGCAAGATTTGGAAGTCACTTTCTTTTGCATCCTGTTGATACAGTTTTGACAGCATACTGTGAGCTATTGAGGCAAGGCAGTTTTTTTCAATTCACTAGTTTTTGCCATAAAGAAAACAAGACTCACATAGAGTTTCTTCTGTGTCCATCATCCTCTTTTGACGTAAATTGGCGTAAACTGGTGCTATTAGAAGCAGATGTGTCTCATTGTCATGAAAACTTTAGGTTATTAAACATAATACATCACATATTTTGTAGGTCTTTGAAGTGTTTGAAGGCCATATATCTAATATATCTTTTATGACCTTGAAAACAAGCTTAATGTAACTATAAGTTTGACCATTATAAATGACTAACCCTTAAACTGTATTTCTTAGTTATATATTACATTTTTAAGTGAGCTTCACAAATACAATGCAGTAAAAACAAGAATAAAAACATACATACAGTATAACAAAATTAACTTTAAATTTGTATCAATAAACCAAAATCCATGCCAATGAAAACTATTTTGAGATAAGTAGCTTTTTTATTAAAGTAGATTTAATAATCTACCTTTTATTCTATCATTCATATAGCATACCCCTATTCTCCTTTACAAAGAGATATTTGAGTTTAATTCTTTTGCCTAGCCTTTTTTTTAAACTAAGACCAATAACAGTTTGTAACCAATTCCTGTTAAATGGTAACAAACATCCATAACCCACCATTTAAGAATGCGGGCATTGTTTATTAGACTATTTCTTGACAATGATCTGAATGTCCTATCATACTTTTTAGCATTATGTTTATTTTTGAGATTACATATAATTGTTTATAATTTATGCTATTGTATTTAATTCTCAAAATTCCATATTTTTACCTCAGCTTTTAATATGAGAAAAATAGGTCCTGGGAGTTTTTGATACTTGAAATTAAGGTTATGAAGCTAAAAGGACATTAATTCGATCATAGAACTGTGTGGTCTGTTACAAATGAAAATGCAACACAGAAATAAAATGGGGGGGATTGTGCCACGGACTGACTCAGGGAAGCTCCTCAGACTGTGGGGAATCAGGGTCTTGGTACCAGGAAGGCACAAGTTAGGCAAGTGACAAACAGACACAGCATACAAGACAGTGGTTTGAATCTGCTGCAACTTTACTGAATCCACGTTTTCATTATATAGTATTCAAACAAAGAACAACTAGAAGGTCATATATCGTTAGTTGACATAGTAAGAAAGCTTGTTTTAGTGATTTTTAGGGAGACTATATCATCAGGGATAGGTATTAGATAAGGTATATTTAGAAGAGAAATTCTTGCCCTTAAGAACACAGATCTTACATAAGTGGTCTCGCCTTATCTAGAAAGCTCTTATCTTACTGTAGCTGTCCCTGTTTCTCGTCCTATCTTTATTTCATCTAGTGACCAAACATGCCTAATCAGTTGTCTGCTCTTGGGTGGCTCCTCCATAAATTCCCTGTCCTTGGTTAAATTACTTAGTGGGTCATAAATTTCCTATCCTTGGTTAAATTACTTTATGGGTTGGAATACTTAATCTTGTAAGGGAATCTTTTCCTAGTTTCTATATTTCTAGAATGGAGATTTTCTATTAGCAACTGGATCTTAATCTATGTTTTCCCCAAATCGTCAGTTTTTACTTAGGGAAAATTTCTGTTGCTGTAACCTATCTAAAATACTCTCCTTATTGATTTCTGAATGCTTACAACCAGAATTTGCACAAGGGCTTGAAACACTGGAGGCATCTTGAGTACTGTATTAATACCAAAGTCAGAATTATCATTTTCAGGGACATCAAAGGGTCCTCTGGTAAAATTACATGTTTGGCCAAGTACAGCAAAAGACATTATCAGGAAAGAGACTAGTAGAGGCAGCTAACTATCTACATCTGTGGTGAGAACACAATCTGTAACACGAGGGCTGGCTCGTTGGGGTTTCTGTCCTGCCCAGTACCCCACAGCCAGCAAGCCCCAAAGAAAGTCACACAGAGAGTCTATATTAGGTTATACACTGATTGGCCCATTAGCTCAGTCTTCCTACCAGCTCCTGTAACTTATATTAACCCATTTTTCCCATCCATGCAAGCCACATGGCCGGTACCTTTTCTCAGCGAGCAGCTTACATCCTGCTTCATAGATGGACTGCGCAGGAATCCCAGGGAAGCTTCCTGCTTCCCAATTTCTCCTGTTCTCCTTGCTCCACCTCTACTTCCTGTCTGGTTTTCCTGTCTATACTTCCTGCCTGGCCAATCAGCGTTTATTTAAAACATGATTGCCAGAATTTTCCCACACCACTTCCCCCTCTTTTTTTTTAAAAAAAAAAAAAACAAAGGAAAATATCCATAGTTCATTTTTTGGGAATGTGGGTGTAGTATTCCAGGCTACTTCCGGCTGGTTGGGGGCGCTGATAATCTTTAAGGGGGCCTAAAGAAAATTTAGAGGTAGGATCAAGTCCTGACTGGAGTATCCTGTGAGGCTTGATCATCTCAGGCAGCATCTTGAATCTGTTCTGGATGTAGAACTCAAGACATCTAGGCCATCTGTTCCTACCGGAGATTTCTCAGATGGTCTTCCTTGATGAAACCTGAGTTTTCTTAACTCAGAATGAATACACAGGCTCTCATCTCCTGTGGAAACAAAAGGAAAATGTCTTCTCCAAAGTAACATACCTTTTGACTTCAATTTTGAAGCCAAGATATTTGTAAAATATTTTCCTTGGGTTAATTCAGCAGCATTTACAAACAAGAGTCTTTTAGCAGCTGTTGTTCCTTCCTCAGTAGTCAAACAATTCAAAGAAAACATAATAGCATACAGTATCAAGATTCTCTGTGTATTTTCCATCTTATATGGCTTTATTTTAGCCTCTATTTCTTTCATTTTTCCTTTTAACTTTTGGCTTTTTGAGACAGGTTCTCTGTGTGTCTTTGTCCTGGAGTTCACTCTCTGTAGACCAGGTTGTCCTTGAACTCACAGAGATCTGCCTGTCTCTGCTGTCCCAGTGCTGGAATTAAAGGCGTGTTTTGCCACACCTTGAAGTCAACAGAGGTCAATCTGCCTCTGCCTCCCAGAGGATTAATGGCATGTGCTACCACACCTTGAAGTCACAGAGGTCAGTCTACCCCCGTTTCCCAAGTGTTGGGGTTTAGCTTATATTAAAGTTATCATCATATCCAACTATTCTCTTTCTTTTTTTTTTTTACTTTAAGAACCCTTTGCCTGCATATATTTTTCACACATAGTAAACCACCATTCAGAGGTTTTTTTTTTTTTCTTTGAATCTCTCTTTTTCTGACCACGTGGGTCTTTAATTTACCAAGCAATATCGGTAGGACTAAAGCCATGGCTTTGACGGCTAGATCCAGCCCATTCTTTAGCTTTCTGCGTTTCCAGCCTCACCAGCTATTGCCATGTTAATCGCCACAACTCTATGGCGTTTCAAGGTCCCTGCCAGCAAGCAAGCTGCAGCATTCTGCTCACAGACCACATTCAAATGTTTCTTGGCTGGACTGTCTGCCTGAAAGAGTCAGAGTTTACCCTGGCAGGACGGCCCAGAAAGCCGGCATTTTAACACAGTGCAGCTTTTTTCCTGCTACAACTGAAAACCGAAAAGCATGCGGTCTGCTTTTTATCAACACTGTTTAAGTGTTTCATGGCAGGACCCCTTAAAGAGCTGCAGGGTTTTGCAGCTAAAGCTGAGTCAGGAAGCCTCTCTTAGATGAGAGTGCTTGCTTGCCTCTAGCAAGCAGAGCAGACTTGAGAATTTGCTGCTACCAAGAAAAAATACTTTACTCTATTCTTTCCCAAGATTTCTCAGGCTTTCTGTGGGTGCAGTTATCCACGTTTGGGCACCATTCTGTAACACGAGGGCTGGCTCGTTGGGGTTTCTGTCCTGCCCAGTACCCCATAGCCAGCAAGCCCCAAAGAAAGTCACACAGAGAGTCTATATTAGGTTATACACTGATTGGCCCATTAGCTCAGTCTTCCTACCAGCTCCTGTAACTTATATTAACCCATTTTTCCCATCCATGCAAGCCACATGGCCGGTACCTTTTCTCAGCGAGCAGCTTACATCCTGCTTCATAGATGGACTGCGCAGGAATCCCAGGGAAGCTTCCTGCTTCCCAATTTCTCCTGTTCTCCTTGTTCCACCTCTACTTCCTGTCTGGTTCTCCCGCCTATACTTCCTGCCTGGCCAATCAGCGTTTATTTAAAACATGATTGACAGAATTGTCCCACACCAACAATCCTTCATTTGTTTACGACTTGAGCTGATTACCGCAGAACACTGGAGGCATAGTCCGAAAGCACGAACCTCCCCCTATATCCCATGTACTTTGAGCCAAAGGCATCATTATCACACAAGCGACACCGCTGTGGGTGTGGCAGGATTGCACAGAATTGCTTGTGATAAAACCCATTTGTTAATTTATGTGTGACCATGTAGTTCATGGCTTATTAACTCATTTTGTATGTATTCTGGTCCCTCTGTTTCCGGTTTATGACTCTTCTGCCTCCATCCTTCTTCTTCCCAATGTCTTTAGTTTGGTTCTCCCACCTAAACTTATCATGTCCATCTATTGCCCAGGCAGCTTCTGTATCAAGTGAATCCCAGTGACATATGTCCACCAGTGTAAAGGAAATCTCCACAAAGTGCTGCTGTGGCAAGAGCTCTAGAAAATGAAGCAAATAATATTGTTCTGTCTTCTCTTCTAACAGACTAGAAGTGGCTACCCATGGTCATATTGATGATGGATAGACACTAGCTAGGTTCAGAAATCTCACATGACTTAGCAGATGCAGTAGCAAATGTGATGGCATAAACATGGAGTCAAAGAGACAGATTCCCCTGCTTTTGTCACAAGCAATTCTGTGCAATTCTCCCATCCATTTTATTTCTGTAATGTGTTTTCATTTTTAACAGAAGACTTGCACAAGTCCACAAAGTTCTAACATCTAATTCATTTCCTATTAGCTTTATATTCTTGATTTCATGTCTTAAAAACTCCCAGGATCTAATTTTCTCATATTGAAAGTTGAGGTAAAAAGATGGAGGTTTGAGAATTAAATACAATAGCATAAAATACAGTGCAATTATATATAATCTTAAAATTTAAAAGTAATGCTAAAAGTATTATAGGACATTGAGATCATTGTCCCTTTTCATGCAGCAGGTGATTTCTCATCATTTCATTGTCAGACATTTTCTTCTGTGAATGTCTCTGGTGATCTCTGTCAAACCATATTAGCCACTCTGGGCATTTGTGAAGCAGTTCAAGCATATCCTCTGCAGTCAGTTGGTGTGGGAGAATTGTCAATCATGTTTTAAATAAATGCTGATTGGCCTGGCGGGAAGTATAGGTGGGTCAACCAGGCAGGAAGTAGAGGCAGGGCATGAGAACAGGAGAATGCTGGGAGGGAGGAAGCCCATTCCTCCCCAGTTTTGTTCAGACCACCGAAGAAGCAGGATGTGACCTATCCAGCTGAAAAAGGTACCGAGCCATATGGCTAACATAGATAAGAATAATGGGCTATGCAATTTATAAGAGCTAATACAAAGCCTGAGCTAATGGGCCAATCAGTTTATAACCTAATGCCGACTCTCTGTGTGATTTTTCTCTGGGACTAAACGGCTGGGGAACTGGGCAGGACAGAAACCCCAACGAGCAGGCCCTCATGTTATAGTCAGTTGTTGTAGAAGTTTGGGAATATTTTATAAGAAAGTAATTTTAGCTAGTTTTACTATTGAATATAATAGAATATAGTTATGAAAATATTTACAATTTTTGCATGTTACATGTCATACAGTATGGTTTTTGGATACAGGTCTGTATAGCATATAAGTGTGTTGAATATAGTGGGCAGCTGTAACACAGTAGTTTAAGTATTTGTGCATGCAAATATAGGAAACGTTCTCTTGTATAGATACCACAAACAAAGCTCTCAGGACCAGAAAATGAGTCAGTATATGTTTAACCAAAGTAAAGGTCTAGGACATGATTCTGCACTATGGTATACTCTATAAACCCAGTCACATGACTGAACTAAGCTTGTCATCTTTTTCTTTCTTGAATAAGAGTTTGATCTTGGCTTACTACAATTTCCTTTTGCAAACTTCATAAAAATTCTAACTTTAAAGTGTTTTATTACACTTCACCTAAAATATGAATTTATTATAGAGCCATACAAGAATAATTATCCTTTTTTATCCTTGTTATAGTAGCTTCTTTGTATTTAAATTTGAAACTTTTTTTAATCTGTTGATACACAAACACAGGGATTAGCCTCAGCCTACACATAGGCAGCTCTCCATTTCATGTTTCCTACTGCTAAAATCTTAGTGGAATAACAAACACAGCAATGTCTTTGCCTGCAATATCTACTGAAAGATGTGTCCTGACAATGTTTTATAGCTAATTTTTGTTATCTTAGTATGAGAATGATAGAGTCTAGTCTATAAAACATCAATCAGTTACATATATGTGTATTGTTTGCCGTTGTTCAGTCTGGTATACTGCTGATGGTTGTGTGTTCTATCCTTTTGTACAAGGTAGCATAGTAGGTCTGATTGTGTCAGCATGTCCGCTGACTTGTGCACAAGATATAATGCTATGATGTTATGACATTATCAATGGAAAATATGGTATTTTCAAGTCCATGATGAGACTACTATCCTCCATACCATTCATTGTGACCAATCTGTTGTTGTTAAACTTTTTGTTTTCAGAGTAATTTTCAAAACAAACTAAATTTTAATCCATAGGTCAACAAACTCATTTTTTTTTGTAAAAGAAGAAAAAGTAAGTATTTTAGGGTTGATATAAATAATATACAAGCAAATGAGTGTGACCAATAAAACATAAGAAATGGGGGTGGATTACCTTGACATACCATTTCTCCTCTGAATTTTAAGTATATAAACTACAAATGGTCTGTTTTATAGGAAATGAATTTTGCCTGACACCTGCCTATGGTCCATAAGCTCCCATAGGCTAATGTTGGAAAGTTAGTGACTCTTAGTTCTTTTACATCATCTTGTCTTCACATTTAGGACCTCACAGGCACAGAAATAGAGTTTGACTTTAGAGAGCAGTTTGAGGACAAACTGCTTCTCTGAACACTATGTGAATTTCAGAGGAGAACTGATGTATAAGAGGCGACAGCTCCAAGGACTAGCTCTAGGGCCAATACTAGTCTCTTGCCTGTTTGATTCTGCATGAGAAACTGTTTTCTCTCCTTAGCTTAAAAGGAGAAAGAAATTTCTTCCTTCAAAATAATACACCTTTATTTCCACTGTAAGTATGCGTTTTTAAAATGTTTCTGTTAATGGATATGCCATAGTCAGACATGAATACACTGCTGTGTTTGCTTAATGTGAATACCAGTCCCCTGTCCTTGTCACTTTGTTCTTATAGTCAAGGTTTTCCTTAATTTCTAATAAAATAGAGAAACACCATCACCTTTCATTCACATCCACTGAGAGTAGAATAATTTATTTGTCAGTAAATCAGTAGTGAATAACACGACTGTTCACATCTGTCTCTTCCTCAAAGAAATATTGGGAATGTGGAGCCCGGAAAATCACACAAAAGAAAATTGTCCTTTGCTGACCTCTTCATGGAGACCATGCATTCAAATGTGACTGCTGTAAAGATTTTTGTGGAGTTGCTTTTGAGAATTCTGTGCCCTGGCCTTGCTGATCAGTGTTGGGATAATAATAGCAGCTATGGCCTGTGGAGTATATTCTACTTATCAAGGATTTTGTTCACTATTTCTGTCAAGTATGTGCATGACATTTCATTTGCTAGAGAAATGAAATAAGACATGAGAGGAGTAAGTCAAGGAAAGAGATTTTGACTCCAAACTTGATTGTTTAACTATAACCATGCTAAAAAATCCCTTTATATAACAAACAGATACAAAGTTTTGACATAAAATTATGTCAACGTATATGATCCATTTACAGGAAATATTCAGAAAATAAAAATCTATGGAGAAGCAACCTAAGTTCTGAAATAACTGCAAAATCCATAAAGAATGCAAATGGATGAGTATCATTGTTTCTCCTTGATGATAATTTATGGTCAAAGCAATGCTTCTAAAACTTGAGGGGCTGCATGCATACAGAAGAGGATGTTTCTATGTTTCAGTAGAAATGAAAAGAGTCTTATAATAAGTGGTGCATGAAAAGATGGCTTTCTCATTAAGGACACAGCCAAACTTCAAATCCATTTCTTACTGCATGTGTGCTCATCTATGTATGTGTTTGTTCATTCAGCGTTCATTCATCAAGGTACTGCCATGGGCTGGTTAGCCTGCTCAGCTCGAGACACAAGTGGTGAAAAACATTTTCATTCTCCTAGAAAATAAAGACCAAAACTCACCTTTGACTTCTTTCTGTCTTTGTGCAAACACTACCTATCTCCCAGATCCTCTTTGAAAGTAATCACTGGTGCAGTATCCCCTATATCAGTGCATTTATCCTTCTCATATGATTCAAGCCATGACTCACTTCAAAGAGGTAACATTTGCTCATGCACAAAAACCAGAGTTACTTTGTCTACGCATGTGTGAGAATTCTTCTTAGTAGATGCTCTGACTAGTTGATTTCTTTGTCTTCCAGAATATGCATTATAGTGCTTTGCATGTAGTAGACAACCAAACAGCTTCTAATTGCATGAGCTTGTTAATTTATTAACTTATGAAACATTATAAGAATTTCAGGACTCTTCTTCTAGGATATGACCCTGTCTTTAAAGAGAACATCAATTAGCAGGGAGATGAAAAATGCACTAATTCAAATAAGAATTGTTAGCATTGAAGAACTACATAAAGGGATAACTTATTGGAGAGGTATTGTAGTTCATTTCTATATTCTCAATTCAACTGGATTTAGAAGAACCTATGGCATTATTGTAGCCTTTCTTTGGGTGTGCCTGTGAGGGCATTTCCAGAAAGGTTTCACTAAGGTAGGAAAATTCACTTTGAATATCGACAGTGGCATTCACCATCCTAAGGTTAGAGGTCTGGGACTAAATAAGAATGAAAATAAGAGACAACCAGTTGGTCACTAACATTCCCCTTTCTCCATCTCCTGGTTGGTGCTATAGACAAAAGCACTGTCATAAATCACCATGCCTTCTCAACTCGGAAGGACTGCATTCTGTGGACAGAACCTCAGATGAACCATTTTTGTTTTAGTTTCTTTCTGTCATGTATTTTGTCAACACAATGAGATAAGTAACAAACACTGCCACTGACAGCAGTGAGCTGCTCTAACAAGGGCTGCCATAGAATGCACCTGTGAGGAGGACATGGCCTTTAATTTGGGATGGTAAAGGTGAAAACTACCATCGTTAGGGGGAGTTAGTTCAAGAACATGTTAGGGAAAGGGAAAGGCAAATAAAAATTCCCAGAGGCTAAAATAAATGATCTATTGTTGGCAGAGGGGAGAAGGAGGCAGCTATATGTGCAATCTGATAAAGAAGAAGAAGAGTAGATGGCAAGAGTGAGATTATGAAGGGGATTCTGGGTCATGGTGAGTAATGATATGACAATCTAAGAGAAAAAGATGAAGGATTTAAGGAGGTGTAACATCATCTTCAGGAGAGCAGTCTTGTCTATTTAAAATATACAAGACAACTAGAACAGTAATTTCAATACTTTGAGTATAAAGATCCTTGGGTAGGAGCCTAGAGACCTTAGTCTGGATTATAAATGGATCTCAGTGCTAGCAGACATGTACTTAAAAGACTATCTTAAAACCAAAATCTTTAAGTATTTCTGCTATCAAGGATTTCTTATTAATTTTATATACTGTTTTATACAAATATGAAATTCTATAAGATATTTACTGAGGGAAGTAAGACCCTTACTTAGGAGACCTTCATTGCAGGTCTTCCTGTTGATATCAAAACCCATGATGTACACATTTCTCTATAATGTGGTGTCCTTTTTGCATATGAATTTCACACATCCTCCTGTATATTTTTAATGATGTATAGATTATATCACTTATAGTAAATGAAAACATCAGGTAGAGTTTAGGAAAACTTCAAAGAGGAAAGTTTGTAGCCTTTTTAGTATAGACACAATGTTTTGTGTGCACATGTGTGTGATGTGTATCTGTGTGCAGATATTCCTGCATGTGTATGCATATGTGGAGGCCAGAAGTCAATATTAGGTATCTTCATCAATCTTTTCTACTTTATTTTTTAATACCAGCCTTTTAGTGAACTTAGAGCTTGTCAGTGTGGCTTTACTGGTCAGCCGACAAGCTCCAGGACTCCTCCTGTCTTCACCTGTCCAGCGTTGTGAATGCATGTGCATTTGGAAGCCAAGTCCTCCAGCTTGTTTGTCAGTATTTTTTCAATAAACTATCTCCTTTTTTTTTGAGAGGCATGCAGCCTAATTTCACACCAGTATACGAGTCCAACATATCTCCAGATGAGGCAAAGGCCCATGGGGACAGTCTCACTCAGCAAGGACCAGTGGATTTAAGATTAGCACAGATACTGCTGGGACCATGTGGCCTGCATGCTTTCTTCTTTCTTTTGACTCTTTTGGGGATTTTAGTGTCATTTTGTCAGTCATGAACAGGACAGTTGTCATCACTCCTGGAAACCACATTTTTCTCAAATACTTTCCCCTAATATTCGTTGGGAGCTTATGCTCCTCAGGTTTCTTGTCTGAGATGCCAGTTGTCACTTCAGACCGTGGGAGCTGTTCTGATTCAGTGCTGACAGGATCAGGGGCATATCAGCCTTATTTCTGTATGTTTTGAGTACAATGGTAGTTGTTGAGAATGTGTCCTATGGCAATCACCTTTTAGATTTGTAAAGACAGGTTGTACCTGGCTTGATATTTAGCTGACCTAGCAAAATGAGAAGTATTATTTTCTTTTAAAGATGTTTTGATGTAAAAGTTGGAGGGAAAATATTAGATATATTTGGTTAACATTGGAGGATGGAAAAAAACTTGTTTGTTAGTGTGGAAAAACATACTTTTTTGATGTACACATAAAGATGGCTGGAGCTATTCGGGGTCAGACACTTGTGTGAAACTCATTTGGTGGTCAGACAATTCATTTCTTCATGCTCACGCCACTTCCCATCTCGGGACCTGAACCTGAACTGAGGCTAGACCCCGGCACCCTTCTTGCAAATACTTTTGATCCCTGGTTGTTGGAATATGTGTTACAAGGAACATCAGGAAGTTAACCCAAAACATCAGAGAGAGAACCTAAATCACCAGTCCTCATCTTGGGATATGGTAGAATATTTGAAGGAAAGTTCTTGGGTCTTATTCCTTCCCTAAGGAAAGAGCTGCACTTCCTATTACCCTAGTTTAAACCTAGCTGCAGCTCTCATTACTCTTTTTCATTGGCCAAACTTCTGGCCTTGGCTCGTCACAAACTTCCCCTCATTAAGAGACTGCTATTCCAACCTGAGGCTCCTCATTAGAACAGATATTTTATGTGGGCAGCACTTTCTTCCATGAATTCTAAGACTAGAAAAATGCAGAGAGCAATGGGCCAGGAGCCCGAAGACCTGGTTCTGTTCTCTACTTGGCTATAAGGCAACTCTCGGTCATTCACCTTCTCTGGGCTCTGATTTCCCCATGTGCAGTGGGGTTGAATGTGATGAGTTGAGCAGCCATTGTTTCTTTCCTGGTGCTCCAGGATTTATTTCTTTAGCAATCAGAATTCAGCTGGCTAAGCATTGTGAGTTCTTCTTTGTAGCCTTTATGGATGTCAGACATTGTGGCTTAGTACATTGCCTCAGTTTTAGCATCTGCAATAATTCTCAAATGTTGGTCCTCTATCCACCATTTTCAACCATTCAACCAGTAAATCCTGCATTCATCCATTTATTTAGGAAATATTCTTAGAGTGCACTGCATTCCTGAGATACTGTGCTGAGTGGTGGACGTATGCATCATAAGCCTCAGGTTCTGTCCTTCAAGGCTTCTTTCATGTGGAAACTGACACATACACTCTCTCTTTTATTTATCCTTTTTTTGTCTTTTGCATTATGCATCTCCATCCCATTCATTTTTCCATCCATTCACATACAGCCTCTACCCTTGTAACCTGTGTCCTTCCAAAATAAAAAGTAAAATAAAATTTAAGAGAAAAGAGAAAACGGATAAAGAGAGAAGAAAAAATTCAAGCTTGTTATGGAAGCTGTAGTGTGACAGAGTGACTCACAAAGCAAGCCCTTTCATCCATATATCTTTACTTGCAAGTGCTCATTGTAGAGAGTTATTGGTTTGGTTTGAGGTCTCTGGTTTCTGCTACACTATTAATTATGGGCCCTCACTAGAACTCTTCTTGGATATCCTGTTGTTGCTCTGTGTCATGGAGATCTTGCGGCTTTGGGTCTGGAGGATCGGTCCCTTCACTTGCTCCAGCAGACCATAGATGAGGTGGATATTGGGGTAGGCCAACCCAACACTCTGGTTCTAGGCCTGGGTCGTTGCAGGGTTGTTCAGCCTGCCACCTCTCCCTGGTTTTCACCACCAGGTTGAGTTCTCCTGCATGGTTCCGACAAATTCACCACTTACAGCAATGAGCAAGGCGGTGGGGGGGAGGGGGCAGTTCTCCTGCTTTCATGTCCTCAAGGTCAGATCTCCTACACCTACACCTTTGGGCTCAGCTTTACTGTGTTGCCAAGGAGTGGCATAGGGACCACTCTCTTAAGTGTTGCAGCTGATGAGTGGCCTGACCTGCTTCTGGCATTGATGGGTGGTGGGGGCATGCTGTCACAAGACTGATAAGTAATGGGTACAGCTGTCCTGTGCTCACAAATTCTGGGCTTGCTCACCTGTACCTCTACCAATGGGATTGGCTCTATTTTGCTGCCAATGCAAACTATAGGACCTGTTCCCACAAGTTTTGCAGCTGGTGGCAGGCAGGGGCAACACTCTTGACCTTATAATCTCAGAGCCAGCTCTTCCACATAACTCTATCAGTGATGGACTGAGGTGGAAAGAGGGCATCTTCCCCATGCCCCTGATGCCACAGAACAGTTGAGTAATGGGGAGAGCTCTTCCATGCTCACAACTTTGGGACTGGCTAACCTACACCTCTGCCAAGAGGATTGGTTCTATTATGCTTTCCAGGTGAGTTACATGGCCTGCTCTCCAGAGTGCTGCTGCTGGTAACACATACTCTCAGGTACTCCACAGTGTAGTGAGAGGTCTGTGGAGAGACACTCAGGTTGTAAAGGAAGTACACAAGCACAGTACCATAGAAGAAAAGCTATGGAATATTTCCAGGGGCTACTCCAGGTCAGGTGCTACTGAGGATTTGTCTTGAAAACAGAGAGGATGGTCCAAGTAAGTAAACAAAAACACGTGCTCCAAGAAGAGAAATTATTTGACAATAAACTAAGAGTGAAATTATTTAGAATTTGATTTCAGGTATATGCAGAATAGGAAAAGTGGGTAGGGTGAGAGGGTCCAAGAATAGATGTTTAGATAAATATAGATCAATTACTTATATATGATATTAAAAAGGAAGAATGACTAAGTTAAAATAAGTATGAATGGTTTAAAGGAAGAAAGAGGAAAACACTCACTAGACATTGTGCTAGTTGCTGTCTTAGTGTGCAATACAAATACAAATAAGTAAAATATACCCCGTAGGCTGTCACCTGGTGGCTACGAGCCCTTGTGAATTATGGGGAGAAAAGCATCTCATAATGGGTCTGAATTCTATCTTTAACATATGATTTCCAGGCTAACTAAAGAATCTCCTTGACCTCCTGAAAGACACTATCTTTTTCATGCATTAAGGCTACAGAATTAGAATATGTATGTAAGATTCTGAGTATAATGTCTGCACTTCAAAGTTTCAATAATATTTAACTACTATTGTGTTGACTAAACATGAGTTAATCCCCTGTTCCTCCCTGATTTACCTTATTCCTTTCATTCACAGTGTTCCTTACCAGGCATCCAGAAGACTGAAAAATCATGGACTTATATGTATAAGATGGTCCAGTCAGCTAAGACTTTTCAAAATGGAACATTTGCAGTGTGTATTGAAGAAGGTATAAGGTGCAGAACTCATCCATTACAGTAGAAATTGAAGCTGTAGGTTTAACTCAAATCTTTCCTTATATTCTTCTGTCAAGACAGAGAAGCAAACTCTACTTGGTCTCCTGTCTGATTTTCCTCTTTATGTGGATGTAAAGACAAGCAAAGTAGTAAAATGTGATATGGGATGTCCTTCTGTATGGGTTGCTTTATTGGTTGATAAATAAAGCTGTTTTGGTCAATGGCTTAGCAGAGTAAAGCCTAGCAGGAAGTGCAAACAGAGATACATAGAGAGAGTAGGTGGTGTCAGAGTGTTACCACATAGTGACGGTGGAGAAAGATGCTACCAGAACCTTTCCAGTAAGTCACAGACTCATGGTGATACACAGATTAATGGAAATGGGTTAATTTAAGATATAAGAGCTAAATAGGAATACACCTAAGTTATTGGCCAAATGGTGTTGTAATTATTATAGCTTCTGTGTGAATCTTCAATGGGTGGCATAGACCTGCTGTATCCCTGGAGCTGCGGCAATGAGCAGAGCTTGCAGAGGTGGTGAACTTGCCTCCGTTATGTAGGACTAGGAGGAGCAAAGAGGCAGGGCCGAGGGGTTAGTCCTAGCCATGCCTGCTTAGCAATTTAAAAAAGGGAGGCTATGATATACAGACGGATGCATTGGTATGGATCTTCATCTATTGTTACAAATTTAAGGTCAATTTTGTTAAACTGTGCATATGTATTTCTGCTGCAACTTAAGGTGTTGAATTTGTGAAGCAAACTGCAGTCACGTTAGTTAGGTTTTCTAGATGTACAGAGAGGTAATCTTCAACATTTCAAAGAACTAAAGAATATGGCATTTAAGAGGTTTAAAGAACTTAGATTTTTCTCAATAGTGAGACATGTCTGCATCTGGCAGCACCATTCTACTTCAAGAGAATGCTGGGAATCAAAGAGGCTTCTTATGGAATTTTCTAGCTATTGAGGCAAGGAACTGTTCTTGCCTGGACTGTTTAATGGTATGCTGTTTGAACTGGACATTCAGAAACCACAGGAAAGTGACTGTTAAACTTCCCAAAATGTAATTTTTGGGGTTCCTACGTCATGACAGACATTATGTAAGACCCAGAGGAAAGTGACTGACAAACTGCCAATATAGGTGAAACAGTCTTTCAAATTTCCGGATTCATGAAACAGTCTGTTAGATACTATTGGCCATTAGACTGAAGATGGATTCCCCAATGTTTTAGAAGAACTTTCGATGTCTGTCCTGGCAGCGAGATGACTCTGGCAGTTCTAGAGTTTTGGAAGCTGCTTACTGTTTATTTAGGTAATAAATGCTTCTGGGTTCTTTGAAGAGTTGAAGACAGATAGTTATAATTTTACTTAGTTATGATATAAGATAAATTATATATGAAAATTTAGACTCACAAAGATATGACAGATGATAGATATTTTCCTTAGTTTTCCAAATGTAAATGGACTAAGTATTGTAACTATAATTCTTGCTTAATAACTGTTTTGCATATGTAATTATACTATGTTAAAGTTAAAGCCTTTCTTTTTAATTAACCAGAAAAAGGGAGATGATGTGGGATGTCCTTCTGTATATGTGTTGCTTTATTGGTTGATGAATAAAACCTTTTGCCAGGATTAGAAGAGTAAAGTCAGGTGGGAAATGCAAGCAGATATATATATA